>JAQJVL010000895.1:0-287500 GCA_035578905.1 Stictocephala bisonia
CATGGTCAAATGTTAAGAATTTCTGGACTACCTAATCAGTGGAAATGCCAATAACCTCATTCAAACCATCGGAAGTAAAGGGAGCAATCGAAGGATTCGTGCTAAAAAATCTCCTGGCTATGACCTTATTACAGGAAAGGTGCTAAAAGAGCTCCCTAGGAAAGCGATAGTTTTCCTTACTATATTGTTCAACACCATGTTGAGACCCGAGCAGGGCCTCTTTTGTAAATGGGCCCGGTGGGCCCGGGCCCAGGACGCAAGATTGAGTGGGGCGCAAACAAGAGAAAATATTTTAAAATCACGCGCCAATGGATTGCGCGCCATATTTTAAAATCACGCGCCAACGAATCGCCCACCAACCGTCTCCACTCCTCCCCCCACTCCCCAGCTTCACGCATGACTCATCACTGTCACTGCCTGCATGTTGCTACTTGATCTTTGCTTTGTCTTTCTTTGTCAGTTCGTTTTGTGCAATCGCGTGAGACATGTTATAGTTGGCTTGTGAATAAGTTTATTGATGTGTTTTTGCTAACTATTTTTAATGCGATTGTATTTGTATTTATGTTCGGTTTGATCTTTTTATCATACATGTACAAATAGTAGAATAAAATGCTTGTTTTGTGATTTGTGAAATGAGTAAAAACCAAGTGGCAGTGAATTTAGAAAGAGGGCGGCCAAAAGCTTTTGGACAGTGAAAAGAGTGTTACAGAAAGTCCCTAAAATAAGTAGTTTTTCAGTGAACAAAAAACTGTACCTGTAGTAACTGTCGCATTAGAAGGCCCTGAGGATGAGGAGGGACCTACCCTGTCGAGGGAAGAGGTATGTAAACCAGAAGCAGTGACGATGTTTATCAATCAGCTGAACTAGTTACGACTGAAACTGATGATTCAGTAAGTGAGGTATTGCCGAGTACAAGTACAGGTACAATAAATTTAAATTTTAAACCCGGCTGTACAAAGCCAACCACCTCATCTTCAGTTTCATTTTTATTTGATCTTGATGACCCGGCTACTTGGAATACTAAAGATGAATATGTGCTAAAAACAATCTTAACTACAAACGTAAAGCAAAACTTGAATATTGATTTTTCGAACTCTGTCAGAATTTATCCAGACAAAAAGCGTACATTATCTGACAAAATCTTCTCATGTGTTTTACCCAATGGGGAAAACTTATAACAGAGATTGGTTATTGTATTCCAAATCAAAAGGTTGTGTTTTTGGTATCCCATGCTTATTATTTCAGATAGAAAGTAAACAAACTGCGTTTAGTACAGGATTTAACGATTGGAAACACGCAAGTGTGCTCGTTAAAAGTCAGAGCAATCAAGTGACCACAGGAAAAATATTTGTACATTTTTGTACAGAAAAAAAACCGCATCAGTAGACACTTTATTGTTATCTCAATATGAAAAAGAAGTGAATATTGGAGAGAAGTTTTTAACGAGAGTAGTTAGCGTTGTTCGATTTTTGGCATTGAGAGGCCTTCCTTTCCGAGGAGACAACCAAACATTTGGTTCCTTATCTAATGGTCTATTTTAGGCTGTCTTGAACTCTTGAGTGAATATGATCCGTTCCTATCTCATCATATAGAGTAATATGGAAACAAAGGGTCAGGCAATGTGTCTTACCTTTCGTCTGACACCTGTGATGAATTCATTTCAATTATGGGCACTAAGGTCTTAAACCAAATAATTAAAGAACTCGAAGAAGCTCATTATTTTTCTCTGATAGTTGATTCTACGCCGGACGTGTCGCACACCGACCAGTTAGCAGTTGTTTTAAGATACGTTTCACTGAACGATGCGTGTGCTAAAGAACGTCTCGTACAACTTTTTACCTGTGTTGGTCATAAAGCGGAAAGCCTACAACAAGCAGTTTTAACTTTACTTAAAATCTAAACTTAGATATTGAAAATTGCCGAGGACAAAGCTACACAATGCATCTAACATATCAGGTTACTACACAGGTCTACAGGCAAGAATAAAATCCGAAAAATAACAAAGCAGATTATGTTCCGTGTGCTGCACATTCCTTGAATTTAGTTGGAGTTTTTGCAGCCGAAAAATCATGCCCTGAAGTGACTAGGTATTTTTCGTTTTACAAGGACTTTTTACTTTCTTCGCGGGTCAACTTACCGATGGGGATTGTTGAAAGAATGTATCAAAAATGAAAACAAAGAAAGGCGAAAGCAAAAACAAAAACAGTGACACGCTCACTTACCGAAAAAAGTTTAAGCCAGACTAGATGGTCTGCTAGAGCAGACGCTGTGCACGCTTTATCTAATGGTTATAAAAGAGGTTTGAACTTGTGCTGAAAAACCTATCTCAAGATGTTTCACAAACACCTGAAACGAGAGTGGCGGCTGAGGGGCTTAGCAAACAGTTGGGAAAGTTTGATACGGCTTTTCTTACTGTACTGTGGAATGATTTGTTAATGAGAATTGATAAAGTTAGTTCAAACTTACAAAAAGAAGAGTTGGATTTTCTTGCGGCAGTTAAACAATTACAAACGCTTAAAATGTTCTTAGAAGAAAAGAGGGACAACTTTGATCACTTTGAGAATGAAGCAACAAAAATGTGTGGAATGCAAGCTGCCAACTACAAAAGAAACAGGAAACCAACACTATTTGCAGATGCAGACGAGAAAAGAGAAAGTTTTGACACGAATATGGACCCTAAAACCAGATTTAGGACAGAAGTTTTTTTAACAATAGTTGACAATCTTACGGCACAGCTCGACACAAGAACACAAAGCTATGCTTCTCTTGGAGACAGATTTGAGCTATTTAACAATTTTAAGGTAAGATATTTTAAATTTTCAACCTTCTTTTCAACATATTATTTTTATACTATGTGTGTACCTGTCATTCTAGTTTAATTTATTTTCACTTAATACGTAATACTAGAAAGCTTTACATATTATTTTTAAATTGAAGGTAACAAACAGGTAATAATGTATTATATGTTTTTATTTGATTTTTTATCTGTCATCTTCAATGTAAAAGTACTGAAAGTTTTGATATTACAGGACAAAGAACCTCAAACAATCAAAAACCAGGCAGAACGACTCGCATTATTCTAATGCAATGATATAGATGTGGATAGTTTTGGAGAGGAGTGCCTTCATTTCAAGCAGTTCTTAAAGGTTGATAGTATAGAGAGACTTCGAGACGCATACAAGTATTTAAGAAGTTCTGAAACAGGTCTTGTCTCTACTTTCCCAAACCTGGAAGTAGCCATGAGGATCTATTTAACTCTACCAATGACGAACTGCTCGGCTGAACGAGGGTTTTCAGCTCTAAAAAGGATTAAGTCAGTGACTAGGTCAACACTTGAACAAACTAAGCTGAACAATTTAATGATAATGTGTACCGAAAGTGACGTAACCCTAAAAATGAAATTTGACGATGTCATTAACGAGTTTGCTGAGAAAAAAATGTAGGAAACGACCAATCATGTAAAGTTTTGAGTATTTATGTTTGTAGTTTCACCTGAAATAAAAGCTAAATTTGATGGAATTTGAAGTTTTTTCATATATAAAAACCCATTTTATAAACCCAGTTGATGGAAGGGGGAGGGGCGGAGATCGGGCCCAGGCCCATAGCGCGTTACATGCAAACCGCGGGCCTGGACCCGAGTACATTCCATCTCAGTGGAAGGTAGCTGACATTATTGTTATTCTGAAACCTGGTAAACCACCTCATCAGGTTACTTCATACAGACCGATAAGTCTCCTACCGATTCCATCAAAACTGTTTGAAAAATTGTTTTTGAAACGATTAAATCCATTATTAACTGAGCTAAATTTACTTCCAAATCATCAGTTCGGATTTCGACCTAACCATTCAACAATTGAACAGGTGCATCGAGTTGTTGATAAAATCAGGCAAACCTTAGAAAAAAAGGAATTTTGCTCAGCAGCATTTCTCCATATAAGCCAGGCTTTTGATAAAGTCTGGCATGATGGGCTGTTGTTCAAAATTAAATTACTTCTACCTCATAATTTCTACAATCTAATAAAATCTTACCTATCTCAACGATACTTTAGAATAAAATTTCAAAATTGTTATTCAAATCTAAAATTAATTGAATCTGGAGTTACACAGGGTAGTGTATTGGGCCCTTTATTGTACACAATATTCACAGCTGATATTCCAACTCACCAAGAAACTCTAACTGCAACATTTGCAGATGATACTGCAGTCCTTGCTTCTCATCGGAACCCTTTTACAGTTTCTCAGATCTTGCAAGATGTTTTAAATTCAATGACAGATTGGATAAAACGTTGGAGAATACAAGTAAACGAGAGTAAATCTATACACATTACATTTACGCTTAATTTGGAAAACTGTCCAAATGTTTCCTTAAACAACACTCTACTAACTCAACGAAATGATGTTAAATATCTAGGAATTTACTTAGATAGGCGACTGACATGGCAGAGCCATATCTGGAATAAACGATTGCAACTAAATGCAAAAATTTCTAAAATGTATTGGCTTTTTGGAAAAAGATCCCACCTCTCCACTGAAAATAAACTATTACTGTACAAAGTTGTCTTGAAGCCAGTGTGGACATATGGCATACAGTTGTGGGGGACAGCATCATTATCAAATCTGAACATTATTCAACGTTTCTAGTCAAAGGTACTGAGAACTGTATTGCAAGCTCCATGGTATGTTAGGAATGCAGTAATCCACAAGACACAAGAATTGACTACGTGCAAGATGAAATCTCAAAGTTTAGTTTCCGTTATCTAAAGAAGCTTGAAGCACATGAAAACCATCTTGCTGTGAATTTGTTGGACAATAGTGAACACATTTATAGACTAAAAAGGCATGACTTCCTTAGTTTAAGTGAACGTTTTTAATCCATTATGTTTGTTACAGTCTTTGGATGGTAATCAACCATTGTTATTTAAAATAGATCGAATTTACTTATTGTTCATTATTGAATAGATTGTAAATATTAAATAAATGTTACAAAAAAGTTTTAATTATAATCATCCTGACATATTTTATTTAATTATGAAATGTTTTTGTTTTTGACGTCATTTGTATTCGTTAAAAAGTAATGTACATATTTTTTGGATAGAAAATGATTCCTCTGTGTTTCAATGTTTGCTCTGCATTTTGCGATGTTCAATTTCTGAATATATTATTTTTTTATTTCAACACCAGTGGCAATTTAATTGACTATTTAAACGTTGTTACATTCTTACATTATGGGACAACGGTCCAAATCCACTTAGCTAAATACATTGAAATGGTTAATTATGCACTTTCTTGCCACCTCTGAAAATACGATTTCATGTTGAAAACGTTGTGAAATATGAGTTTACATCTCTTAAGAAGTTTGAATTTATCCACGGAAAACTTGTTTTTTACTGAAAATCAAAAAACTAGTTCTTAATCTGATAGTGAAGTCAAAGTCAAACTCTTTATTTCGTTGACAATTTTATACAATTGCATGAAACATGTCAAATACAACTACAAATAAAATACAGTATTAAAATAATATACAAACTTCTTACAATATAAATTGAAATCAAGCTTCCCTCTGCAAAATATTCCTGAACACGATAAAAACATTTTTCGATCAAATATCTTTTAATTTACTTTCAAAAGAGTCCAGACGACAAAATCCTTCTCAGGGTCAATGTAATGAATTGAAAATCTTTATCCCTGAATAATTTAATGTTTTTGGAAAAATGTTGAACGGTGCTGATGAATCAAGTTTATGTTTAATTCTGAAAGTGTAACTATGTATGTTTGAACGTTCAAATTGGTCTATATGACTTTTAACAAAAACAATACAGTTAAAAATGTATAGTAAAGGAAATTTAGAATTTTAAATGATTTAAAAATCTGTTTACAGGAATACCTTGGAGGTTTTTTGAATACTGCACGAATAGCTAGCTGCAGTACAGTATTCGTACAATGAAAAATCCAACAGCTTTTAAATCGTTATTTTTCGACAACTTTTTTTTCATTTCTCGTGTTTTTTATGCTGGACACAAATATATAACTGGTGTTGTAGGCAAATTATTTTTTCAACTCGAAAATGCATTTATACTGACATAAAACTAACTTATCCTAATTGTCTATTTTCTCAACAAAAATCGTAGTTTCCGTTAAATTCGAGTGTTTAGCCTCCGTGACGGCCTGCCTGCCGTCATTCCGGCGAGAATATAGGTGAATTTGGTTTTTGTGATTAATAGTTGTTGTATATAATGATCGCGTAAAGGTCGTTAATCGTGATTCCGCCGCGATAGTAATTTTTCCGTTATATCTCGAGAAATATTTATAATAGTCCAAAGTAGTTTTCAAATTTGTAATTCAGCGCAAAAACACATCAAAATAAAAAAGATGATAAAAATTACCATTTAAATTAACGAAATATGACAAAAATACTAAGTTGTGACATGGATTTTCGAAATGTTCGGTAAAATATGTTATTTCCGCGGAATAAACAGCATGTCTCGTGAAAATACAGCCAATTCTAGACCCATTTCAACCAAAATGTTCCAAATTTGTTTGGATGGCTAAGAAACTGCATAAATACCTTGAAATGTTTGTTTTTGAAGTTATACTTCTTTGCACCTGTTAGACACTTTGGGATGGGATGTTGGTCGAGAAACCGCGTCACGCTGAAAAGTAAGAACAAATTTTTAAGAACTATCGATTAATCGATTTGTTAATCGAAGAAATTAATCGAAGAAATTACTGATAATGATAATATAGGCTGTATAATTTAATAATGAAGTCACGTATAATATATTTGGAGATAAATATAATTGAATAATATTGAAAAATGTCTTATATTTCATTTATATATCCTGTCTGTTTGTGTGCGTGAGTGGGTGTATGAGAATGGCCAAAGAAGTAATAACTTCCACGTGTGGATCCGACGCACACCCAATTTTTTTTTGTTATTCGATTTACCCCAAACCTATAATACAATTTACGGCAGCGATCCTCCTTTGTCTGATACTCTACTAACCCTCGTGCGTCCATATGCACAGAGAGAGACAAGCACACGCGCGGTCTGCTGCCCCAAAGGTTTCCCCCCACCAACTACCTTGAGTTTACCTCCTACTCGACTCTCTCACAACAGTCAGGACACAACTGTCATGGGTGTAATATCATGGTAACTATGCTGAAATACGGTAGGGTTCACGCGCATGATGCGCAGATAAATCTTGTTGTCAATGACGTCACAGAGACGAATTAGCTGGTCATCTGTTACACTGAGTGTAGAATAGTTACCGTGGACGCCTGTCTATTCCTATCGTCTGTCTGGCGTCTGCCCCACAGAGTAGAGAATAAAGTAGAGTGATCATAATGCATTCTATCCTATACTATAGTCAAGCCGTTGTATAGCCAATGCTAATTATACTTGACGCATTATTATTGAGCAGAATGTTATGGATAAACAAATAAATCGATTAAGTTTTTACTATAGCCCAACCACAGTCTGATAACATACATTCATAACACCATACAGCGCTGTGGATGTAGCACTCATACTCTCCAGCCGTTCTAAACGTTACCTCTGAGGGGAGCACAACATGGCAATATTGTATATCTTGAGCGCTTGACTCCTTCCTGTCCCAAGGCCAGGGGCGTAGCCAAGGGGTTATCGGGATGTATTCCCCCGAAATAAAAATGAAAAATAATTTTAAAATTACGTTGACACCTATAATTAAAATAATCGTAGTTGTAATGCATCATTAAAATAGTCAATTATGCAAGCATCAACAAACTGCTTGATTAATCATAAGATATTTGTTTACATGATTAACTGAATCAATCGATTAATTCGTTCAATCAATATATCAAACCATTAATCCCGGCTTTCTACGTTTAATTTAGCAGAATTACTTATATTTTTAAATAAAATATTTTCAGAACATATTAAAACTGCCGTCAAATGCCTAACAGCCAATCAGCGACTGGTATCGAACAGTCTGTAACTCCCTTCTTTCATAACCACCATCAGCCAACTTAGATTTAACTTTATGTTTATCAGTACGACTACCCCCTTTAAACAAATAAGCCAAATAACATATTTATATTTACCATTGGTGAAGAAGTGTCTAGGGCAGTGTTCCTCACTATTGACGAGCCTTATTACTTTTCTAAAAATATTCTAAGGGCCGCAAGTACATATGCAAAGTTTTTATATACATCTATATACATACATTACAATCATCGTTAAAAAACTAATATATATCATGTAAACCAAATATGTTGTACAATACTACACTTATTTAAAATAAATTAGTAGGAAATAACAGACAACTGATTTAACTGTTCTGCACTTAAATAAATTATTGCAGTTCTAAATATGTTTAAGAGCCGCAAGAAAGGTGTTAAGAACCGCTTGCGGCCCGAAGGCCGCGTAATGAGTATCCCTGATCTAGTCGAAAGAATAGAGCAGGGAGTGGTAGCCATGCGTCTGCGCATGCATCGTCTTGCGTTGACCTTGGCGTGACTGAATCTGTCACACTCACAGTTTAGTTCAGTAAATACTGCAGTTAACGTGTTCCGTTACGCTGGTGATTACACGACAGTAACAAATAGATTCGTCAGTTGTATATGTGTCTATTTTACTACGTGTATTGTGAGTTTGTTTCTTGTGTGATCCGTTGTGATTCTTTAAGATGAGTAAAAAACAAGGCAGTATACTGAACTTTGTTAAAAAAACCAAAGTTTCTAAACGACCTCGTTCTCCATAATTGGAAGAAGACGCAGTGGATGTTGCTGTCAGTGCCTCAAACTCCGCAGGAACAAGCTCTGCCTTTGTTCATACAACATCATCCATCACCTGTGAGTTTAGTTCTAATGATATAGGAAGCTCTATGAACAGAAATTTCTCAGACAGAGAGAAACATATCATTTTAACAAAATGTTGAGTTCCATATGACAATTTAAAATTTCCGATGGGAGTAAGAAATTTAAAATTTCAGAAGAAATAGATGCTTGAATTTAATTAGCTTTCATACTCAAAAGTTCAAGAGGGGGCATTCTATAAAAATTGTTTTTTTATTTTCTAAAGAAAAGGAACTAGGGAAAGGACAACACATAAAATTGAAAGCATTTGTTTTGTCTCCTTTCACAAAATGGAAAGGTGCCAAGGAGGAATTCTGCAGGCATGAAAATAGCAATTACAGTAGGGTGATTTGCCTTCGGTTTTCACTTTCGAAGGCAGCTGTGTTAATCGCCATAAGGAAAAAACCGTCGGTTGTCTGCAGATCAGAACGCTGCCTTCGAAGTCTCAGATCGAAGGCAAGCATGCTATTCGCCCATAAGGAAAAAACGTCGGCCGCCTTCATGAATGTACTTGCGGCCCTTAGAATATTTTTAGAAAAGTAATAAGGCTCGTCAATAGTGAGGAACACTGCCCTAGACACTTCTTCACCAATGGTAAATATAAATATGTTATTTGGCTTATTTGTTTAAAGGGGGTAGTCGTACTGATAAACATAAAGTTAAATCTAAGTTGGCTGATGGTGGTTATGAAAGAAGGGAGTTACAGACTGTTCGATACCAGTCGCTGATTGGCTGTTAGGCATTTGACGGCAGTTTTAATATGTTCTGAAAATATTTTATTTAAAAATATAAGTAATTCTGCTAAATTAAACGTAGAAAGCCGGGATTAATGGTTTGATATATTGATTGAACGAATTAATCGATTGATTCAGTTAATCATGTAAACAAATATCTTATGATTAATCAAGCAGTTTGTTGATGCTTGCATAATTGACTATTTTAATGATGCATTACAACTACGATTATTTTAATTATAGGTGTCAACGTAATTTTAAAATTATTTTTCATTTTTATTTCGGGGGAATACATCCCGATAACCCCTTGGCTACGCCCCTGGCCTTGGGACAGGAAGGAGTCAAGCGCTCAAGATATACAATATTGCCATGTTGTGCTCCCCTCAGAGGTAACGTTAGAACGGCTGGAGAGTATGAGTGCTACATCCACAGCGCTGTATGGTGTTATGAATGTATGTTATCAGACTGTGGTTGGGCTATAGTAAAACTTAATCGATTTATTTGTTTATCCATAACATTCTGCTCAATAATAATGCGTCAAGTATAATTAGCATTGGCTATACAACGGCTTGACTATAGTATAGGATAGAATGCATTATGATCACTCTACTTTATTCTCTACTCTGTGGGGCAGACGCCAGACAGACGATAGGAATAGACAGGCGTCCACGGTAACTATTCTACACTCAGTGTAACAGATGAACCAGCTAATTCGTCTCTGTGACGTCATTGACAACAAGATTTACTGCGCATCATGCGCGTGAACCCTACCGTATTTCAGCATAGTTACCATGATATACACCCATGACAGTTGTGTCCTGACTGTTGTGAGAGAGTCGAGTAGGAGGTAAACTCAAGGTAGTTGGTGGGGGAAACCTGTTGGGGCAGCAGACCGCGCGTGTGCTTGTCTCTCTCTGTGCATATGGACGCACGAGGTTAGTAGAGTATCAGACCAAAGGAGGATCGCTGCCGTAAATTGTATTATAGGTTTGGGGTAAATCGAATAACAAAAAAAATTGGGTGTGCGTCGGACCACACGGTGGAAGTTATACTTCTTTGGCCATTCTCATACACCCACTCACGCACACAAACAGACAGGATATATAAATGAAATATAAGACATTTTTCAATATTATTCAATATATTTATCTTCAATATATTATACGTGACTTCATTATTATATTATACACCTATATTATCATTATCAGTAATTTCTTCGATTAAATTTCTTCGATTAACAATCGATTAATCGATAGTTCTTAAAAATTTGTTCTTACTTTTCAGCGTGACGCGGTTTCTCGACCAACATCCCATCCCAAAGTGTCTAACAGGTGCAAAGAAGTATAACTTCAAAAACAAACATTTCAAGGTATTTATGCAGTTTCTTACCACCAAACAAATTTGGAACATTTTGGTTGAAATGGGTCTAGAATTGGCTGTATTTTCACGAGACATGCTGTTTATTCCGCGGAAATAACATATTTTACCGAACATTTCGAAAATCCAATGTCACAACTTAGTATTTTTGTCATATTTCCGTTAATTTAAATGGTAATTTTATCATCTTTTTTATTTTGATGTGTTTTTTGCGCTGAATACAAATTTGAAAACTACTTTGGACTATTATAAATATTTCTCGAGATATAACGGAAAAATTACTATCGCGGCGAATCACGATTAACGACCTTTACGCGATCATTATATACAACAACTATTAATCACAAAAACCAAATTCACCTATATTCTCGCCGGAATGACGGCAGGCAGGCCGTCACGGAGGCTAAACACTCGAATTTAACGGAAACTACGAATTTTTGTTGAGAAAATAGACAATTAGGATAAGTTAGTTTATGTCAGTATAAATGCATTTTCGAGTTGAAAAAATAATTTGCCTACAACACCAGTTATATATTTGTGTCCAGCATAAAAAACACGAGAAATGAAAAAAAAGTTGTCGAAAAATAACGATTTTAAAACTGTTGGATTTTTCATTGTTACGAATACTGTACTGCAGCTATTCGTGCAGTATTCAAAAAACCTCCAAGGTATTCCTGTAAACAGATTTTTAAATCATTTAAAATTCTAAAATTTCCTTTACTATACATTTTTAACTGTATTGTTTTTGTTAAAAGTCATATAGACCAATTTGAACGTTCAAACATACATAGTTACACTTTCAGAATTAAACATAAACTTGATTCATCAGCACCGTTCAACATTTTTCCAAAAACATTTAAATTATTCAGGGATAAAGATTTTCAATTCATTACCATTGACCCTGAGAAGGATTTTTCGTCTGGACTCTTTTGAAAGTAAATTAAAAGAATATTTGATCGAAAAATGTTTTTATCGTGTTCAGGAATATTTTGCAGAGGGAAGCTTGATTTCAATTTATATTGTAAGAAGTTTGTATATTATTTTAATACTGTATTTTATTTGTAGTTGTATTTGACATGTTTCATGCAATTGTATAAAATTGTCAACGAAATAAAGAGTTTGACTTTGACTTCACTATCAGATTAAGAACTAGTTTTTTGATTTTCAGTAAAAAACAAGTTTTCCGTGGATAAATTCAAACTTCTTAAGAGATGTAAACTCATATTTCACAACGTTTTCAACATGAAATCGTATTTTCAGAGGTGGCAAGAAAGTGCATAATTAACCATTTCAATGTATTTAGCTAAGTGGATTTGGACCGTTGTCCCATAATGTAAGAATGTAACAACGTTTAAATAGTCAATTAAATTGCCACTGGTGTTGAAATAAAAAAATATATATTCAGAAATTGAACATCGCAAAATGCAGAACAAACATTGAAACACAGAGGAATCATTTTCTATCCAAAAAATATGTACATTACTTTTTAACGAATACAAATGACGTTCAAAAACAAAAACATTTCATAATTAAATAAAATATGTCAGGATGATTATAATTAAAACTTTTTTTGTAACATTTATTTAATATTTACAATCTATTCAATAATGAACAATAAGTAAATTCGATCTATTTTAAATAACAATGGTTGATTACCATCCAAAGACTGTAAACAACATAATGGATTAAAAACGTTCACTTAAACTAAGGAAGTCATGCCTTTTTAGTCTATAAATGTGTTCACTATTGTCCAACAAATTCACAGCAAGATGGTTTTCATGTGCTTCAAGCTTCTTTAGATAACGGAAACTAAACTTTGAGATTTCATCTTGCACGTAGTCAATTCTTGTGTCTTGTGGATTACTGCATTCCTAACATACCATGGAGCTTGCAATACAGTTCTCAGTACCTTTGACTAGAAACGTTGAATAATGTTCAGAGTTGATAATGATGCTGTCCCCCACAACTGTATGCCATATGTCCACACTGGCTTCAAGACAACTTTGTACAGTAATAGTTTATTTTCAGTGGAGAGGTGGGATCTTTTTCCAAAAAGCCAATACATTTTAGAAATTTTTGCATTTAGTTGCAATCGTTTATTCCAGATATGGCTCTGCCATGTCAGTCGCCTATCTAAGTAAATTCCTAGATATTTAACATCATTTCGTTGAGTTAGTAGAGTGTTGTTTAAGGAAACATTTGGACAGTTTTCCAAATTAAGCGTAAATGTAATGTGTATAGATTTACTCTCGTTTACTTGTATTCTCCAACGTTTTATCCAATCTGTCATTGAATTTAAAACATCTTGCAAGATCTGAGAAACTGTAAAAGGGTTCCGATGAGAAGCAAGGACTGCAGTATCATCTGCAAATGTTGCAGTTAGAGTTTCTTGGTGAGTTGGAATATCAGCTGTGAATATTGTGTACAATAAAGGGCCCAATACACTACCCTGTGTAACTCCAGATTCAATTAATTTTAGATTTGAATAACAATTTTGAAATTTTATTCTAAAGTATCGTTGAGATAGGTAAGATTTTATTAGATTGTAGAAATTATGAGGTAGAAGTAATTTAATTTTGAACAACAGCCCATCATGCCAGACTTTATCAAAAGCCTGGCTTATATGGAGAAATGCTGCTGAGCAAAATTCCTTTTTTTCTAAGGTTTGCCTGATTTTATCAACAACTCGATGCACCTGTTCAATTGTTGAATGGTTAGGTCGAAATCCGAACTGATGATTTGGAAGTAAATTTAGCTCAGTTAATAATGGATTTAATCGTTTCAAAAACAATTTTTCAAACAGTTTTGATGGAATCGGTAGGAGACTTATCGGTCTGTATGAAGTAACCTGATGAGGTGGTTTACCAGGCTTCAGAATAACAATAATGTCAGCTACCTTCCACTGAGATGGAATGTACTCGGGTCTCAACATGGTGTTGAACAATATAGTAAGGAAAACTATCGCTTTCCTAGGGAGCTCTTTTAGCACCTTTCCTGTAATAAGGTCATAGCCAGGAGATTTTTTAGCACGAAGTCCTTCGATTGCTCCCTTTACTTCCGATGGTTTGAATGAGGTTATTGGCATTTCCAGCTGATTAGGTGAGTCCAGAAATTCTTTAACATTTGGACCAATGTCATTACATATGTTTACAGGATTAGGTTTGAATACATTTGAAAAATGGTTAGCAAACAAGTCTGCCTTTTCCATGCTACTTTTAGCCCAAGAACCGTCAGGCTTGGAAATAGGAGGGATTGGGACTTGTGGCTGCGTCATCCTTTTCGTCACTTTCCATAATGAGTAATCAGTCGCTTCAGTGGGAGAAAGGGTTGATGTGAATTCCTGAAACCAAACATTGTTTATATCATGCAACATTCTTTTCAGCTGTTGGGAGGCCCGGTTGAAGTTTATTTTATCAACAGCATTTCTTGAATGTTGCCAGATTCTTCGCAAGCGACGTTTCTCAGCAATCTTTTGTTTTATGTAAAAAGGATAGTTAATTTGATTAATATTTTCACTACGCAGTTCCGGAGTTGATTTCCAAGCAGAAGCCTGAACGGAAGAAGTGAAGATTTCAACTGCATTATCTATGTCTCCTCCGGTTTTTAAGGGAATGGTCAGATTTAAGGTATTATTCAACAACTCTCGAAATTGATCCCAATTAGTATTTTTGTTTGACAGTGTAGGAGGTTTTTCCTTTGACATAATAGACGAGCTTATAGTCAGTATCAAAGGCGAATGATCAGATGAAAGATCAAGAGATGAGGTGATATCCACGTAATTTTGAGAAATCCCTTTGGTTACAAAAAAGTCAAGCAGGTCTGGAATTTTATTTACATCTGTTGGCCAATAAGTAGGATGACCAGTTGATAAATAATTTAAATTATTATTATCTATACATTTTAGCAGATTTCTTACCCGAGGATTTACTAGTCTTGATCCCCACATTTCATGTTTAGCATTATAGCCACCTCCTGCCAGGAAGCGAGGACCAAGTGAGCTGAAAAACTGATTGAATCGCTGGTCTGAGATTTTAAATCTAGGCGGACAGTAAAGGGAAGAAATTGTCAAAGGACCCATCCAATCTTCAACCACAACACTGGTAGCTTGAAAATCATTGTGCTAAAATGTTGTAATTTCATGATGTTTGATAGTAGTTTTAATTAAAACAGCAGTTCCCCCATGAGCGGTATTGTCGGGGTGGTTGGTGCTATAAATAGAAAAATTTGGAATTTTAAAGTAATTTAAGGCAGTAAAATGTGTTTCAGTTATTAGCATTTTATCAATTTTATGCATTGAAATAAAAATCTTAATCTAAATGCTATGTTGGGCTAAGCCGTTGGCATTCCAAAGACCAATCCTATAGAAGTTAGTCATTTTAGTTTTGAGATGACGGTTGTTAGTAGGTTGATCAGTGTACTTACTTGTTGGGCTTGTTGTGACATGAGCATTTCAAATTTGTTTAGAAATCCATTGATTAATTTATTGGAATTTTCTTCCGCATTTGTACGTTCTGATGTTACGCCTGCGTAAGTCAGAGATGATGTAGTTGTTGTTAAAGAAGATTCTCGAGGCTGGGCAATAGGCGATTGTAAGTTTTTAACAACTTTGTCTTTCCCCGGTGGTGAAGAAATCCCTGGTCCTTTTGAAACATTCAAACGTAAAGTAGGGAAAGCTTTGTTTTTAACATCTCTATATACAGAGCATCCTTTATAATTGGCAGGGTGCTCACCACCGCATAGTACACATGTAGCCGGAGATTCCTTAGATTTGTTACAACTATTTGTATGGTGATCAGAACCGCATTTCACACAGCGATTTTTGTACCAACAGTAGGATTTGGTATGCCCGTACTGTTGACACTTTTTGCACTGTACCACGTCATTACGTTTATAGGGAGGTTCGAATACAATTCTAGCATTTAGTAAGAACTGTACATTGAAAATGTCCTTGTTATTGGGTGCGGGCTCTAAGTCTACAAAAAATATAGACAGAGGATCTTTAGATCTAGAACTTTTCAGATTTGATATGTCTCTAACAGCATAACCATGATCTTCTATAGCTGCTTTTATATCCTGAAGTTCAGTGGAAAAGTGCATGTTTTTAAGCACAACTCTATAGACCCTGTCCTGTTTAATTTGATAAGTGTGAAAGCTTACTTTCATGTCAGTTAAATGTTTGACTAGGGTACGGTATGCATCGATGTTTACAGCATTAATTTTTACCTTGTCTCTGGTAATACATTTGTATGAATAATAATCTTTTGTTATCACTTTTTCAATACTTACAATCATACTCTTAATATCGGAAATGTTTGGGACAAATATTGGTGGAGGTCTTACCTCTGCTTTGTTGGCGTCTTGGTCATGAGACTTTTCTTCATCTGCAGTTTGTTTTGGATTATTTAGACACTCAAAACTATTGCGTAAGTTGATAGGATTGTTCATATCAGACCTTGGACAAGGTTTTTTAACATCCAACCCATTACCTGAGGGCAAAAGTCTCTTATTTCTGATCGGCACCCTTTGCCAACCGTTTTTGTTTGGTGTCTCATCTTCACGTTGCTTGGGAAGAGTGTGTCCAAGTGATTCAGGTACTATTCCTTCATTAGAGCAATAATTGTGGTCATTTCCCACATCAATGAACAATACTTTGTTTACATTTGACGGGTTAACCTTTGAGGTATTCATTTACTTTACAATTAGGTTCAGATCAATATATTGGTAAGAAAATACACAAGTAAATACAAAAACGCGAATTTCCTTACATATTTTAAGTATTTTTACAATTAAAAAGAACAATATTAAATATTTTTAAAAAAATATCGGAACGAAATAAACACAGTTTTACACAGAAACGTATCAAACATAATAATTAAACTTAACATTTGGTTTTGTAAAGAATAAATAAACCGTTTATAAGATGAACTCACGCGGAAGTTGGTTAAAATGACATATCCAGTATCTCTAAGTAAAAAAATAAGCGGAAGAAAGCAATAAAATATTCCTTACATATTTAGAGAATATAGATAATCATTTTTTACCATGAGGTATTCATTTTTTGAAAAATTATGGCTGCACCACCGTAAGTTTTTCGTTATGTTTTTGTATCTCATATGTTATCCGTTTCATTCCTTCCTACTTTGCCGATTTGATCAGAGCTAAAACAAATGCGAACGACGGATGACAAGGATAGATGAAATTGGACGGTACGGTTGGGTTAGTAAGTTAATACTTAATAGATTTTGATAGGAAAGGAGGCGAAGCCAAGAAGCTTAAATTTTCTTGTGCTTGGCTAATTAAGTTTTGAATGGAGCAGTGATCAAAGCAATTAATGAAATGTTTCCACCTTACTAATTAAACACATTAAGCTTAGACATCATATCTAATTTATTCAGTCCGGTTTAAAAAAAAAATGGCTGACATCGGAGACGACTCTGTGAGTGAAGATCAATGGTTATACGGTGACTCAAATCCTGACCAGCCTGCTGAAAACAACGAAAGTGCTATCGATGATGCTTCTAGAATCATAGATCCTTTCATTAATCCTGATGCCCCTGCAGAAGATGAACCTCAGGTAAATTCTCTATCAGATTGGTTAACCTTAGACTAGGCATAGGGCCTTCTGGCAAATGGACATTGCATTACACCCAAAAGTAACTGAGTACAACATATCAGGTTTGACTAGGATTTGGGTAAGAGATGCAATAGACAAAGGATCATACTAATGTATTGAGTTATTCTATGTTATTGGCTATCCTACCAATAGCAGCATATTAGCGATAGTATAGCTACGATTTTTTAGACAATGTTATTTTTCTGTTAGTTGATAGTTTTCTCTAAAGTATCAACCGACCAACGCTTAGCTAGGCCTAATATTAACCTTACTGCTGATTTACTAGGCTAATATAAGTCTACTTAAAACTAATATTAGGACTACTTCATTAATGCTACTAAATTTTATCAATGACCTTTTAACTAAAGGAAAATCGTTATTTATGAAGTTTCTTGCCACCAATCAAAATTGGAATATTTTGCTGAAATGGGTCTAGAATTGGCTGTATTTTAACGAGACATGCTTTTTATTCTGTGGAAGTCACGTATTTTACTGATAAATTTGAAAAACCAATATCACGACTAAGTATTTTTTTTTATATTTATTTCTGTTGATTTAACCCAACTACCGGTGACCGTCTGATAAAGGACGGTCTATCACTCAACGTCTGTTAAAATTTGATTTTATATGGTTATGGCTACATTTTTAACCAAACTAATCGATACCATTTGAAATTCGAAATTCTGAATCGATTGTTATCAATATCGATAATATTATCCACGTGACCACTAGATGGAGAGAAGAAGAATCCATTGGGTAATTATGCACTTTCTTGCCACCAAACAAATTTGGAACATTTTGCTTGAAATGGGTCTAGAATTGGCTGTATTTTCACGAGATATGCTTTTTATTCCGCGGAAATAACGTATTTTACCGAAAAATTCGAAAAAACCAATGTCACAACTTTTAGTATTTTTGTCATATTTCCGTTAATTTAAATGGTATTTTGATCATCTTTTTTTTTATTTTGATGTGTTTTTTTGCGCTGAATAAAAATTTGAAAACTATTTTTGTCTATTACAAATATTTCTCGAGAAATAACGGAAAAACTACTGTCGCGGCGGATCGCGATTAGCGGCCATTACGCGATCATTATATACAACAACTATTAATCACAAAAACCGAATTCTCATATATCCCCGCCGGAGTGACGGCCGGCAGGCCGTCACGGAGGCCAAACGCCAGAATTTAACGCAAATTACGAATTTTTGTTGAGAAAATAAGACAATTAGGATAAGTTAAGTTATGTTTGGTTATGTCAACAAAAATGCATTTTTCGAGCTGAAAAAATAATTTTACTACAAAACGAGTTATATATTTGTGTCCAGCATAAAAAAACACGAGAAATGAAAAAAAATTTGTCGAAAAATAAAGATTTTTAAAAAAGTTGGTTTTTTCATTATTAGATAAAAATCTAATTTTTAGATTTTTCGGTAAAAAACGAGTTTTCCGCGGATGAAATCAAACTCCTCAAGAGATATAAACTCATTTTTCACCACTTTATTAACATGAAATCGTATTTTCGGAGGTGGCAAGAAAGTGCATAATTACCATCCATTGTTTACTATTTCATTTTGCCATTTCTTTAGTTGGCATTTGTCAGTAAACTGTTTATTTACATTCTGGTTTGAAGTACTTTATGCAATGTTTTATTAGTGAACTTTAATTGTTAGTGAAATAACTTGAAGATGTTGTGAAATAACTGTTTTTCAACAATAGTTGAAGCATGATTACTGTAAATAAAGTGTTATTTTGTTCTTAGTAACTTTATTTAGAGAATTCTAATTTGACATCTAGGCTTGTGATGTTTTGTGAGTATTTTGTCATTTGTAAATAGTGTATAATAATTGAACATATATATTTAAGACAATGAATAGGAGCTATTTAGAACGTTCTAGTGATATTGGAGAAATGTTCCAAATGAACATTATAATAACAAGCTGAGAAATTTATGAATATACAATTATAACATGTTACCACAGTAACATCAATTTTCGGTAAACTGCATTGTCTGTAGTTTTATCATTATAAAATTATAAATTCCTATCATAAACCCTATATACTATACATTTTCTGAAAAATTATAAAATTTTGAAAGGGGTACCCCCATAAAAAAGCCTTTTTTATTTTATGAAAGGCAAAAAGTAAACAAGTGTTTATACTTATGTTATTTATTTTAAATTAAAACACAGAATCTTACAAGTAAAACTATATAAAATAATACTAAATCTAAGTATCAGAAATATTTTTAATTATTTTTTAAAAATTTCCTTGCGAAACTAGAAAAAATGGGCTGCTAATAGAGGGTTTTTAGTTGCCAGTAGTTGGGTTAAATTGTATTTTAATAAGTTCCTTATTTTGGTGTGTTTTTTTTGCGCTGAATACAAATTAGTAAACTATATTGATCTATTATAATTATTTCTTGAGATACAACTGAAAAAACTACTTTCACGGCGAATCGCGATTAGCGTCCATTACGCAATTATTACATAAACAACTATTAATCACAAAAACCAAATTTACCTATATTACTGCTAGAGTGACAGCCGTCACAGAGGTGAAGCACCCGTATTTAACGCAAATTACAGATTTATACCATGCATTTTACGGGAAAAAAACTAATGTTACAACATTTAGTATTTTTGACACATTTCTGTTAGGTAATTTAAATTTTATTTTTATCCTCTTTTTTATGTGTTTTTATGCTGAATATGAATTTGAAAACTATTTTGGTTCATTACAATTAGGCCTATTTCTTGGGATATAATAGAAAAACAACTTTCGCTGTGAATCGTGAAAGTAGTTTTTCTATTGACTTCATTGTACACAAAATTTAAGCACTTAACAATAAAATTACATTTTATAGAACTTTAAGTCTTAATCCTTTCTTCAATAAAAATGTTAGGGCCTACAGTAATCAGTCAACAAAATATCTCAGGTCTAGTATAATAATATAAACATTTAAATAACACCAATAATGAATAATTGGCTAACTTAACAATTAGGTCTATGCTTAATATTATTTTAATCTTCATGACATAGGCTAGTTAAACATAAATTGAAAATGCCCTCGGATATTGTAATTAAGTCAGCCAATTTTCCATATAGTTTTACAAGCTGAACTCTCTTTTAATTGGCGAGGTTGCACTGTAATTAGTTCAAGAATGTGGTGGAGGGGGGGGGAACAGGAAGCGACAACGAAAACTATGTTGAGGCATATTATACTGAACTTTGGACAAGAGTCCTTTAGTCAATCGGACCTGTATAACAAATTCATCAGCCCTTGCAAGCACACCAACACAGTCACTATCTGTGGTTTATTAAATGAAAATAGGTTTAACTGTGATAACAACTCGCTGTAGGGAACGATCGTAGTATAATGTCCAAACTCAATATTTATTTATTTACTTATTTTTAAAACGCTAATCGCCAAGGTATGGGTGAATTTAATACAAATCGCGAATTTTTGTGAAGGATATGCTAGATTAGCTTACTTTAGATTAGGTTTGTGAAAACATCCATTCTTTTTTAATTGATACCCAAAGGGTAAAAATGAAAAACATATTTCATTAAATTTTAACCCAGTAAATAGGTAATTGAAAGGTACTAGTTGAGACCATGTCTTTAAGAGTTAAATTATATAAATTTGAATTACCAAATTTTTGTGCTATTGAGAATAGGCATAAGCCCACTTTTTATAACTCAAAGTGACAATTCTTATTTAAATAAACATTTTTTAAACATATATAAAAGTTTATACACTCTTCAAAAATGTTCTTCTGAAATAATGGCGTAACATATTAACTTATGAGGGTATTAATTAATCTAAACAAGCATATTAGACAGAAAAAGAAAAACTTGGCAATAAATGTAGGTATAAGTCACAACAATTGTGTCACTATGTCTCTTTTAATACTATCGGGTATGGTCCCTTTTTTTTTCAAAAACTTGATAGAAAAATGTTGTGCACAAAAAAGAGGCATATCAGGAGGAGTGGAGAGGTCAGGAAAGACATTGGAAAGTAACAAATTGAAGATAGTTTATTTTTATTCATAAAATCAGACTTTAAGAAAGACTAATAACAAAGTTAAGCGTTTACTTCCTCACAGTCTTGTTAAAAAAACTGGCTGTAATCCAGGAGTTGATCACTGACACTAAAAAAATTTAGGTTGGTGAAGAGTTTGTCTAGTCGAAATAAATACTGTCAGGAACGTTTTGTTAAAAAGTAAAGAAAGAGATTGTTCTTTATTTATATGAAAGGAATAACATTTGTCATGAAGCTTCAGAGGGACAAAAATCTGTAAAAAAATACAGGTACGGAAGCGTAGCTTGGTACAAAAAAGGCATATTTTAATAACAATAAATTAATCATGAAAACTTGTCAAAACAGAAAACAAAGATTGTAATATTTTGAAAAGAAAATTAACTCCACCCTGATCACAAACGACCTGTTTCAGAGATGCAACATAATATGTGCGTTTTTAAATATTATGTAAATTTACTTTCCATTTATTATACTTGTGTGGGGAAAACGGGGTGGCTGGTGCGTTATCGGGGGAATGGTATCGTTAAATCAGAGGCCGTGTGGTAACTAATTTTAGAAGATTAATTCACCGCCGTTTCCCTTACAACTTAGAAGCGTGTGGGTTTAAAGTCGACGAGTTGGCTGCGTGAGTGCTATTCGTCGGGTTTCCTACAAATCTCAACCAGTTTTGATTAACCCTAAATTAATTAATTGAAAAAAGGTTAATATATTGAGAATTAGTACAAATAATTCGGCTGGCTGCGATCCCCTGGTGTCCTCAAATTGTCCAATTCTACATTAAAAGGTTTAGCAAACTGACAACTACCAAGTGGTTCCACTCCCCCCTCTTCTGATAATTTAGCCTAACTGAAACATTTTAAATGATCGCTAAGAAATTAAACTAATATGCTACTCATCCTGTAGAGGTCCTCAAGGGTGACGGTGACACATCCAGGCTGTCCGGCCAAGAGTTGGTGTACGACTCCACTCTCTCACGTCAACCTCCTTTCCCTATGTTTCGCGCATGCTCGAGCAATAGTTTTAGTTCTCGCCATGTGCGGCGCTATCCGCCACACTTGCATTGACAAAACATTTTGAGGGTAATGATACAGAGCCCTTCTTGTTGAGGTGTAAATATTCAGTGTTTGTGCAATCAAATTTAGCATATCAGTACCCCCGTAGCTGCTGCTGTTCTTTGACGAGCCTTTGCCAACGGAATATTTAAATTTTTTCGTGCTGCCTCTTCCTTCATAAATTTATGAGGCATTTGTGAGTTTTGCAGGTCTTATGCACAAACCCCTCGCCGATTTTACCATTTACTATGTTATTAGTTGTAAGTGCAATCTCACGTTTGTTTCAGAATGTCTAAAAGGAAGTATGGTGCTTGGCAGGAGGAGGATATGGAGAGAGCTATAGCAGCTTACAGGAATGGGGATATGGGGTTTAATGAGTGCTGCCGACAGTATGGTGTTCCCAAACCGACTCTTAAGCGTCACCTTGATGGAAAAAACCTAAAAGCTATTGATGGAAAAAAATCAATGGGGCGTCTGACTACGTTGTCCCCCGAGATAGAAGAGGAGTTGGTGAAACGGATTAAATTATTTGAGGATTGCCTTTTTGGCATGACAATTTTGGACGTGCGGAAACTTGCATATCAAATAGCTGAAAGTATGGGCATCCCTCACTACTTTAATGTTGAGAATAAGCTGGCAGGGAAAAAATGGTACTACGGGTTCATGGCCCGCCACAACAATATCTCCTTACGGCAACCCCAAGGAACGTCTTTGGCGAGAGCCAAAGGCTTTAATAAGGAAAACGTCGAAGGGTTTTTTGAAATATTGAAGAAAACTGTTGATGAAAACCATGTTGACGCTACAAATATTTACAACGTCGACGAAACTGGAGTGAGTACAGTGCAAAACAAGTGCCAAAAGGTTTTGGCCGAAAAAGGAAAACGAGCGGTAGGGTCGATAACTAGCGGTGAAAGGGGGGTAAACACAACATTGGTTTGCTGCTCCAGTGCTTCCGGGCTATACGTACCCCCGATGATAATTTACAAAAGAATGCGCATGACAAATGAGTTGAAAGTTGGTGCTCCACCAGGAAGTGTGGTAGAAGTGTCTGAAACAGGTTACATCAACACGGAACTTTTCGTGAAGTGGCTTCGTCACTTTATCGAAGTAGTCAAGCCGACCAAAGAGAGAAAAGTGCTCCTTCTTCTCGATGGACACTCCACGCACTCGAAAAACCTAGAAGCCTTAGATGTCGCTAGAGACGCTGGCGTAGTCTTGCTTCAACTTCCAGGGCACACTACCCACAGACTTCAGCCCTTAGACAGGTCTTTTTTCAAGCCTCTCAAAGGTTATTTCAATCAAGCTGTGGAAAAATGGCTGCGAACTAACCCAGGCTTGAGTGTCACGCAGTACCAGATATCAACGCTTGTAAATGAAGCTTATGGAAAGGCTGCAACGATTGAGAATGCAATACAAGGGTTCAAATGTAGCGGTGTGTGGCCCATTGATCCGTTAGTCTTCAAGGAAACTGACTTTCTACCATCGGAAAACCTTACACAACCAGTGCAACCTGCAAACAACACAGATGAAGAGGAAACAGTTATTGGCCTCGAAATAAATAATTCTGCATGCAATGGCGTTGACAGTATAACGAGTCCTAAAGCGTCTCTCGAGGCTTTGTCTCCCCTACCGCAACCTCAGGAAAAAAAAGAGTAGAACTACTAAACAAAACGCACAAAAAGCTGTTGTATTGACCAGTAGTCCTTGCAAACAGGACCTAGAATTAGCAAGAGAACTGAGAACAGCCAAGGAAAAAGTCAAGGAACTTCAGATGAAAGTTACTGCACTAAAGTCTTCTGCAAGAAGTCCCCCCCTCGCAAAAGTTGCCAAGGCAAAGACCTCATCAAAGCCAGCTGTAGGGCTATCTTCAAACAATCGTAAGAAGCCTAGTGAAGTATTTCTCAACCAAGCCTCTACTTCGAATCAGCCTGACGTCATGATTGAAATCCATGAAGAAGATTGGTTTTGCGCTGTTTGCGAAGGAAACTTTGTAGAAAACATGGTTCAGTGTGTTTTGTGCAAGAACTGGGTGCATGAAGGTTGTGCTGGTTCAAAAGCCAGAATAAAAAAGTTTGTTTGCGTAAATTGTGAGACATAAACCTAAACTTTGACGTTGTATATGTAAATAAATCTTGATTTTCGCTTCCCAGTCGATTTTGTTTACTTTCCTGAACCAGTTGTATCTTTTGTTTCTTGAAGAAGAGGGTCTTTTGTGATTAGAAGCTATAATAACAATGGCGGTACGATTTAGGAACCCAGTGGTACAATTTAGGAGACTAGTTTCCTAAATCGTACCGATTGCAGACCTCATGTAAATTAATGCTAAAATATAATAAAAGTACTCATATCAATCTGAAAAAATTCATTAATGATTCTTAAAACATTTTCTTTAAGATTTACTAATTATTTTTCCTAAAATTCCATGTAATACTGAGCTAAAAATTATAATTTAAAAAGTGGTCCAATTTAGGCAACTTTCCTCTATGTACACCACATACATTCCAACTCCAATAAAGCCATGCACATTGTGACAACCGCCTTCCAGCCCAAATTTCCTTCACTAATACCGTTGTGCAATATGTTACAGCTGGATACATGGCCCAGGCCCTCGCTCCAGTTCGTATCTACTTAGAGGAGGTGCCATCCTTCCTAGAAATGGAGGCGTCAACGAGTGGCGGCGCAACCCGACCTTCGGCTTTAATAAAGCCAATGGAAAAATAAAAAAAAAAAAAAAAACTGAAAAAAAACAGTTTTAACCTTTACTTTTACCCAATATTCTACATCAACCAAACCATATACCGTTCAACTAATAACAGAGGAGTTGGACATTGAATTAAGAAATTACAGCAATAAGCTCCCCTGTTAAACAAGGTTTACATGTAACGAAAATTGGTCAATCAAAAGTGAAACAATATCTTAAACTATAATAGTTAAATAATAAGTCAATTTACAATTCGTTTACTCAACTTAAATTCTTTACAAACGAGCAAGATATATGAGGTGGCCAACAATTGTCCACCTAGCTACAATTAAAAACTGTACATTTTGTTTTTGGTTAAACAACTGAGGGACATATATTCCCTCATTTGGTCAAAGACTTAAACATATAAAACCATCTATCAAGGGCACGGGTGGTTAAATTAAGAATGTAAATCTGTTAAGTCGATAACACAGAGCAAATCACCTAAAGTGTTGTTTGTTTATAGCCTCATAAATTAGCCGACCGGTGATTTGAGGCGGAGGACGGGGGGGCCCCCCCGGACAGTCCTCCATTTTGCGATCGTACCTACCCACCCGACCACTCCCTCCACAACACATGTCAGCCCGCCCATTCAGTACCGGCGGGGCCAGACGCCATTCAACAAACTCACAAAAAACCCAAATCCTACACATTACCAAAAACCATCCGCTATAAACAATTTTCGTCACAACGGACTATCAAGACGCAGTTATATACAACATAACTCAAGTCACTATTACGACCAGGCTAAGCCGCTACTAAACCCAAAGCATAGAATATATCAATAAAGCTAAGCACTTATTTTTTAAATAGCAAACTTAAGCTACAAACCTATTACACTTATCCTAACATACTAAGACGATAAGGAGATTCGGTGTTTCAGCAGTAAAACAATTTAACGTTTAACAATTGAAAGTTTGACAATTTAAAGTAAACACAGACCCTTCCTGCTGAAAGAAAACCGATCAAGCAACACCACATATAGGCGGTATCCTACTTGCCAAACTAACAAATCTATTCTAAATAACGCACACCCCTTCTCCACAGACACCCGTCACCACAAGACCATAAAAACAAACAATAAAGTACATGCTACTAATGCCAGTAAACAAATCACCCAATATATTTTAAGCTAGTTATAAGAATAAAAATAGCAAACATAGCGGTTAGCACAGCAACATTGCAAAACTAACAAGACTATTTTAAGCAACACACACACCCTTCTCACTACAAATCTACGTTAATTCAAGCTATTTAAGCATAGAAACAAGCAAACATACTGCTTAATATAAACAAGCCTATTCTAGAAGGCCCGCTTCTAGAAACGTGGCCAGATCCCTGTAGTATCCGTTGGGGTTGGCGATTACAAAGTCTTTGGCACTAGAAAGTGCCTTTTTCACCTTGACTGGCAGTGTAGGTGGAGAAGGTTGGCTGGTAGCCGCCACAGCTGCAGCTATAGCAGTCTTTGAGGCTTTTGGACATGCCTTTATTTTTTTGCTGACTCTGTCACGTTCAGAAGGCCTCTTGGCGGATATGTGCCGACGTGTGGCTGAGGTGGCTGGTGAGCTGGTACAATGTTGCTGTGCTAACCGCTATGTTTGCTATTTTTATTCTTATAACTAGCTTAAAATATATTGGGTGATTTGTTTACTGGCATTAGTAGCATGTACTTTATTGTTTGTTTTTATGGTCTTGTGGTGACGGGTGTCTGTGGAGAAGGGGTGTGTGTGAACATGTTAACAGGTAAGCTGATGGCTGGTGAGCTGGTAGATGGTAAGCTGGTGGCTGGTGGACTGGTGGCTGGTAGGCTGGTGTCTGGCTGATGGACAGCCGGTCGTCTAAGCTGGGCAGCTGACGACAACATTTGGATTGCGGCGCACAATAGCCCGTGTCTAGCCCGGGCCTCTTACGTCAGGAAAAAAGCTTCCTGGCAAGTGGAACACAGCAAGTACTGAGGAGGAGGAGAAGCCATGTTGCTGGGTGAACTGTGATTCTGTCTGCTGCCTGGGCCCACTTTTATATGATTCGGAAGGGGCGTCGGCCACCTTGGGACTTGTAAAATTGTCGCTCACTCTGTAAGAGTACACCTTTCACGGAACATCCTTGGCGAATCGTATATATACCGGGAGTAGCCCATGTACTGAGTACAGTCTCCTCCACAGTTCACTGGAAGTCACTTGCTCTCGCCAGAAAGTAAGTGGTAGCTTTAGGTGCTGTTGTTGCTATTTTTCCCTGTACAGGTTGTATTAGGGTCCAGCATGCCTACTGGAAGCTGTGATTTATTGTTGTTTTGCTGTGTGGTGGCCTGTTGTTGTTGTTTTTAGATCCCCTACCGGAGGCTGTGATTTAGTTTATTCTTGTTCTGCTGTGTGGTAGTCTACTGTTGTTTTAGATCCTATTTTGCTTGTTGCTGCAGTGGTTTAGGGTGAATATTGTTGTCCTCAGTTGGCTGTTATGTAGTGAGGCAGGCACTCGACTTTGTAAAGCAGTATATGTTTGAACTATAAATTGTAACTAGCTTATGTTTGTGGGTTTCTATGTTTTAGGTTTTAGTAGTGGCTTGAATTAACATAGATCTGTAGAGTGTTTAAGCAGTATGTGTCTGTGCTTTAATAGCTTGAATTAACGTAGTTCTGTAGTGAGAAGAATGTGTGTTGCTTAGAATAGGCTTGTTTATATATTAAGCGGTATGTTTGCTGGTGTATATGCTTTACTTAGTATTGGCTTGAATTAACATAGATTTGTAGTAAGAAGAGTGTGCGTTGCTTAAAATAGGCTTGTTTATATTAAGCAGTATGTTTGCTTGTTTCTATGCTTAAATAGCTTGAATTAACGTAGATTTGTAGTGAGAAGGGTGTGTGTGTTGCTTAAAATAGTCTTGTTAGTTTTGCAATGTTGCTGTGCTAACCGCTATGTTTGCTATTTTTATTCTTATAACTAGCTTAAAATATATTGGGTGATTTGTTTACTGGCATTAGTAGCATGTACTTTATTGTTTGTTTTTATGGTCTTTTGGTGACGGGTGTCTGTGGAGAAGGGGTGTGCGTTATTTAGAATAGATTTGTTAGTTTGGCAAGTAGGATACCGCCTATATGTGGTGTTGCTTGATCGGTTTTCTTTCAGCAGAAAGGGTCTGTGTTTACTTTAAATTGTCAAACTTTCAATTGTTAAACGTTAAATTGTTTTACTGCTGAAACACCGAATCTCCTTATCGTCTTAGTATGTTAGGATAAGTGTAATAGGTTTGTAGCTTAAGTTTGCTATTTAAAAAATAAGTGCTTAGCTTTATTGATATATTCTATGCTTTGGGTTTAGTAGCGGCTTAGCCTGGTCGTAATAGTGACTTGAGTTATGTTGTATATAACTGCGTCTTGATAGTGCGTTGTGACGAAAATTGTTTATAGCGGATGGTTTTTGGTAATGTGTAGGATTTGGGTTTTTTGTGAGTTTGTTGAATGGCGTCTGGCCCCGCCGGTACTGAATGGGCGGGCTGACAGGTGTTGTGGAGGGAGTGGTCGGGTGGGTAGGTACGATCGCAAAATGGAGGACTGTCCGGGGGGGCCCCCGTCCTCCGCCTCAAATCACCGGTCGGCTAATTTATGAGGCTATAAACAAACAACACTTTAGGTGATTTGCTCTGTGTTATCGACTTAACAGATTTACATTCTTAATTTAACCACCCGTGCCCTTGATAGATGGTTTTATATGTTTAAGTCTTTGACCAAATGAGGGAATATATGTCCCTCAGTTGTTTAACCAAAAACAAAATGTACAGTTTTTAATTGTAGCTAGGTGGACAATTGTTGGCCACCTCATATATCTTGCTCGTTTGTAAAGAATTTAAGTTGAGTAAACGAATTGTAAATTGACTTATTATTTAACTATTATAGTTTAAGATATTGTTTCACTTTTGATTGACCAATTTTCGTTACATGTAAACCTTGTTTAACAGGGGAGCTTATTGCTGTAATTTCTTAATTCAATGTCCAACTCCTCTGTTATTAGTTGAACGGTATATGGTTTGGTTGATGTAGAATATTGGGTAAAAGTAAAGGTTAAAACTGTTTTTTTTCAGTTTTTTTTTTTTTTTTATTTTTCCATTGGCTTTATTAAAGCCGAAGGTCGGGTTGCGCCGCCACTCGTTGACGCCTCCATTTCTAGGAAGGATGGCACCTCCTCTAAGTAGATACGAACTGGAGCGAGGGCCTGGGCCATGTATCCAGCTGTAACATATTGCACAACGGTATTAGTGAAGGAAATTTGGGCTGGAAGGCGGTTGTCACAATGTGTATGGCTTTATTGGAGTTGGAATGTATGTGGTGTACATAGACTACGTGTACTGTTATTCCTTTAGTTAATTTGAGGACATTGGGGTGTGATTATTGGCTGCTGTGATCATCATTGATTACATTTAATCCCATGTGTGACACCTTGCTGACCTTTTACTTGTATTTTAGTAAATATTTTAGTTGAGCTCAGTGTCGAGGTTTTTTAACTTATATTTGGTTGCTTTGTAGGTAGGCTTAAGTTTATTGTATGTACAGCTTTGTAGGTAGGCTTAAGTTTATTGTATGTACAGACTGCATTGGTTACTACACTATATTCATGATATGTACGCTAATGCTTGGCTATAGTTTATTGCTTTCTCTATACACCTGATGCTTGGTATGTTGCAAATGTTGGTTGTGGATAAAAAAAAAAACAACTGCTTTGTTAGCGTAGAGCGGAAATGTCAGACACATGAATGAGATGTTAGTTACCTAGCATTAAGCTTGTCAGGCGTCTTTAATGTAATACATTTGTACTTAGTTAATAGTCACTTACGTCTACTTTAGTAACATTTTTTTTTTTTTAAGTCACTTGTAAGGTGTGTCTGAACTCGAGCTTAGACGTGATATGCTTCTAGTAATTTGTACACTAGCTTAGTTAACGCATGCATTGTTTTTTAACAACCTGGCATGTTTAGTTACGCCTGACTGCAATTTACACCTGATACTTAAACTATGTGACTACATGTATTGTTGTTAGGCTAACTGTCTCTGTTGGCTTATGTACTTGTATGGAAAAAAATTATGGTAGCTGGTCTGACTGTATACTGTTCTTGTTGTTACAGAAACATAATGAGTCTTTCAACAAAGCTAAATACCTTGGTGGACCCGGACTATGTGCCAAAAATTGATGTCAAGGATCTGGAGGTAGGCCATCACTACCGGATCGGGTCGGCGAGGCGAGTCAAGACGAGGTTCGGCCCGTCCGTTTTGGTGTGCTTGAAGGTTAACGGGGAGGATAGGGACCTCTTTCTACCAAGGCGTTTCAATGAAAACCTGACGGACGAGGACCTGGTGGAGTTGAATGGGGGGAGCTTTTCCTTACAGTACATGGGAATGAAGGGGAAGAGCCCCAGTATTGTAATTAGTGCTTGAGTATTATATTAATATGTATTAGTATTATATTATATGACTATTATACATGCTACTGAATTTAATACTGTTGTTTTTACTTACCCGGGGAGTTTGGTGGCTTCATTTCCTCCTCAATGTCCCACACCTTGAAGTCCTTGCTTATGGTCCTAAGCTGGCGAAGTAAGTTTTGTGTGTGTCTGTCTGTTCTCACTGAAAACTTAACCACAAGCTCAGCCATGACTGTGGTTTTACTTTAAGACTCAATTTCTTTTATATCCTGTAAGGTTGTACTTACAAGCGGTGGGTACCAAGTACCTTGTAGACCTTAACATACTCCGTTGCAATTAACAGCAGACAGTTCAGACTGCTGACCTACTCTCGTTTTCATCTGACAAAACCGGGTCAGGCGGCCACGGTCTCGCCGTCATGTAATGCCGAAATGTAATAGCCGGTATGGAAGTCGCAACGAACCGGTCTTGAGGTTAACGGGCCGACTGGCACCGAATGTCGCGACCCAAACTGCAGTGAATGTCATGATCGGCGGGCCTTGCACTGATTCTAAAGGCGGCCGACCTGCCGACACCCGACGTCTTTTCCTTATTGGGAGAATAGCATGCTTCGAAGTCGAGTGGCCAAGAGTTTTTTACTTATGGCCGTTTAACATGTTGCCTTCGAAAGTGAAAACCGAAGGCAGCCGGTTAACGGGCCGACTGGCACAAATACTGAAAGTGAAACAAATGTGGCGGGCAATGAGACAACGATATTCATGAAGGCGGCCGACGTTTTTTCCTTATGGGCGAATAGCATACTTACCTTCAATCTGAGACTTCAAAGGCAGCGTTCTGATCTGCAGACAACCGACGGTTTTTTCCTTATGGCGATTAACATGGCTGCCTTCGAAAGTGAAAACCGAAGGCAAATCACCCTACTAATTACCACAAACATTGTAGCATTGTTGCTCAAAACTGTGTGTTTATGAGGGGAAAGCTGATGATATTTTTTCTCAGATAGACAAAGGGAGAAAAGAAGTGGCAGTATAGAATATACAAAAGCTTTTACCTATAGTGAAAACTGTAATTCTTTGTGGTAGGCAAGAAATTGCCTTGAGAGGCCATTCTGATTCAGTGCCGATACAGATGGAAGCCAATCAAGAAGTCGACACTAGTTTAAACGATGGGAACTTTAGGGACTTACTTCGATTCAGAATAGAAAGTGGCGATTGCGTACTGAAAAGCCATTTAGATACTTGTAACCTTAACTCATCGTATAAAAGTCCCCAGATTCAAAATGAAATAATCGATACTTGTGGCCAAATTATTTTAACTGAACTTGTAAATAAAATTAACGAATAAGAGAGCTTCAGTATACTTGCCGATGAAACCACAGATGTAAGTGGCATTGAGCAATTTACATTGTGCGCTAGGTACACAGATAAGAGAAATGACGGCCAAGTTAATTTAAGAGAGGATTTTTTTAAAATTTGTACCTGTACATGACACTCGTGGTGAGGCATTAGCTGAAAAACTACTACAAGAGCTTAACAGTCTTAGAGTAAATTTGTCATTTTTAAAGGGGCAAGGTTATGATGGGGCATCGGCCATGAGCGGGCAGGGCACAGGTTGTGCTGCAATAATTAAAAAACCCCACCCCGAAGAATTGTACGTGCATTGTTCAAATCAAATCAACTTTATTCCATAAGACATATTACATGCATAGGACTGTGTCAACAATCAGAACAAATAAATGTCAATAACCGAAAGACACTTTAAGTACACCTTACACAAATATAGTAATAATAAAATAAGGTAATTATTACAAACAAACAAATTGTAACAGTTATTTATGATCTAAAAAATCTTTAACTGAATAAAAACATTCCTGAATCAAAAAGTATTTAAGAGACCTCTTAAAAGTTTTAAAATCTTTTTCGGCTTTTAGGTCAGAGGGAACAGCATTAAAAAAAAGTAGTGGCATTATAATATGTGTGTTTTTTAAAAAAGGAAGTGGTATGGTAGGGTATATTGAGTTTATTTTTATTTCTTAAGTCATACTTTGAACTTGGTTCAAGGGGCTGGAAAAAACTATGGTTTTGTTTCAGAAAAAGTAACGTTTGAAAAATAAAAATGCAAAGGAAGGTAAGTAGTTTTAATTGTTTGAAAATGGATTTACATGATTGTCTAGAACGAAAACCAGCTATGATCCTCACTGCTTTCTTTTGCAGGACAAATATCTGTTGAGTGCGGGTACATTCAGATCCCCAGATGACAACTGCATATGTAAGTAAAGGGAAAACAAGAGCGTAATACGTTGTGAGTAGCACTTCAGCGTTCACAAAATGTGAAAGTCTTCGAAGTACGAAATACCTGAGCATATCTTTCGAGCTACCATCTCAATGTGGACAGAAAAAGTTAAATGCCTGTCAATTGATATGCCCAAAAACTTCACAGCCTCCTCAGAGCAAATCTCAGCATCATCTACCAAGACACTAAGATCAATATTCTCGTTAAGAATAATTGAGAAGTCAATCAAAGTTGTTTTGTCAGCATTTATGACTAAACCGTTTTCCTTAATCCACTGAACAATACTATTTGACTCCATAAAAGTACTCATTTCCATCACCTCACGAACCTGCTTATCTACAACAATCGATGTGTCGTCAGCGAACAAACATAACTGAGCGTCCACCACACAACTCCACAGATCATTGATGTAAATAATAAATAACAGGGGCCCAAGTATTGAGCCCTGTGGTACACCCGTCTTAACTATTTGCACATTTGAGTAGCATCGCTTTAGAGTATTCGAGTCATTAAAATGACTCTAGTAAATCTAGTACTATCATACGCATGCACTGTACCAGCTATAAGAAATTCATTAACTAAGATGAAAGACATAATAAATTTCTTTAGGTTATCACCAACAAGGGGTGAATTGATAAAAGAAATCATTCTTGCTGAAAATCCCTGTGCAAAAGAACAAGGCTACTGAAATGTTGTGAGACACGATGGGCGGAGCGGGCGGCGTTTGAATGTTACCATTCTCAGTGCTGTAAAAACCTATTCTCAGAGCTCTTTCTGAAATGCAAAACTTTAACTACGCTGACCTAGTCTTTAACTTCAAGGGCACCTAGTCTAATTTTCTCAACAACGGCCAGTTTTTGTTTGCAGTCGTAACTGTGGGCAAAGTGTTTTATCTTGTGTTTGGACTTTGTAAGTTTCTGCAAACAACTACACTGGACTTAGCTGATGCAATACAGTATGTTGAAACATTTACGACGGAAATTCAAAATATGAAAGACAACTCTGAATCAGTTTTTGACGAGTTGTTCAAGGACGCAGAAGATATTACTAAAGAAATTGAAATGAACATCTCCATACATAGAATAATTAGAAAACAAACATCAAGACCAATCTACAAGACAAGTGAACCTACAGAATATTTCAGACTTTCGTTGCTTATTCACTTCCTGCTTTAAGAAATGATAGATAGATTCTTCGTTCACAAAAGTGTATTAGAAAACTTGTGTTGCTTCCTCCTCAAAAAAATTGCAGAACTTGATGATGAAAGAATAAAATTATGTTACGAAGTTGTTTCAAAACAATATGGCCTAGTGATTATTGCAATCCTTTCCAGCTTGAAAGCGAGATGAAAATGTGGAGGAGAAGTTGGATTACTTTTAAGAAGACTGATTTACCTCAAGACTTTGTGTCGTTCATGAATAAGTGTGATGAACGTATGTTTCCTTCAATTTTCAAAACATTGAAAACAGCAGCTACATTGTCAATAACAACAGCTAATGCCGAGAGATCATTTTCAACCCTTCGACGCTTGAAATCATATCTGCGCAGTACAAGTCAAATTCGCCTTAATGGTTTGGCACATCTCTATACATCGCGATATAGGTAGTAGTAAAACCTGACGAAGTCTTGACATAATGACCAAAAAGCCCAGAAAACTTCAAATCAAACTTTAAACAAAATTATTTAGTAACGTTTTATTTTAGGTAATATTCCTTCAAAATAATTTTTAAATTATTGTTTGATTACACTTTTGATCAAAAAGTTTGTTTTCTTTACTGCCTAACTTCTTTTACATTTAAATGGTAGGCCTACTAGTAAAGTTTTTGGGCGTAATTTATTTTTTCATGTTGATTATATCCTTGATTATATACACATACAATAGATAAACCATATAATACGAATATTCGTGGCAGTAAATTTGTTAGTTAGTGTGGCTCGCATCCACAGCTCGTTTAAACTGCATTACATTTACATGGAACTACACTAGCGCTCCACAGTGGACCACAAAACAGCTGATATTTTGAGACTCAAAATTTAAAATTGAATGGGAAATCTATTTGTGTATAAAATCAATGGTTATATTATTTTTGTTGTTGTTGTATGATTTGTTTATGAAACCTTAAATAACTTAATTTGTATAAATTATTTTTTTTTGTTTTTTACCATGCTCTAGTAATCTGAACATAGGCTTACATTGCACAATATTTGTTTAGTTTCAATTACCAATAATTTTTTACTGAACATTGGGACAAAAAACAGTACCTCTATAAACATTTTAAAACTACATTATCAAGGCTCTATTATAACAACCGGAGTTCGTAAAAAATAGACTGATACAGCCTAAAGACTTGTCTAGTACTGTAATATGAACTAGTTCGATTGTCTACTTTTCTAAATAATCTGTTTAAGGTTATGCTTCAGCAGATTTAATGTACGCATTTGCTACAAGAACAGTTTTAAGATTTATTTAGTTGGCAATTAATTAAAACTATGGAATAACCCCCAGGCCCCTGTATCGGCCCCATCCGAATAAATTACTGGCTACGCCACTGCCCATGGCTGATTTGTTTCCGGTGTAGATAAATCACAACTAGGGCCTCGTAGTTTTTATAAGTTAAAATTATCCGATTTACTTCGTTTTTTATGTTTGTAAACAGTAAGAGAAGTACTTCCCAGTTAAACAATAAAAAGATTTTAATTCCCACTATAAAAATAAATGTATACCTTCCTACATTCTTACCAATTGTGAGTCTCCAGATATAACATTTAGAGAAGGGCTGTGACGGTCTGGATGCGACGTTGCCTATGTCGATTTTCCAGTATAGCCCGCAAACTTCAAAGGTAAAGTTAAAACGGCTGAACTTTAATAGTTGACGCCGATATCCGTCTTCTTGGTGAGATGGACCAGCGTCTATGAGGTTGGGTAAGACCGTGTTCGGGAGTAAATCACAACTAGGGCTTGGTAGTTTTTATAAGTTAAAATTGTTCGACTGACTTCGTTTTTTTTATATTTGTAAACAGTAAAAAAGTACTTCCCAGTTAAACTCTAAATATATTTTAATTCCCAATAAAAAAAAAAAAATAAATTTGTACCTTCCTACATTAATCCCAATTGTGAGTCACCGGATGTAAAATTTGGATGAGGGCTTTAGCGGTCTGGATGCGGCGTTGCCTATTTCGATTTTCCGGTTTAGCTCGCAAACCTCAAAGGTAAAGTTAGAACGGCTGGACTATAATAGCATACAACAAGAGAAAAAGAAGATTTTTTTTCTGTGGTCATGTGATTGCTGAGAGTCTACCCTAACAATGTATTACATAGTGACAGAGTACCCTCTGTCTTCTTTTACTAGGGGATTATCTAGCACAAATATTATCAGTGTCATGTCTTAAATGGCTTCATAGATTGGATTTAGCTTTGTGACAGGAGATTTTTTTATATTTTTATTATAACACAACCTTTGGACATTTTCTCAAATGTATTACATCTTTTAATTTTGAAAATTAATGAAATGAAATGAAAATCATCTTTATGAGGGAAAAGTTAGGACTCTCTTTCACTTAACCCCACAAAATAATTTGTTGTTGTTTTATAAAACAAAATAAAAGTCTTAACAAAACAAGGCATTAATTAAAATAATCATAAACATGTTACAGAAGAATAAGAATATACAAATATAATCTATACCTATAAAAGGCAAAGCCCTCACTGACTGACTCACTCATCACTAATACTCCAACTTCCCATGTATGTTAAGAGATGAAATTGTGACACTGTTTCTTTAGGTCTTAATTAGGACAATTATAGTCCGAATAAAATAACTTTGGTACTGGCGGAACGGCCACGCACCACCGGTTTGAAATGACAAAACTCTGAGCTTTAATTTGCTGTCAAACTTAAAATAAGTAAGCAATAATTTTTAAACTACTTGTATAGTGTCCACCATGTTATATTCTCTAAGAAAAAAATATGCTGGATATTTTGCTTAAACTAATTTGCTTTTTTATTGTGATATTTGTGTTTAAGAACACAGTTTTATGAGTGAAATTGCGCGTGAGTCGTCTTTAACCTGTTACTGTAGCGAGAGTAATAATAATAAAATAATGTCTTGTGGATGGATGACAGTTTGATTCATTGTGATTAGTTTGGTATAAGTCTCAATTAATAATTCAAACAGGTTAATGAGAAATTAATTTTTTTGTAAACCTTTGTAAATTCGATAATGACAAACGCTAGATAAAATTTCTTTAAACCTAAATTAATTGTGTTATTTAAGTGACACTAAAATCGTACTCTCGTATTAAATAGAATTTTCTTGAATTAGGAAGAAAGATTCAGAAGTTTTCAAAACTCGATTGTCAACAAGGCGGCAGTGATACCACACGCACAATGTACAGTCACTGGCTTAGCTCTTGCCTCTTCCATTGCAAACATTTCTTGTCAACTACTAATAGAACACTTCCTAAAATTTGAAAGAGCCTAAATATTATAATTGCAATAAACACTGATAATTATATACACACTGAATCCTATAGCATTATTGTCACATGTAAATAAATAAAAACGTGTTATATCACGAAAACTAAATAACTGTAATAAAAACAAACTAGTGATTAAACTATACTAAGCACTGTCAAATCGATAAAGAACTGAACACGAACACACCTCAAAGTCAAAAGTCAACTAACTTACCTTACTTCTTACTGGAGAAACATTTCTTATCTGGAAATATCGTCGATCGGAATTCGTTTTACGCTTGGACTGAATATTCAGTCTACACTTTCCCTTAGCAGAGTATACCTTACGCGTCCGACACAGCCTCGATGTAAACGAACTATGAGTTTACTTCATCAACTCTTCATTATTTTTCCGCATGTTTTATTAGTACCACAGTATTATTTTAACTATATATAAATAACACAGTTAATGTTTGTTCAAATAAATTTTATCTAGCGTTTTTCGTTTCCGAGTTTGCAAGGTTTTACAAAAAAATTAATTTCTCATTAACCTGTTTGAATTATTAAATGAGACTTTTACCAAACTAATCACAATGAATCAAACTGTCATCCATCCACAAGAAATTATTTTATTATTATTATTTTTGCTTCAGTGACAGGTTGAAGACGACTCACGCCCAATATCACTCATAAACCCGTGTTTTTAAATACAAATATCACTATAAAAAGCAATTTAGCTCAAGAAAAATCTCCGGCATAATTTTTCCTTAAAGAATATAAACTGGTGGACACTATACAATTAGTTTGAAGATTATTGCTTACTTATTTTAAGTTTGACCGCAAATTAATGCTCAGAGTTTTGTCATTTCAGACCAGTGGAGCGAGGGCGTTCCGCCAGTACCAAAGTTATTTTATTCGAACTATAAAGTATTTTCTTCTTGATAAAGTACTCCTAACGGGTAGAAAGCGTCCCTAAAAGATTGTTCCATAAGGATGACATTGGGTTAATTATTAACAGCTGTTTTGTAAATAAATAAAAATAATTGTTATTTTTAATGTTTGACATTATACTATTGATATATATTTAATACTATACTATGAGTTTAATCTTCAGCTGTTAAACAAAATGAAATCAAACCCAAGTGATACCATTGGTTATTTATACTAATAAATATGTAGCAACACAAGTAGTGTAAGTGAGATACTGTAAATAGATCTAATATTGTGATTTTACTATAAAAGTTAATTGACTATTATTTGTTGTCAAAAGTCACATGCCGAGGCCGAAGACCGAGGTGTATCGACTATTACGTTACTCTGTCAACATGGTTGACAGATTAGACCAGTCAGAGTTGCAACAGCTGTTTGGACTTCTTGCTGTAACTGGTCGAATAGCAGTTGTAACTGACATTAAGAGTTTGTATCTTCTTGGGTACAAAAGTAGTTCCTTTTTTATTGTAAGCATATTAAAAATATCTATGAATAACCCTATCTCTCACAAAAAAAAGGTACAGAAGTCTCTTTCTTAAGGCTGCAGCTAACGTCTCGGAGGCAGTTATAAGTAGATTACAGCTTATATACATCTGTAGTAATAGTTACTACTTTAATCCTTGAGGGTTTCGAAGTTATAAAGGAGGGACTGACTGGTGCTGGCCCTGTCATCGCAAGGCAAAATGGAGAGATAACTAATCGACTCACATTTAGTACACTATTGGGTGTCCTTCTTCTCTGTGCCTATCTCTATACTTAATTGATCTCTGATAGAACTCACTACAAATAATGCAGAATACGAGCACAAAAGTTATTATTATTATTTTTACAAATATTGAAAATTATTCTGGCTGTGTAAAACTTGACCCATCAAGTAAATATTTTACTTCCTCCAAAACTCAAACTGTTTAATAAATGTTAAAACACAAATGATTACTCTATAAGTAATGAGAAATAAATTAACTTAATGACTCGCTTAGCTAGTATAAGAAACCAGGACCTGGAAAACTATTGACACTGGTGAAAGTACAACACAAATTTTTTATTACAGTATATCACCTTGACAATCCCTTGCAAAATATTACAATTATCTTATTCTATATTACACTATACAACTCCTTTGTTATACCCTTCTCATCCAATAATAGACAACACAAATTATTCGTTTTAGAAATCTTCAATCAAATTACCTTTAACATTGGCTTTAATATACAATTCGGTAAATCAATAAATTCAAGAACTATTATCTACAAAAAGCGACTACTCCTATACTATTAAATCACAATCCTCTAAAAAATTATATAAACGTCACATTAAGAATCACACTAAATAAGTATTATATATGCAAAACGTCTATACTAACAAGTGCAAATTGTATATTCAATAACAAGTTATACTCAAGAAGTAATCAATCAATTATTTCCAATCAAACAATAATAATATACCAACCTTACTATGAAGACCTAATCAATTTACCGTACGATTTAAGTTATGTTATTTTACAAATATCTTTCAAGAGATAAGCTAAATATATTCATATGGCCCTAGTTGCTATACTTTATTCTTCCCAAGAATTATTCTACATTTATGGTTTATATATTCAACGCAATATTTATTTATATACTATATAGCCATATCAATTCAAAACAACTACTTATATGGACAATGATCATTTACATGGATTTACGTATCTATATATTTACAATTTAAATTAACAATCTCAACACATTAAACTTTACCAGATTCAATTTCCTCAATCAGTGAATTATATTTTATTATTAAATTACGATTATTATTAGCTTCTTATATGAGTAATGTACAGCCTGTCAGCTTACGCTTTGCTGTAGGTAAAACATAATTGAATGCCCTTAAAAAATTTCCTTTCGTCTACAAATTTTATACTTTCATTTCCCTTAAACCCTGGAGGTGTTTAACAAATTTTAACATACCCCTGGACTTGATGTCTCCTGCAGGGGTGTCCATGGGCCGTAGTGGATTCGGCTCCGCTTGTCCCTCAGGGTCAGGTGGGCTGGTTGGGTCTGGAGTCGCTTGCATTCCCTTGGGGGTGGCTTCTCTGTCCCTCAGGATAGGCTGCAAGTCTGATCATCCCTCAGGTTCAGGTTGGCCGCTCGTGAAGTCCTCCGGGGGTTGAAATCGCAAGGGGTTGGACCGTGGCTCCAAGTCCTCCTCCTAGCTCGTTCCGTGTTTGCTCTGCAGGGCGGGTTGACGAAGCCTAGGTAGTTGGACCTCTCAGGTGCTGGTCCTCCCTATTGGTCTGTTTCCCGCAGTCCTATCACTTCCAGATCTCCTCAAACTCCCCTTTCTTTCCCAACTCTTTCCCTAGTATCTCATTCCCCCTGCCACTCACTGGACATGCCTAAAATTTCGGAAATACCAATTATTATCGGTGGACCTATTACGAATCACCCTATAGGCCCGTTTTTGTGATGGGCGGGACCTCCTCCTCTCCGGAGCTTCTGCTGATTCTCCGCCGCATCAGCATTCATCGGCCTAATTTTTAGTAAGTCTAAAATCTTATTATTCTGGTTATCATGTGTACCGTGCTGACCCTGCTTCCTTGACATCTGATCTCTTGCTTTCTGAGTTAACACTCTCATGATGTACAACTCAAATTTTACTTACTCCACTTCCTGTATCGTATTTCCTGTTGTAATAAAATCTCTTTCTCATTTTTCCTGTTAATCTTTATTTTAATTTCATTATTACTATTATTATTAATTATGAGGGAATCTTGTGCAAACATGTAGCAGTTAAGTAAACCTCAAGGTTTACAGCTGACATATATTAGCTGAAAAATATAAACCCTTTATTGTAATAATTTAGAATTTAAATACAATGGTCATCATATTATTAATTTTTTAGTTCAGCTTTAAAATTTAAATATATATTTTGAATTTATTCACTAATAATCAGTAGTCAACACATACTTGATTTTTTCCCTATCTTTTAATGGCCAGTTTACAAACCAGTCAAGTCTCACATTTAACTTCACCTGGTTAATCTTCTTTCCACAATATTCCCATGACTGTGTATGAGTGCCACAATATTCTCATGACTGTGTATGAGTGCCACAATATTCCCATGACTGTGTATGAGTGCCACAATATTCCCATGACTGTGTATGAGTGCCACAATATTCCCATGACTGTGTATGAGTGCCACAATATTCCCATGACTGTGTATGAGTGCCACAATATTCCCATGACTGTGTATGAGTGCCACAATATTCCCATGACTGTGTATGAGTGCCACAATATTCCCATGACTGTGTATGAGTGCCACAATATTCCCATGACTGTGTATGAGTGCCAATGATTATATGTACATAAATATTGACATTAAACTTTTTTAGATCAATATAGATGTTGATTTTCTAGATAAAATAATAGCATGATTTAAAGAGATTGTCTGTATTGGATTTAAGACTGAGGGATCCCCAGACATATTCTAGCGCACTACTGATGTGCCTCCTCGGATTTGCTAAACATCATTATTCATACCACCAGTATATATCCACATTTCTTCTGAAAAGAGCCAAATCACTTCAATAAAAATCGCTAGCAACATCAATTTTAAACATAGTACAGTAATTAGATTTTAACTCATATAATTTTATTGGAATACAGTTTTACTTTAACAATGACATGATTATATTTATTTGTAATAATTGATGAACTATGCAAACTACAATTTATTTAAATAATTTTATAAAATTACAATAGTATTAAAACTGCATACAATACAATTGCATACATGAAATAATTATTCATTTTGAAGCTGGAATTAGTTTGTTGATTTCATTACGGTATGAGTTAACTTTTTCTGTCATTTCTCCAACAAAGTTTGTCAACTTTTCATTCAGACTTTTAATGTCATTTATATCTTCTTCAAAAATTTTCCTGGAAAATATACATACTTATTTGAGGTTAGGTTGTAGGGCACTAGGTCAGAAATTATTCTATTTAAAATAATATTAAACAACATACTTAAAAATACTTGTGTTATCTAAAAAAAATCATAATAGGTGTGCATAATCTTCGAATCAAACACTAAAATCGAATACTGCTTTTAAAATATCTATATATCTACTGTTCAACCATTTATGTCAAAACTCTTTTAAAAAATGTATGCTAAATTAGGCAACATATAAAAAAGAACATAATTTTAGACAAAATAGGTGCATTGGCATTGTTTGTAATAACTTTGCTAAAAATTTGATAAATTAAATCCTGATGGCTATTTTCTGCACTAAATGTTGTCTATAGAAACAAGAAGACTGTCCCGTCATAGAGGTTCCATGAAGACAGTTTGCCTCTACTATGAATTTAGTTGTACTATTTTCATAGATGGCGCTACTGGTCTCCCTCTCTTTGTCTCTTTTGAGCACACACTGAAGTAACTAATAGCGGAGCTAACATCAAACAAAACAGTCATCTGAATGCTTATTTGAAGCCATTCAACATTAGATAGCAGCATATGTGTATATCTACAGCAAATGCTTTATCTTTTTGTTTGTATAGTCAATTAATTATTGAACTAAAGATTTGTCAGTGACTGCCATACAAACTAAAAAATAAATTAAGCAGCCTTGGTACGAGGTAAAATTGCTCAGTTGGCTGAAACTATTCTGAAAGGGTGCTGAAAATAAGTTTATTAATGATATGTTTTTCAGTAGAAAATTCAATCAAGATAAGGATGATTAGCTGTTTAGTTTCTCAGAGATTAGAGTAGTATAAATTTTTGTCCTTGTGCTATCTGCAGTATTGACAAATTGTCTGGTTGATTTAATTTTGTGATGATATTAATTTTACTGTTTATAGTAAAAGATATAGTTTTGACAAGATCTTATCAATTAAATCAATTATTATCTCAATATCATTAACTTACTCTTCAGCAAGAACAAAGGATTTTTATCTTTTAAGAATAATTTTTACTTGTAAACCGTTTTGAAGTTATCAATATTTGTTTCCATAACTCATACAAAGATTAAAATCTATGAATTTCTTTTAAATATTGAGTCAACAAATATTTGTTTTAACTTTAATTGCCAGCCCACATTGGTTGCAGACTATGTGTCCAGGGCAGATCCAGGCTATCTTGGGTGTTGGTTCTGTGATGGGGAGGGGGTATAGTGCAGAGTATAATAGAATAGACAACTGCTTCAGAAAAGCTTTCATTGCTGTTAAAACTTATATTGAAATGATTAAAATGATTTAACTATTTATTTATATTTTAAATAATGTATTCAATGCTGTGTAATGTATTAAACAGTTTACCATTCTCATAAGAAACTATCAATCAATTATGTCTGAGTATGAATATGAATCAGAACCAGTCCTTAGAGACTCTCCGCTAACATCTAAGTTCTGAGGGATTAGAAACTGTGCTCCGCAGACGCCACAATGAGTGGAAATAAAGCATAGAGTTTAAGTTCCAGTTTAATTTTCCAGTATTCCTCATGAACTTTGAAATCTCCCAGAAGGACACACATGTAGTAATTCACACTTCAGAATTCATCAAGAACTGACCTTAATTTGAATTACAAGTTTTCTAGTGCATCTGTTCTTGTCATCTGACTTCTTTGTTTTTAGTGACATTATCTACTTTTACTTTTAGAATTAGGTCAGTATTAAATCATGAAGTTAAGTCTTGAAGAACATCATCCAATATTCAGTTGTACATGGTAACTCAAAAATAGTTTTCTACACCCAATATGTCAGGATTGTAATCACTCGGATGCAGCCTTGGATTCTTGGCAACCACACCTAGTATATCCATTATTTCAATGTTTTTTTTTTTCTTTTTTCAATAGGTTTCAAATTATTGTGTTACTCAGCTCGTTTATCTTTTAAAACCTTTTTATTACTAAGACTGATACTGAGCAGTTTTTGTTTTTACAATTTTCTTTATTAAATTTGACATTTAGCAGCAATGTGACAGAAAACAATTTACAAAATAGTGTGCATACAAACATGAACCTTGACATGCATATTGCATTGCAAAGGGACATTACTTTTGATGAAGAACTACTATTGTCCCCAGCTGAAATCAAGCATAATTGGGAGAAAATTATAATGGAAGTGTAAAATGGTATATGTTGTCCTAGCCAACAAGTCCCACACAAAGATAGGAATTATCCAAAAAAGTGTTTTGCTTAGCGTAAAACTATGTTTTTATTTATTTTTTTTTTTATTTTAAGGAGAACCAGATGTTCTATTTTTAACCTTACTTGGCACATTTCCAGTAGATCATTAATCTGTTTGGGGAACTTATTCAACTGTTTGGAGGATGTGTTGAAAAAATAAACTAATTATTTAGTAGCTCTAAATATATTTCGCATAGCTTGAATTTTAGTACACTTTAAAAGAGTAGGTTTAACGTATGGGTTGCTTTGCTGAAAGGACATACTAAACTACGTTTTATTTTACAGTATTATCAAACTGGGAGTGCGGCTGGACACCATTGATCTGTGTGGGGAACTTATTCAACTGTTTGGAGGATGTGTTGAAAAAATAAACTAATTATTTAGTAGCTCTAAATATATTTCGCATAGCTTGAATTTTAGTACACTTTAAAAGAGTAGGTTTAACGTATGGGTTGCTTTGCTGAAAGGACATACTAAACTACGTTTCATTTTACAGTATTATCAAACTGGGAGTGCGGCTGGACACCAGATAGGTTCACTCACACACACACAGGGGATTAGGACCGACCTGACCCACCCGGGACCGGCCGCACTCCTGTTCGATTAGTCACTTAGTTGACTTTTCCAATCGATCACAATTTTTTTAATTTTGCCATTTTATCTCGAAATGGTTAATAAATATAAAATCTAGTTACACAATTACAAAAGAAAAACTATACCAAACAACCTGTGTGTGTGTGAGTGAACCTACCTGGCGTCCAGCCACACTCCCAGTTTGATAATACTATAGTTTGCATTTCCAGGCTCCACATGTCTTTGACATCTTCAGTGGAGATAGCAACACAGTTATCGTAATCCAAATTCAGTTCCTTAATTATTTTCAACTCGGATTGGCCATTGACTTCACCAATAATTTTTGCTAAAAATATTGAGAATTGTGGGTTTAGTTCATTTGAGGTAAATCTACAACCCAACAAACTGAAGGGAAGCCTTGCATTGTTCAAATGAACATATCGAATAATGAGTGACATTGTGAAGTATGGGGAAGATCTGCTGTCTCCTCAAATACCTTACTGTAAAAATTGGCGTCATGGTACTAGATACTCTAGTATGAATCTCTAGTAGATACAGTCATTGGGATCAATATGGTACGGTATGTAATACTTGATCTCTGATATAATGCAGAGGATTGAATTAAGAGAAGGAGAATGTGGATCAGTTAGTCTCAAACAAATCACAAACCTAATTATCAAACCTTTGAGATGATACATCACAATCATTAGTTACCAGCTGGAAGCAAATCGGCACATGAAAGAGAACAACGACTCACAGTCGTCCAATCAGTCATGGCGTATTGTAGACAAGTGGTAGTAGACAAATGTCAGGTTTGCCACTCATCTAGCGCTAAACCTCAGCAAGTATGTAATATAGTCACTACTTTACTGCTGTCAAATAAAACTATGGCTAATTAATTGACCAAACATGTTGGTAAAATAAGGATGTATATGATTGCTTTTTTTACAGACAGAAGGGGGTCACCTCTTTCGCCCTTTGCTGCATCCGCCGCTGCTGTGTGTGGACTTGATTCTATAAATGAAGTACCAAGCACCAGTTTAACTGTTAATTTGAACCTTGGATGATTCACTCTTCAGTCCAAAGCCTTAGCTACCGGATCAACAGTACAAGTAAAATAAATATTTATAATACTAGTGGAGCTTAATGAGAGCTCCACTTTTAAAATGCTTATTTGCTTAGCAAAAACTTAATCAATTTTAACATAAATTTTGTCCTGTAATAGCACTGCAAATATTTTGTGTACTTATACATTGGAAAATAATCTCTAGCACTCAGTTGGATATTGTGTAAACTACACAATTATTTATTTAATGCCATTTGTTTGATAAGATATAGCCATTAGCTGATTTTCAAGTATTCTAATTAATTGGATGTATATATTAATTTGCCACATAAGAGGCACAACTTTTTCTTTTAAAGCTGTTTTATTGAATTTTATTTTGCTAATTATGTCATAATACAACAAATGGTGACTTAACTTCTACCTGAACAATGATACAAACTATGAGTGCTGCACTCGTTAAGTTCTGAATAGACAAAAAAGATATGAAATAAAAAGACATGGCTAGACTATATTCTAAAATGATTATTAAATGAAATCTACATTAAAGTTAATTTTAGATATTTTTAGTGACTAAATATTCATTAAAAGTGTTACGCCAACGATAAGAAGCAACGAGAAAGCTTATGTACTTACAAATCAATGTTACTGGAATCCTTTTGAGTAATCTTTTCACTTTTTATCTGAAGGAAAGTCTGCCTGTACTCTGAGAGCTCAGACACCTTGGCTTCCAAGTCCTGGTGTAGTTTTGAAACAGTGTTCCTTAATGTAATTGTTTCCTACATAACAAATTCTTTTTTCAGAGAGTTTTCACTCTTATCGTTCACATTGTTTTATAAGAAACTAGTTTTTACTTAGTGAACTCTATTAATATAGAACAATAATGGTCAGTATTTTGTTTTATATCAACCTATACTACTCTGTCATTTTAGCTGTGCTTACAACAATGATTGTTATTTTTTGATATGTGAACTAGATATAAAACTTGTAGATATTACCAATAATATACATTACAATAATTACCATATATGTACTTCCAGGTTGATAGGGAGACACGTCTAACTGAACCCCTTCCCCTCACAAAACCAACCACTGATTAATTTTGGGACCAGGACAGGATCTGCAGGCTAAAACATTGTTAAGAGCTATCCAAGGCTGGATTTTTGGACAAATCCCACCCATTTTGAAGAGCTGGGTGAAATTGTGTACTCAGACCTTGTACTTGTTTTGGTAGGGGATATCAAAATTAAATTATTTCATTTAACTTGCTTTTCAAAATTATTGATTCATCGTCTTCACTAGATACTGAACATCCTCCTAAAAATACTTGATAGTAAAGAGATATATTATCCCCTCATAAAAACAATCTTACAATTTTTCTTTACGTACATATATTTTTACGAATATTAAAGTTACAAAATCCGATTACTCAACTATAACAATTTCTTTAACTTTCATCTCTTGCTAGACTTAAAAAAGTTTCAAAAGGGTGATTAAGTTACTCTTGTTAAGTTGATAAGTTAAGCAGTGCCATGAAACTTACGGCTCATTACTACTGAAGAGGAAAAAAAATCAGAGGTCGCTTCCTTATGACCACAGCGAACACCTTAATGACAGTTAGAAGTAGATTATAACTAACGTACATCTTAACATATCTTTAAGTATAATTACTACGTTTATCTTTGAGGATTTGGAGGGAATAAGAGGAGGAACTGCTGGCCCTATCATCCATTTACTGGACTGAAGCACTAACTACTTGACACCCATTCAGTGGACTATTGGATGCAACCTCCGTTTCTTTCTTCTCTGTGTTACTTACAAGGGTCTATGGACCAATAGGAAAAGGTTGAAAGGCCTCCCCTAGAAAAATTAAGTCCAGAAAACAGGTCTTGTATATGCATTTAAAGAATGTAGACACACAAAGAAACAATATTAATAATAAACAAATCATCAAATTTAGTGCTTATGTTGCAAAACATATGTAGTATGAGGTTTTTGTTTTTAGTAGAATGTTTAATCCTTTAATTTTATGACAAGTGATGTGGAAATGAGCTAATGTATTTGAAAAAAGTGGGAAAATGACTATCAGAACCCATAGAAGTTTTCAGAAACAATGCACAATAAATAATAAAAAAGCAAAAACATTCAGAAGTCTAAAAATGTAGAACAATAAGAAAGTGGTATAATTATTTTAGAGTATTGACATTGGCCTAAATTCCAATTTACCAATACTAATGTTTATAAATACAGTAAAAGTAACTTTATAAATTAACACTATATTACAATTGCAAATTCAAAAATTGGATTAGCTAGTATAAATAGAATCAGTGAGACAGGTCTTAAATGCCTTAATGGATTGGATTCACCTTTGTGACAGGAGATCAATTTACATTTTTATTGATAACACATAACTTTAAAACTTTTTCTCAAATATTTATAATTTTAATTACAAAATTGTATATTTTTCATGATATATACATTTATATGTATTTTTAACTCTAAGAATTTACTTAGACATGTGTTATGAGCTGATGAATGTAATTTATACAATGACCTTTTTCAGTCAATGAAATCTGGTTCCTCAAAAGCTTATATTTTCAAAGAAATTAAATGAAATACAAACCCACTTTTGTTCAAACATAATGTTGTTTTTTCCTTAATATTTGAGCAATTTAATATGGTAATACAATACTTTCATGTATATTTTATTACAATTAAGTTAGCTTTAACTGTTTCAACTTGATGTTGTCTAATGCTTGTATAAGTTTTATGACACAATAAATTCTTGATTCTTACATTTTTTTCATAGAATCCTTGTAAACTGATGAAAGAAATTTATGCAATTTGCATTAACATAAAGCTAGACCTGAACATTTTTAGAACATTCTCATAAATTGTTTGTATTTAATAGGAACTCCTTAATACCTCTATTTACAACACACTCCTTGTAATAATGCTGAACTGACCTGTCAAGAAGATGGAGAATAATTCCATGGAATACCATTTTCTACACTTTTTGTAGAAATATACTTTTTAAACTTCTAACATTAATTTTTACTTAATAGTCTATTGCTTTATGAGCAAATTTAATATATGCTAAAACATAATTTAGTGTTATTGTCCAAGAAATATTTTCCAATGGCTTATTGATAAATTTTTTACTTTCATATTTATTGACACAGTTAAGCACCAAATTGTGATGACAATGCTGCTATCACCAGGTTACGGAACAAGATGTCACTTTAGCTATTAAAAAGCTGAAATCCAAGACCACTGCAGGTCCTGACTTATTACCTCAGTACATATTTAAAGGGTGTGCAGATGTTTTTACTCAACCATTAATTTATTTATATAATTTAGATTTGAAATCAAATACATTTCCTGACCAATGGAAGTTGACAAAAATAACTCCAATTTTTAAAAGCGGGAAGCAAACACAGATTTTGAACCATCGTCCAGTAGCAGTTTTATTGGCACCAGCTAAGATATTCGAAAGTATAGTTCACAAATATTTATATAATTATTTAAAACCATTCTTGTCATCTAATCAACATGGTTTTTTGCCTGGTCGCTCTATTAATACTAATTTATTAAATTTTACAAACTATGTCTTCTGGGTTGGACTCATCAGCTCAGACCGATACAATATATCTTGATCTGGCTAGGCCTTTGACAGAGTGGATCACTTGATTTTATTGAAAAAATTGGATTTTTATGGGTTGTCGAATAACCTAATTAAGTTTTTCACACTTATTTAATTAATCGAAAACAGTTTGTTTATTATAAGGGTTATTTGTCCTCCACTTTTCTAGTACAATCTGGAGTACCACAAGGATCAAATTTAGGCCCATGTCTATTTACAATATTAATCAGTGATCTGTGTGACAATGTAAAATCTGTAAATACTCTGTTATTTGCAGATGATTTAAAACTTTTTTATCATATATCCTCAGTGAATGATGCAGAAAAATTACAATATGATTTGGATAGTGTTAATAATTGGAGCGTTGTTAATAAAATGACCTTTAATGTCTCAAAGTGTCATGTACTGTCATTCACTAGGTCAAAAAACTATATATTACATAATTATAACTTAAATGGGGAAGTAATTACTAGAGTTAATTCAATAAAAGATTTGGGCGTTTTAGTTAATAGTGAAATGTCATTTGCCAGTCACATAGAAAATTGTGTCAATTCAGCTAGTCGTATGCTAGGGTTTATAATAAGGCAGGGGGCCAATTTCAAGAATATCAGGTCTTTAATCACTTTGTATACATCCTTGGTCAGATCAAGACTTGAGAACGCCGTCATTGTGTGGAATCTGATGCATTTAATCTATGAATTTTATAGAGCTGAGTTCTTGCATCCAACATTTCAGTGAACTGAATATAAAATCAAATAAAACCAAATCCAACATAATGAGTTTTTGCCTGCGACAGCAGGAGCTCCAATCTCAACCCCATGTCTTCGTGGATGACACTCTTTTAGAGGTGGTAAATTCCACAAAATTCCTTGGAATGTTCCTTGATAGAGGACTGACTTGGGACGATCATATTGACCACGTTTGTGGTAAAATTGCTTCAGGTATATATGTGTTGCGCAATCTTGCAAAGTTCTGTTCCCCTAGTGTCTTACTCATGGCCTATTATGGCATGGTGTATTCACATCTGGAATACGGAGTGGGACTTTGGGGAGGTTGTGCAAAAGGCAAAATTGAAAGGGTTTTTAAACTTCAAAAAAAGGCTGTTAGAATAATTGCTAAGTTGAACCACAGAGTCGTGCCGGAATTCTTTTAGGGAGTTAAAATTACTGACTTTACCTTGCCTTTATATGTATGAGGTGATAGTATACTGCAGATCACGTTCTTTTCATATTTGTGGCAGGAACATTCACCAATACTACACTAGAGGCAGGGACAACCTCCGAACACAGCAACACAGATTGGCACTATCAGACCACATGCCACATCAGGTTGGTGTCAGACTAATCAACAGGCTCCCTGAAGAATTTTCAATTAACAACCAAAGTCAATTCAAAACTCGACTTAGACACCTCTTGATGGCTAAAGCTTTCTATTCTGTGGATGAGTTCATGATGAGTCGCTGGGATGATTAAACAGCAGGACAGGAAGGCAGTATGATTGTGGCTATATGAATGTTAGTACTGTAATATGTATATGAATGTGAGGTGAATGACCATTTGTTGTTTAGTTTTAGAATTTTTAACACATTTTAAATATTTATGTATATAATATTGACGATTGCATGACATGTTAAAAATTGTTACTACGCAATAAAAAAAAAATAAAAAAAATTAAGAAATGATTGAACGAGTTCAAAAAAAGATTTTTGAGATATTTATATTATAAATGCTTTAATGTTTATACTTATTTAGTACCTTACAATGAGTTCCTGGAAATGTTTGGGATGGAGAGTCTTGGTCTGAGGAGACAGGTCCTGACGCAAGTGTATCTCTGAGGTCTGGTCCGAGGTCGTGTGAATGACGCTAACTGCTTGGGAGTCCTCAGTTATCGGGTGCCTAACTTCAACAGCAGGCACAATTGTTTGTTTGTTTAATTTGCCCTATTCACGCACTGCGGCGCGGGCATTCTTTCTTCTGTTGCGGATGATGAGACCTTATAACGCAATACTTCTGGGTAGGTCTGACATTGACATTCACTTTGACAGTTTGAATGTTTAAAAAAAAAAAATTAAGTTATTATTGGCTTAAGATGCGTAAGCCAATATTCTCTATTTGTTGCTACCTAGGGTGCTTTGTTTTTTGTGAGGGATAGGGTATACTTGTATCTTTCTTTATATATTTCTGTATTTAATCTGTATATGCAAATAATATTTATTATAATAATATTATACTATATTTATTACATTATTATGAGATTATATTTATTAGACTATTATATTAACCCATTACATTGTTATATTATTTATATTATATACTTTGCATAATTATTTATTCTTGATGGATTGCTTGCAAAAATTGTATTTATTAATATTTGTGTGCTGGATGTGAAAATAGAGTGACATGGACTTTATAACTCATGCCACTCATATTTTTTGTGACATTTTTGTGAACTGCTGTAATGTTACTAGGGTAAAACCTGTTTTATAGCATGTAAATAAAATAAATACTTTTTTTTTTATTTTAGAAGTGGATTTTGGAATACTCACATCGGTTTCTGGATCTGGTGTAAACTTTGCAGATATGTTTTGTACATCATTTTCAAATTGTAACCTAAAAATTAATGAGTGATTCTTATAAAAAGAGTTATCAATTACAAGTACCAAATGGCAATGTTTATTTTATTAGTTTTTGAGTTGTTACAATAATTTATACATACACACATGAAGATGACAGGTGTAATTAGGCAAAATATATCCAAGTTCAACAAAAATACTTGTATCTATAAGTTATGACATTTTTCTGTAAAATGAAAACCATTAGCTTAGTTCTACATAACTAACACAATTTTATGTATATGTTATCCATGAGGCAGGTTTTAAACATTAATAGCCAAATCTATCCGATTTTCATTCTATCAGAGTTTGTGATGAACGGAAACAGATAAAGAAAGGAGAGTGAGAATACCAGTGAGATGTGTGATTTAAAAAATTTGTTTATGAGCTTGATTAACATCACTAGCACATCTTATGTTTGACATAAAATAATTGAATTAATCAACAGATAACCTAGTTGGAAATTTGCTATGAATATAAGAATCGTTGGGAAAATATAAAGAAATCTAACTTTTTGGGATTACTTAGGTAGGGTTAATATGAAATTTAGCAAATTGGTCTAAAACATAAGTGATATTTTATGGTAAACAGATAAAAAATCTCTTAACGATTTTTTTTAAAACTGAACAGTTCTGCAAATAAAACTCAGTTTTAAATAGAAATAGGCTTTATATTTTTATGAAAATAATTAATTGTGAACTGTCCGCTAAAATAACTTGTTCCTAATAAGAGAAAATTCAATTTTGTTTTACAATAGACAGTCTTTATTATCAGAATCAGAATATGTTTATTTCCCAATAATAGACAATAAACATCACAAATAAATTCTGGGAGGGAAGTAACTAAACAGAATATAATAAAAGTATTTAAAAATAAAGTAATGTATCATATATATATAAAAAAAAAAACAACGCACTTAAATTTCACTTGACAAATTTGTATGATAAATTTTAATGTAATATTATCTTGTACAAAACGTTTGAGATAAAGTTACAATCAGTGTAATCAACAAACTGGTTCATAGTCAATACATTTAAGTTAGCAGAACATGATTCTTCAAACACAAGGTCATACAAAACGGTTGAAAAAAGTTACAATCAGTGTAATCAACAAACTGGTTCATAGTCAATACATTTAAGTTAGCAGAACATGATTCATCAACACAAGGTCATACAAAACGGTTGAGAAAAAGTTAAAATCAGTGTAATCAACAAACTGGTGCTTAGTCAATACATTTAAGTTAACAGAACATGATTCTTAAACACAAGGTCATACAAAACGGTTGTTAAAGTACTCACTCATGCTTGAGACCCATCCCCCACCAAAGCTGGAAAGCGTGCCAACTGGGGGATGGCTCAAAACAAGTCAAGCGATGGGATCACGGGTGGCAGTTGGAGGGTCCAAAAGAAAACTCGGCAGCTGAGCAAAACTAATTTATTACCAAGAAAGCAATTATTAATTAATCAAAAACGGCAGAAGGCCACAATTTTAATTTGCACTTAAATAAATAACAAGAAACACTAAAGTAACAAGAAAATAATACAAAAGCTACAAAACAACAAACTCTACAAATACCACAATTAACAACTACATGGCCTATCTGCAGCCTAGCCTGAGACACCTAAAACGTAAGAAAAATTTAATGCCCAAATAAAAGTGAAAATTTAGAACTTTTGGATCACAACACTTAAACTGGCAATTTAGCCCACATCCCATGATTCCACCGGGGCCAGGGAGTAAGCCGGAATCCCTGGGCAGCTCCGAATTAGAAGTTAAGTAAAAGAACAATAATCCCCTTTTGGTGAAAGCCTAAAAATTAAACAATTTAAAAAATATATATAACACGGTACCGTTCTAGTAAAAAGTCACTTCACGACCTCCATAATACAATGAACGAAAAATATAAATAACAATCACTAGGCCTAAACATATAAATAAATAACAAAACTTAACCATAGGGACCTAACAAATATAAACTCTACAAAAATATAACAACAGAATAAACTAATTAAAATAAATAACATTAAATAATAACACCCAAAAATTCTTTTTGCTTTTAACGGTTTTTCTTTCTTTTCGCAACATCATATATAAGTCCCCATGGCTGTTTCATAGAATCACTTTTCAGTCTTTAGGCCTAGGCCTCCATAAATAGTTCTGCCCCATTTTTTTTTTTTCTTTTTCTTTATTGCATAAATTATCACCCCCAGCTCAGCCGCCGGGAAACAAAAATGGAACGCACTGACCTGAGGACTGAAGAAAAACACCCAGATGTAGGGATGGCAGCTCAGTCGCAACATGTGCTCTACGACTTGGTCCTCAGGCCAGGCTGGCAGTGCCGAAGGTCGAACTTTCCCCGGACGACAGGCTGAGGGTTGAAACGTACTACTCAAGGACCCTGGAGTTTTAGGAGCCTCTAGCCTCGCATATCTAGTCGATCGGCCGCAGAGAACAACTACTAGAACAATCCCTCTGATGGCCAACCTGACAGACAAAGGCTGGAACACGGAACGACCGAGTCCGAGCCAACGGCCACCAAAGTAAAGCGAATCGCCGGGCACAAGCGGTCTCAGGCAGCCCGGCAGACGACGAAAAAAAACGAAATGTACCGGTCAAAGACCCGGTACATGCTATAATAAGATTTTTTAAATAAAACTTGTTTAGCTGATTTAATAAACAAAGCCTTGTTCAACTCTCTATAGAAACTGGCTATTGTTTTATATCGTCATTTATACAGTCTACTAATTTCAATTCATAAACAGTATTTGTAATCATAGTCCAAGTGTTTTTATTTCGGTTTTTTTTCAATCTCAATATTACATTTTATTCCTAATACACTGTGCATCAGCGCCAACAAATAGGGAGAGATTTTTAAAAAATGGTTACAGCTTGATTGAGACTTAAGATCCAATAGAATTCTGATGGTTGATTTTTGAGTTTTGAAGATTTTTATTTTGAGTGTGGTCAAGACCACACTAGATTCCCAGACCACGGTGCTCATGTATGAGGTGGACTAGAGCACTCTGTTCCCTTATAACCAGCATTGAATTGAAGTTAGATGATGCGATGGATCAGCTGACACGCTCACAGATGCACGTGGCATGCCAGGTACGGTGGTATTGACCCACCCGCCCACCCGTACAGGTACGGTGGTATTGAACAAATACCAGGTACGGTATTTGTACCTCCACAGGTACAGCGTGGAGGTGGAAAAACGGGATGACAGGTGATCCAAATTCCAAACACATTTCATGTTACTGCCGGTTGCTTTAAATTAGTGATATCAGTCAGTTCCGTCCGTACAACAACGCGGCAAACGACATCAAGATTACATCAGTTATTCTGGCCTCTGCAGTGCTATTAAGAGTTTTATTGTAAGATAGTTTTTTAGAAATTCAATTATAATTGTGCGTTTATTTTCATTCTTGCTTTTTTTGTAGATTACTTTTTTTTAATTATCTGTATATAAATGTATACTTACTATCCACTGGAACAGTTTTTATTATTTGATAAAATTAATGAGTTCGGTGCATCAGTATAGTCCTATTTGGTCTTACTTCAGTGTAAGTAATGAAATCAACAAAACAGCAAGATGTGATTTGTGTGGATCAATTATGTCATATCGTGGAACCTCAAGTAATTTGAAGAAACATATAGAAAGAAGACATCCCACAATAAATCTTTAACTGGATAAGCAGCCTCAGGTTAGTAGTGCAAATGTTAATGGAGCAAAAGTGGATGATCCCTTGCCTTCCATTTCTACATCAAACACTAATGATAATAATAATAATAATTAAATTGTATCAAATGGTTGCCAAAATGAAATCCAAGTTATAAACTCCCCAATGAAATCAAGCACACTGTCTAGTATACCATCCTTCTTACAAAAAAAATTAATATAAAACAAAAGAAAAAATTTGATAAACTGTTATTGAAGCTGTTCACTGAAGACTTACAGCCTTTTTCAATAGTTAATGATAGAGGATTTACATAATTTGTTAACGCTCTCAATCCTAACTATGAAATTCCAAGTATGAAGGTTATATCAAACAATTTTTTACTGGCAGCCTACAAAGAGTGTAGACTTGTTGTAAAAGAAAAATTAAAAAACATCAATAAAGTCTGCCTCACACCAGATTGCTGATCATCGTCAAGTAACGAAAGTTACTTAGCACTTTCAGCACACTATGTTACAGAAGACTCTAAGATGGAGTCAGCTCTATTAGATTGTATATTATTTGAAGGTTTACACTCTAGCATTAACAGATGTCAGTTAGCATCAAAATTAAGGGAGATAACTGAGAGTTTTAATTTATCTGACAAAATATTAATTGTTATCACCGATAACTCGCCTAATATTGTGGGAGCTATTTCAAGCCTTAAATTAAAACAATTTGAATGCTACGCAAATACCTTAAACTTAGTTGTAAATGATGCTCTTCAACAAGTTGAATCAGTTCAAGGTCTAATACAAAAAGTAAGAAACATTGTCACATATTTTAGAAGAAGTAATTTAGTTAGTGAAAAACTAAAAAAAGTATCAAACTGATTTGGGAGACAATAATCCAAAAAAGCCTATACAAGATGTTTGCACAAGATAGAATTCTTGTTACTATATGATAGAAAGGATAACAAAACTGCAAGATGCTGTCAAAACGTCTTTAGCATTAAGCGAAAAAAGTGAATTAAATTTGAGCGCTGAAGAGTGGGAAATTTGCTCTCAGTTAATTCTGGCTTTCAAACCGGTTAAGATGTAACCAAGAAAATGAGTGGAGAGGGTTTTGTTACAGACAGTCAGGCTATTGTTTTAACTTCCGGCCTACTTAATGTGTGTTCATTGTTATCGAAGATACTGTACAATAGTAGTGTTAGCCAAGTTGTACTGGCGCTTCATAATGGCTTAACAACAAGATTTAAAAACATTAAAAACCATAAAACAATTGGAATGTGCACTTTTTTAGAACCCAGGTTTAAACTGTGTGCATTCACCTCTGAGTCTGCTAAAGATGCTATAAAAAAGTGAGCACAGGAAATGCTGGTTAGAGATGAATAGGAAATTGAGAACAATACTGAGGCCGAAGACGTGCCTCCCACTAAGAAACAAAAACATGGAAATGAGCAAGTAGCAGATGAACTGTCAGTGAGGACACTATTTGACAGCGTGGTGGGAAAGGAGCCAAAAAGGAACAAAACCTCCAGAGCAATAATTATTGAAGTTGACAGGTAACTCCCTACTTGTTTAGTTATATTATAATTACAGGTTGAATTATTAGGATAAAATCACATAAAAATTACAAAAATTATTGTTTTATATAAAACAATAAAAAACTAATCAACTATTGAATCATTTTAAAACTTTGTACTTCATTTAGGTTTTGTATTCCAGATATATTGAGGAAAGTGTGATTCCTCGGGAAAATGATCCTTTACTCTGGTGGAGAAATTCCCACCACTTATATCCGAAATTGGCAAATTTGGTAAAGAAGTTTTTTCCAATGGTAGCTACATCGGTACCACGTGAACGGGTATTTTCAAAGACTAATCTAATTTTCAAAGACTTTATTAGCCTTTAACCAGGTTAAAGGCTAATAAAGTCAGACAAATAGTATTCTTAAATTATAATTAAAAATTTGTATCTTACTAAATTAAATTAAATCTTTTGAAGTGTTAGTTTAATATTTTTTATTGTTTAATGAATTGTAATAATACACTTACAAAATCGTAGGCCTAATATTTTATTAGGTACATTCACAACAATAGTATTTTTTTTACATTGTATCGTTTTTTGTTTTAGTAATTAATTATTATGGTGATGACACAATATTATTTTTATAATTAACTGGTAAAGATTATAAGTTTTTGACGTGAGCATTACTTCAAATGTTATGCTCCTACTTCTTTGAATGTTATATGATTGCAACATAAAAATATCTACTTACTACATTTAAATACATTTGTATGGTTTTGAATTATAAATATTGTTCATTGAAGTAATAATAAATTACTTTAAAAAATGATAGTAGAATTTCATTAATAAGACCTACAAGACCCTTTAATTTGTAAATTTGTTTACCTTATTGTACTTATTTTATATTACTAATTATTTATACAGTGATACAAAATGTATGACGTACATTGTATTGTACATGGAATAAAGAAGTCATGCATCCATTAATTATAAGGAAAGTATTACTGAAAGTATAATAAATTACATTATTTGGATTAAAAACAATAAGAATACTAATTCAACCTAACAGCTAGCACATGAAATAACAATTAATCCGGAAAATGTTCTCATAATTGATGCAACAAAGTACACACATCCCTCAGGCATTTGAATATCGACTTACTTGTGCATTACCTAAACTGATGCAGCGGATTAGTTTCATGAAACTAAAGCAGAGCTGCAACGAATACGGATGAATTAGGATCACGTTAAGCATCTATTTGGGCCATCACTATATAACAGTGGTGGGACTGCTCTCCCCTTCTCTCCTAATATTTCCCTCCTAGTAAAGTCACATGCAGGCCAAGTAGGTACCTCGGTAAGCCTTGCGAGTTATACTCAAGTATGTTGGAGCAACTAAATAATTTTCTGAGATAATAACACAGTTTAAAGCCTAGTTATATCATCAAAAACAATATCATTAAAATTTGCTGCAACTTACAAATCATCAATTTGCTGAGCGTTTATACTTTCAAGTTCTCGATGCTTTGATCTAATGATCTCTTGAAGAGTTTCAATATTTTGTTGTTCTTCATTTTGTAAACAAGCCATTTCTGATTTTTTCCAAATTCTAAAGTACCTGTAAAACAATACATTTTATGTAAATACTAATATTACTACTACAGTATATACATTAGCTGGTAAATCATAGTTTGTGGCAGTCCAGCTACCAAAGTTCGTTCAGTACCCCCTCGGAAATGCAGACACAAACAACACCACTTTCTTAAACAAGAAATCATCACAGATCCCACAGATGATGAATGTGGAATTAACCTTCCTCTCACAGAATGGACTTTACTGAATTGTTTAAAAACTGGCCAGGAAAGACGTAACAACTGGAGACTATCACACAAGTTCCGTCATATAACTCTAGAGAAGATATCTAGACAATGAATCACATTGTTGCAGTTTGAGCTTCTTCTTGGACGTAGTAGCTAGTTATCATAGAGCCAGCTAGTGAAGAGTTGCTGAGTGCAGAGTATTTAGCTTCATATTGAGAGATTATGTTTATTTTTATTTCAATTTAAAAATTCATCTTTTGACAATAGTTAGACATTGTAGCTGACATATCAACCATTTATTTATAATTGGCCATACTTTATTTTTCATTCACCTAAATCAGTATATAATCCCATATTTTTACAACCTAATTTACAGTTTACACCATCTAAAAACATGTAAATGAATTCAATTATTTTTTTTACAATCTTTATCTTCAATTAACTTCCTTATTTAGAATTTCATAGGAATTACATTTCATTTGAATTATAGATTAAAGTGAGAGGTTTCAAATTATAGATATAATAGAAAACTAAATTTGAGTTATAGAGACAAAAAAATGTTTCTCCATTCTAGACTACAGAAAATACATACAGTATCTACACTGTACAGAAAAATATAACGTTATTGTTGTTCTGGATTCCTTGATGACTTTGTTAAAAATCTAAAATTCATTACTTTATAATGTGCTGTGGCATGGTACTCTCAACAAATAAATATGATGACAACGAATTTATGTGTTAATTGTCCATGTTAAGTTCTTAATTATCCATGTTAAGTACTGAGGATGAACTTACTTAACCTTCTAGTCGTGACCCTAATTTTGTCTGGCATTAGTCGTGAGCCTGGGTCCTGAGGACCCACTTTTTCTGAATTAAAAATAAATATATTATATCAAGTAGATTGTTGTATTTTGATTTATACATGTCTAGGGGATACTAATAAATAAAAAAAACACGTGTGGAACAAAATCAAATTTATATTATGATATCAAAAATACATTGTAAGGAAACCTGCATTTGTAGTAGTTAAAAAACAACCATTCAGTTTTAAACTAATATATATTATAAAAACCATAAAATTAACGAATAATACTGTCAATAGTTTGTAAAACACTACCAGGAATATTAAAAAAAATATTTGGTCATAGTTTACTCTTAGGGTTGGAGGTTTACTCTACCTTCAAGTTCATGTTGCACAATGTTTGCAAATCTTCTTGGCGCACTCATTACAGATAGGATTTTTACACTGGTAACACTCAATGGTGGTTTTTCTGTCTTTTTTTGCTGGACATGTGAAACACCTCTTCCTTTTAGACTTTTCTATGGATTGAACTTGGGCTGATGCTTCGTTCCCTGGCATTTGTACGCCAATGATGCGGCAGATCCCCAACTTTAGTTCGGTCTGTAGAGATGCGATTGCAAGACGGTTTTGCATGTGGGGAGTCACAAGATCTTTGGCAAGACTTTTCATGAAGTCACTTCTATTATAAAATGCTTGATTGTCCCTAAAAGACTGGTAGATCACATGTGAGTTTACGCCAGTGATATCTAGTAGGGCGTAGAACAAACGCATTGGCCACCGGTGCGTCTTTCTTGCTGTTGAATAAGTAGCACACATTTTATCCAAACTGTCAACTCCACCTTTACTCATGTTATAATCTGCAACAATAGTTGGTTTTTGTGATTGATCATCAAAGCTTTTGTCGTGGTGCATAGATGACACCAACAGAACAGCCTTCTTCTCTTTAGGCACAAACGAGACCAATGTCAAGTCTTTTGTGAAACCAAATGTAGCAGAACCAACTTCTTTAGTGGCATTTGGTTGAAAGGATGCTGGAATTTCCGGTTTATTTTTTTTCAGTGTTCCCAAATAGGTAAGGCCCTTTTTCCGCAACAAAACTGACAAAGGGATAGAAGAAAACCAATTGTCGGCTGTGACATTTCGGTTTGTGTGGAAAATGCATTCAGTCAATCTCACTACTGCCTTAGTTGGAATGCTGCAACTCGTATACTCATCAGCTAAACCTTTACCATCTGATCCTTTGCCTGTATATATGTAGGCGTTGTAACAGTAAGAGTTCCGTGCGTCAGTCAAAATCATTAGTTTCAACCCATATTTCGCAGGTTTTTGTGGCATGTAAACACGAAATTTACATCTCCCTCTGAATTTACACAACATCTCATCAACACATGTGTAGGCCCCTAAGTGAAAATTACTTTTAAAGTTTGCGACTACTTCATCAAACAACTTGGAAATAGGCGCGGCAGGGTCAGACTGTTTTCTCTCACGTCTTGTTGCTTTCTCATCAAACCTAAGACAGTACAAAAGTATTTCTAGGCGCTTGTGAGACATTACAAACCTAAAAATCTCTCGGCCGGTTCCGTCTGTTGCATATACACTACGCAGGTCCTCTGTATTTGACTTGAAAACTGCACCGTAGTACAAAAGGCCAATAAGTGCTCGCATTTCAGGAAACTCAACATTTCTTAATTCTGGTCTGTTTTGGTCGGTATATTTAGGTCTAATCTCTAGAAGCTTAGCATTTGTATGCTCAAGGATTTGATTCATTATTTCAGGAGTAAAAATAGTCATCCATATATCGCAAGGAGTAGCTTCAACACCCAGAGCTTTTACGTTACCCCTGAGTTGAGGTAGTATCAAGTTATGTGCTAAAGGCCTACCTCGCCTAGTTGGCTCTTTTGACGACCACTTGAATCGATATCTATTCTTTCCTTGTGGCTTGCCGTAGTAGTATTGAGGCTGTATGTCTTCATTCTCTTCACTGCTACTGTGATCATTTTCCGCAATATCTACTGCATCATCATCTGTCCCTTGTGCCTCTATTATAACATCATTATTGGTTTCCCTGTTATTACTAATTTCACCATCGTCTTGCTCAGAGTCAGTATTCTCGTCCTGCACTTCAAACTCATCCTCAGCAGCACTTTCATCACTCAAATCTTCATCTAGGAGTCGGTTTGTACATTCTTCAAAATTGCTGTCCTTAACATTCATTTTGACTGCTTGAATTCAACCACTATTCTAAAAATACGTAAATTAACAAAACATAAAAAAGTTACGTTAGTCGTGACCCTTGGGTCCTAGGGACCCAGTTGCGTTATTTCACGAAAACAACAAATGACACAGCACAACCACTCCGCTCCAAGGTCAACCTCGTACTGGCGGGAATTTACATTGGCGGCAGAAAGCTGTAGCGTGCGCTGCGGCGGATTTTGTAACTAAACAAAAACTGTCGGGGTCCTGAGGACCCAGGGTCACGACTAGAAGGTTAAAAATTGCTAACTTGATCTAATTGCTTGGAAATGAGTATTATGGAGCAGAGGGTAGCACTACAATAATACAAAGACCTCTAAGTAATGAGTCCGAATAATAATTTTATTTGTATAACTAGCCTGCCTACAATTTCTTTTTGACTCGTTTTCTGAAAGTTAAAGCCAGTATGGGAGCATACTCATAACTAATCACGACTATAAAGTTTTGCTCCCGAACCCTGGTGCGTTTTTTTCCTTGTGTTAAAATTCTGAGCAAATTAACCTTCGATTTAATGTTCAATCCTAAAGTTAAAATTCCCTTTCCTTATATTCGAATTCTGGACATATATTTAAAATATATCTTTCCATATATTATTCCAAAATATATCTTTTGGAATAATCGTAAGTGATATTTAAAAATATTTGGATATTTCCATTCTTGCATTTTGACTTCTCCAAAATCTAAGGAAATATACAAATTCAGAAGAAGAATGCCTTTATTTCATATGCTCAATTGAGTATACTGTCAGTGTTTTGATATTGAACACATAGTATTTGGTACAAAACACTTTTTTGTATTTGATGCAGAAATGTCCACATATTTTTACTTTTAAAAACCTGAAATAATTCGTGGAAAGAATAACCTATAATTTGATAGTCCACTTGAGTGTGCAAAGTCAGTACCTATTTGGCCTCTGATTAATTAAAATTTGCATGAGTTGAAAATGAGATATGAGGTTTTTGATCATGATGTCTAGACAAGTACTAAGGTTGTAATGTGCATTCATTAAATGTATACGTTAGGTTTAAAGTCATCCTTCTGGTCTAGGAAAGTAGTAAGATGAGTTATGGTTGTACTAAGTGGGCAAGAGCTGGAACACTGTACGTGGTGGCTACTATAAGTGGGCAATGGTAATGACCCATCCATCCATACATATGCAGAGGTGACCCGCCCACTCATAGACGTGTAGTGGTTTTGAGAAATTAAATGTGAGAAAGAGTAATGCTGCCCTAATTTTGTCTCAATAAAGAAGTTTTTCAATTCTTTAAATTTTGGGAGTATTAAATAAAAACTTTCTTTGTACCATAGAAAAAAGGTAAACAAAAGTTTTCTTCTTATAAAGTAGGCCTACCCCTAAAACCAAAACGTAAGCAATGTATGAAAGTTTCAATAAAATTGTTTAATGACCTTCATGTGTCTGTGGCCTTCCCTCTTCTTTAAATATCCAAATACTGTAACAGCACTACCCCATAACAGACATGACAATCTCATCAACCTTCATCATGACTTTTTGGTAACCGCTCAATGATTGCCGTCAATGTGGACAATATTAGGGAGGTCTGAGGTGTCCGTAATGGGTTTTGTCTAAGGAATGTTGACTAAGGGAGAAATCAGAGACTCATCAGTTAGTCAAAAATCATACCAATACTACGTGGTTTGGATTCCTTGTGAAGCTGTAGGTCCCGTATTACCCTGGCTATTGGACTATTTGTAAATGGCCCTATCTGATCATAAGTAGAACTAAGTTCAAACCCAGACTGCACCTAGGTCTTTTATACTCATTTAACTGACATATATAACTCATTATTATTTCTTTTAAATATAATTGTGTCAGAATATCAAATATAAAACTGAATACAACATATTTTTAGTCATCACTGAGAGGGTTTGTTTATTGGAGGATCTCTGTTTTAACAGTTCAGAATATCATATATTTGAATCATGATTCACCTAGATGCATTAATCACATTTATTAGGTGAGATTAACACGTTGACTGCCATTGTAGATAATTTGTTGTGTCATCCTGAGGCCACCGTAGTAAAACTGTATGTCCGCCTGACGCCATGAGGGCCACCGGTGGCCCACGACATACATGCAGCTGTGCGCCATGTGGGCCACCGGTGGCCCTCGCGTCTTTTATAAATCAAACACAAATTGTAGCGCCATTTTTAGTATTACATAATTTTGAATGACATATTCTGAAAGCTCATAAAATGTGCTACAAAACAGTCCTCTGGTTTTTAAATAAAGCAACCCTAAATACGTTTTTATATATTTGAACTAGTTTTTACGACATTTAGACAGACTAGTTTCTGTCAGAAAAAGAATCAATGCCACTTACTAAACACCTAACCCCAAAAGCTGATCAGTGCGCGGGAAGAAAATATAAAAATCATAACAAAACAGCTGAAACGTAATATCATATGGCATATGTAAAGTTTTGCCCCCACGCCATGAGGGCCACCGGTGTACCTCATCAATAACTTCACAAAATTGGGGCAAAAGACCGGATGTCGGCAATTTCTATACTCGGGGGGTCATTTCCAGTTGCATGAAACACAGAATTCGGAACAATGAATATTGAACTTTACCGTAGAAACAGCTGTGGCGCCAGGTTGAAAACTAGTGAGGGCCACCGGTGGCCCTCACGGCGTGAGCTAAAATTGTTGTGTGGGCCACCGGTGGCCCTCATGGCGGTCAACGTGTTAAAAAAAAAAAAATTATTATTATTAAATTGACTTAATATAACTGTTAACGCTCCTCCCAATGGGACATCCTCTAGTCCCCACCATATTTCAACAATTTGCTAAGGCCATATTGTAAAAGTTAATTTGCACTTTATAAATAGGTACTGCTATAGTTGTTATTTACTATCATGTTTGTTAACATTTTGTTAGCTGTTTTACTTATACATTTTTATTAAATACGTAATTTAATGTTTACAGTTATTAACAAAAATAAAAATAAACTGATTTTCATGTAGTGACATTGAAATAATTATAGTTAATATAGTGTTTATTCTAATTTATCTACACCATTAAATCTACTTTACCACTTTTAGTTCATTTAACAATTCATCATTCTATAACCTTTTGGATTTTCAATTCTTCACTTACAGGAGTCTATTTTGATTTTCTACATGATATATTGTATTATATGTCTGCTTTTCTATAATTTTTAAATTAAAGAGTTATTCAAACTACCTGATTATTAAGGGTCTGCTTATAGGAACAGTAGTAATAACTAATAAAACAAACTACAGTAATTTTCATCACTAAACAACAGTCTAATATTAAACACTAATCAAATGTTTTCTAAAGTAAACAGTACAAATAAATAAATTTTTTTCTGATTAATTCATTTTTCCTCTGTCTAAGTTGTAAGTTGTGATACTGTAGTACCATCTTTTTATAAAGAATATATTTTCATATGTATAACTTTTATTTTTCAAATTTGTATTTGATTTAAAAAATCAATGTTACATTTGCAATTTATAACTTATGTTAGCTAAAGTTGTTATAAATAGGTGGTTAATACACATTATAGTTTGCTTCTATTTACAAAAAGGCTGCCTATAATTAATTATATTATTCCATTTCCCGTTATAGAGTTTTTTTTAAAGAGAGTTAAACTCAATTCAAATCATAAATAAAATCTCTAACTTTGTAAACTACAGAAAATAGAACTGTTACTTAAAAACTAAACTAAATAGGGGAACTTTATAAAACTGTTAGGCTTTGTTAAAAAATCAATTTTATTATGAAGTAAACATTTGTATGTGCAATACTTTAATACGCTGAAGATTATGTACATAACTAACATAATTAAACCAACAGAAAACTTCATTATTCTCTTCTGCAGCCCAAACACTTGTAAGTTACCTGTTTGTTGGCCACTTTCTTAACATGTACTTTAACAAGTCAGCCTTACTATATTATATTGTACACTTTCACAATAACTATACTGCTGTGTGTACACATTCACAATAATACCACTGTCCGTGTATGTGAGGTCGGGTGGGTCAATACCACTGTACGTGTATGGGTGGGTGGGTGGGTCAATACCACTCTACGTGTATAGGTGGGTGGGTGAATACTACTGTACGTGTATGGGTGGGCGGGTGGGTTAATACAACATGGTGGCCCAGTGCTGTAACCCAGCTACATGGGGACAAAGTGTTTGGGAGATTGTAGGCGATAGGTTGGATGCTCGGTCCTCTTAATACCGACATGGCGTCCGCTTGATGGTTGCTATCGGCGTGGACACTACTAGATAAGTCTGGGGTGTCCATGTTGGGTGGTGATCATTGTGCGGATGTTGTGTGGGGGGATAACTGAGTATCAGGCTTGTCAATTAGCTGAAAATCAGACCAGCACTACGTGGTTCGGATTCCACGTAAAGCTGTAGGTCCCTTAGTTGCCCTGGCTGTTGGGCTATGAATAAATTGCCCTTTCTGAGGAACAGTTGAACTCAGTTAGTAACCAGACTACACTCATATAACCATTCATATTCACCTTAAAATACCAACAACGTTGTGTCGGCGTCTCATATGTAAGAATACCACTGTACGTATATGGATGGATCAATACTACTGTACGTGTATGGGTGGGCGGGTGAGTCAATACCACTGTATGGGTGGGTGGGTGGGTCAATACTACTGTATGTGTATGGGCGGGCGGGTGGGTCAATACCACTATACGTGCCTGCTTATGAGTCACTATAAGTTCAACGATTAGTCTACTTATGACTTGTGAGTGGCAACTCCGTTTTTAGTTGAGGTTAGGTGACTGACATTTGTAATGTCATCACTTATCAAAAGGTATGTTGAATGGATGCATTATAGACAGTATCAGAGATAAGTTGGTCTTCTTTTGTTTCAACTTGTTTATGTTTACAAATTCAAATTATTAAATTTTATGATTATTTCAAAATGAAAGATTGTAGTTTTTAATTAAAGGCCAAGATTTTCAACAAAGGCAGGCTTTAAATCTTAGAAATGAAGCTCATACAAGGTTTAATTACTGAGTGAGATGAATTTAAGAGTAGGTTAAAGCATCTGAAACTAGAATGAATATAACAATATTTGTTTATGTATATTTTATTTTATTTGCTGATACCCTAATATCTCCTTATTGTGTTAAGATGTTTGACCAAGTATGCCATATCTTATTTTTTTAGTTAACTACTGATAATTTATCAAATAATGAAGATTTTTTTTCAAGGTACAGACAAAATTGTAGGTGTTTTGCCACCCAATATAAAAGCATCTGTTCATCATTGAACAACTTAAGGGTCCTACACACATCCCGATTTGTCAGCCCAACCGTAAAGGCCGACCAGGTCGGCCCCCACAGTCGGGATGTGTGTAGTGTGGTTGGATCATGATTTCAGTCGGACCCAACCTAAGGGTGGTTGAGTCAAGTGAACCATCCGACCGCCCCACTCCCTTCCCCGACAAGTTGGTACGTGTGTAGCGCTGTCAACCAAAAACCATTACATTGTAGAGAGAGTATTTACAACCTCTTGTGCTAACCAAACAGAAAAAGTTGTGATAATAGAGTTAATTGAGTTGTGGAAGGAATTCTGGTGTTTGTGGGATCTAGAAGATAAAAGTTACTCTAAACAAGACCGAAGAAATTGATGCTACAAGGCATTATAAGATATTTATTAAAAATGGATTCCTGAGCCTACACTGTGTATAATTAAAAAGAAATGGAAATTATGGAAAACACTTGTTCTAGACTGATCTGATGATGGTTTGGTCGGAGCGTGTGTAGGGAAAGCCCTAACACGACAGCTAGGGCCGACTTGTCGGGTAGGGCAGTTGGGTCGGCCCATGTGTAGGCCACTTTAGTTTCTCGCTTAAATTATTTATACATAAGGAGCCCACCCTTATGTATAATTATGGGTTGGAGTGTAAAAGGTGGTAAAGTAAAGAGTTACTAATCTTATCACTTTCCAAACCCAGATTCATAAGATATTGGGTGATTTCATTGGGTAAAACATGAGGCAAGACAACTGGCAAAACTAGTTAATATATTCTTTTGAGGGACGTAGGATTATCAATGACTCTAAGAAGTAGATCTGCAGTTACATGTTAATTACAAATTGACAGTAAATATTGCCTCCCTGATTATTGCTGCTTTTTCAGTGATCCATAATTGCCAAACCTAAAAGACCTTGATTAATAACATTAAATCAGCTATTGATAATTTGTTTTCTCTTTATTTAAATACCACTATTTATTAGAATATTTACACTTCAGATAATAATTCAATAAATTTTGTTGAACTGCCTTCAGCATCCAGTAGTCCTTTTCTTCATTTTATCGAGATTCACGAAAATAATGAGTTTGTTGGAAGAATAATTCTGTTTCAGTAGGAAATGATTTGAACATTCAATTCAATTTCTTTATTAACGCAATAGAACATATTACAGTTTTCTGTGCATGTCAATTAATTCATATATCATACAAACATAAATAATATACATATTCATAACAAATAAATTTAAAAATTACAATCATGAAAAATATAACAATAATAATATTAAACTGTTTTATGTCATGATAATATAGTGACCCATCTGGCCTCAAAATGGGGCCCCCTCGAGAGCTTCTTGAAGGCTGTAATAAGCTCTCCCGATCAAGTGGTCTTTTAAAAGAATTTTAAATGATTTCAAGCTAATTTGTGTTTTTATATGTTCAGGAAGAGAATTAAATATTATTGGTCCAAGGCAGAATAAAGAATTTTTAAACAATGACAATCTAAATTTATTGATAACCAGATTATGTTTGTGTCTTGTACTGTAAGAGTGTTCTAAGACAGGGATAGTCACTCTTATTTTTAAAAATAAAAACTGCTGTGTGATACATTAAAAGGCATGCTAAGGTGAGAGTACCACTTGATCGGAAGACCTCCCTACAGCTCTGTGATTGTTGCAATCCCCAGACGACCCTTAGAGCCCTCTTCTGGAGACAAAAAATTCTTTCAAAAGAATGGGCACTACAGAAACCCCAGAAGATTATTCCATAGTTCATCCTAGACTCAAACAAACCACCGTAACCCTGCTTGAGAGTTTCCCGGGAGGCAAATGACGAGAGGCACCTCAGGGCGAATATTGTTGAATTAAGCTGTTTTACAAGATAACTTATGTGAGTATCCCATTTTAGACTAGAATCTATTTGGACACCTAAAAACTTTGTAGATAATGCGCTATTTAAAGTATTATTATTGAGAAGGAAATAATTCGGGACATTCTGTGTTGTCTGTGATTGAAATTCGATAAATTCTGTTTTTGATAGATTTAGATGTAATTTATTAGCTGTGAACCATTCCAGAAGTTGATTTGATGTTGTAAGAAATTGCTGAGAGAGGGTTTGATAGTTGTTGTGATTAAAAATCAAACAAGTATCATCAGCAAAAAGTGAAACGGTAAGAGAAAGTCTATTTTGTTCACTGCTAAGGAAATCAGGAAGATCATTAATATATAACAAGAATAATAGAGGTCCCAAAACTGAACCCTGAGGTACTCCCGTCGTGACTGTTGAAAAATTTGACATATATACCTTTTTATTGTTGAGAATTTGGACGCACTGAACATGGCCAGTAAGATAAGACTGAAACCAGTTAAGTGCTACACCACGAATTCCATATTTTTCAAGCTTGCTGAGTAGGATTTGGTGATCGACCACATCAAATGCCAGTAAGATAAGACTGAAACCAGTTAAGTGCTACACCACGAATTCCATATTTTTCAAGCTTGCTGAGTAGGATCTGGTGATCGACCACATCAAACGCTTTACTTATATCACAAAATAAACCTAGAGTGTGCTCGCCGGAATTCAAAGAGGAAAGAATCTTCATCAATGCAAAAGCAGTTGCAGATTCAGTGTTTTTGTTGGGCCTAAAGACAAAATATTGTTTATTTCCAAGAAGTTAAAAAGTCTGTTACAGACAATTTTTTCAAATATTTTTGAAAAAATAGTTGTAATGGATATCGGTCTGAAAGAATTGGGGTCTGTTCTTTTAGAGTTTGTTTTTAATAAAGGGATGGCTTTTGTGATTTTAAGGTCATCAGGAAAGACTCCCTAAGACAAAGAAAAGTTGAAGAGTTTAGTCAGTATAGGGGCAAAAATAGCGAATATCAAATATCATTGTTTAAGTATGATGAAATCTCAAATATGTCCTTAGAATAGCTATTATTTAATGATGTAATAGCCTGGAAGCTTTCCGATAATTCAATTTTATGGAAAAGAAAGAATTGGGTGTCGATGGTACATTTGGAATAGCATCAATTGAGACGTGTGGTGAGTTCATCGAGGATTGATGTAAACGCTCAGAAACATTTAGAAACGATTCATTAAGGATGGAGACGATTCGTTCAGGACCCCTAACCACCTCTCCTCCATATTCCAACTCACACACTCCATGGTTGGCAGCTCTCCTTGATGGCTTACAACTGTTGATTCCAATAACACAACTTCAGTCTCTGTGGGTCACTGATCAAACTGAAAAGATTGTATTGACATTTTTAACAATGTAACGGTTGATAAAATACAGTTGTTTAATCATGTACTTTGTACTAACAGTAGCAACGAAAACTCTGAATGAGCTTAAAGATGTGATTCCAACTCATGAAAAAGAAAGGCAAATATAATATCAACCATTTATTTTTTAAGTAACAATATATCATGAGTACAACAACCCATGATTGATTTGTAAGTAATCATATGATCAAAGGTAGAAAACTGTAAACAAATAAAAGTCATGAGCACAACTAACTACAGAGTGATTCATGACGTTCAACGCTTAAACAGCACATTCTACTACTAAATATAAAGAAAAATGTTATATAAACGTAGGTCTGAAAACTCTTCGTTAGCGAATTACAGCCAGTCAAACATTTCGGTAAGAATCGTAGGTAAAGATTGAAATAACATTGTACACAACTTAGGGAAAGATACATTCGAACGGAAATGTCAAGATTTTTAATGTAATTTGACATGAGAAAACTAGAGAAATATGTTTCAGAACTGTATCTTTAGTAGTTATCAAGTAATTTGGGGTTAAATGCAAGAAATAGGAACAAAAACTCCGTTTTTTACATTTAGTGTACCAATAACTTTGTTAAAAGGGTAATAAACTGATAAAAATTTCGTACATAATTTGTAGAGAATTTTATTCTGAGAAGATTAATGTAATCTAAGTAAAAAACAACATATAAATAAGTACAACATTTTAACTTTATTTCTTATAATACATAACTAATTTACAAGGAAGGCATTAGATGAAGATAAATAAAATCGTAATGTTTGTGTCCAATAAATAAAAAATTGTTTTATCATTATTTATTATTAAAGTAAAAATAGTATAAAGAAATAAATAACATTTTAACAAATAAATAATTAGTTTTCCTTTACTGTCTACTATGCAAAATGATGTATCATAATATTATTTTTACTTCTTAAGTTGATATCACTTTAACAACAGCTGATCAACAATGCTTTTCTAATTCTCATGTCTGACTTGTGTTTTGGTAGTAATGGCAAATTACAAAATGTTAGTATAAATACATCACGTCTTGAAAGGCGAATAGGAGTTTCGTAACCATTAGTGTGGAGGTCACTTAAAAATTGAAATGAATTTTACCCATTTCATAAACAAAAGGTCCAACATCTAGAACCAGGGGATGGTCCACTTCGTTTGGTGTTTGGTAATTTTTTAAATACTAATCAACAACTCTACAAGCGTATTTTATTTACAGATGAGGCCAGTTCACTAGAGATGGTGTCAACAACTTGCTTCCTTACCTCTAACTTACATAATAAATTCACTACAAAATTAGTTAGCCATTGAGAATCTTGACCACCAATATCACCAGGTCTATCTCATTGGATTATTGTGTCTGGGGGTGGATGAAAGAGAAGTGTTAATTCTCTGGAATACAATTGTTGCCCTACAATGGATTTGCTTACACAGATAAAGGGGTAAATTAAGGACAGCGACACAAGCAATGCAGTGCACAAACTTGCTTTAAAATGCATTAATAATGCTGGCCTCATTTTTGTACATTTTTTATAAAAAGGTTTGTAAAGTTAGATCAAACCAATTATTTTTCCATTAAATTACTCATGTATTATACTAAATAAAGTTAAACTTTTGTACTTATTTATTTGTTGTTTTTCACTTAGCTTACACCAATTTTCTTAAAATCTAATTCTCTACAAATTATGTAAGACATTTTTATGAGTTTATTCCACTTTTAACAAAGTTATTGTACACTAAACGTAAAAAAGAAAAACAGTTTCTTGACCCTATTTCTTGCATTTAACCCCAAATTACTTGAAAATTACTAAAGGTACAGTTCTGAAACCTATTTATTTAGTTTTCTCATGTCAAATTATATTAGGAATCATGATATTTGCATAAGATGTGTACAATGATATTTCACTCTTTATCCATGATTCTTACCAAAATGTTTGACTGGCTGTAATTCACTAACGAAGAGTTTTCAGACCTATGTTTATAGAACATTCTTGTTTATTTTTGTCAGTAGAATGTACTGTTGAAGTTGGGGGAGAACGTCATGCATTACCCTGTATATCTCCGGAACAATAACAAAATTAACTGTGTTCTCTATCTATTTATAGAAGCGTATAGCTGTGCTTGTGACCTTTGTTTGTGAAATAAGAGAGGTTTCATTTATTTATTTACGGTACAAACCATTTTACAAGAGAGTAAATAGATATGACATGCGATAAGTAGGTTGCATCTACTTATGTGCTAAATGGCTGTAGAGCTAGACACTTGTGGTGTCCAGCAGTTACTACTCCATCTCGCTCGTTCGCTTTCCGGATGGCAGTGCCAGCACCGTTGTCAGTCCCTTTCCTCCAAATTTTCAATGATATAATGTAACAATTTTTACTACAGATTTACATTAGGTGTAATCTATTCCTAACTGCCATGGAGGCGTTGTTGCGGTCATAAGAGCGTTCGCTTTTTCTCTTTGGTGAGTGTGTACGTACAAAATTTGTTCATCATCAATTTGATTATAATTACAATTAAATAAAATTCATTAATACATTTTGATATTTTAAGGTTTATTTTACTTCTCACACTATCATTCTATAAATATAAGATTTATAAAAAAAGACTATTCTATGTATTTTCTGACTGGTTTTGTGTTTTGATATCAGAACAAAAAACAATAATTCCCATTCACTTATATCTGTACATGCCAAATAGACATTTTCTTTCTTCACTTCCCACAGTTTTACCATTTTGTTACAAATTGCAAATAAAATCAAGATGGTACAAATATTAGTTTTGACATGCAAATTGATATTAATAAGTAGCCTACAGTAAATGAGTTACATATGTGACCTATAACTAATCAACTTGCAGTCTGCAGCATGCACGAACATTAATAAGGGTATACATAACATATTGATGCCATAGCATCAATTAACTAACAATAAACTATACAAAAAAGACATAACAACAAAAAGATACAGCAATATTATAGATAGCAAATTTTTTAGATGATAATTACAATGTTGACTATACAATGACTTTTATATATTACAATTTTAAATGAACACTAGGTTATCACTGGAATAACATAATTAATGTTAAGCAACAGAAACTAAATAATATTCCTTGACAGCATCAAAAACTACAATATACCATATAACAACACATAGTACAACAAATTTTAAATTATATTCAGTTATATTATGTACTAAAATTATTTACATTATTAAGACGCCGGTCATCAAGATATGAGTGAATATGAGTGTAGATGAACGAGTGTAGTCATTGTTACTAACTAGTTTAGTTTAGTTTACTGAGAGGAAGGAAAGCTCTGATGCCGTTCCTAGGTTGCACTTCAACGTTAGGTATATTGTACTCCCCTATTGCCTACTAGAATGGGGTACCTATTCCAAACGGCTTAGCCAGCTCTAAAATATTTTCCCCCAGACTAATTACCATTCTTTACTCTGAGAGCTCGTCCCCGAATAGTCTCCTTCTCCTGAGCTCCAGAGCTTCACACTCAGTTAATAAATGTTCGGCTGACTCAAGAGCCTCACCACAAATCCGGCAAATGGTATCTTCTCTGTAGATACCAATCTTTGCCAGATGTTTCCTGAAGTGGCCGTGTCCAGTAAGATACGCAATCACGAACCTGATCATAGTTCTGATGGTGACCGGTAAGTTTTGTAAAACTGTTTCGGGCATCATAAATGAAAACCTAAAATTGGTAAGGAGATGGTGTTCCAGGGAAGGACTTTCAGTCAATTCCGAAAAACCATCACCTTGCATTTTATGAGAAAAATAGACCTTGGAACACTGAGGGGTTTAAAACTTAACGAAGTTCTATTAGGACTTTCCGAGAAAGCTAAATTTCTAGAGATAACCCTAGATTGCAAGCTGACTCGGAACCATAATCATTCTACTGTAATTAACAGGGCGAAGTGGGCGCTCTTAGCGTCCAGGCGCACTGTTGGTTTGACGTGAGGGATGAGGCCGCATATGGCTTGCAGGCTCCTCGATGTAATCATTCGCCCGCAGATCTTCTATAGGGCTCTTGTGTGGTGGAACAAGGCTTGTCAGAGCTCGGCGAGTAATAATGCTTAATTATAGTGGGTGCGTTTTCAAACACACCTACGGCATCACTCGAAATACTGCTCAATTTACTGCCACTTGACCTTCACCTTACGGTGGAGTCTAAGATTGCAGCCTACAAATTAAATAGTGTAGGCAAGCTCAAGAGAAACAGATCCAAATCTGATCACCTTGCGAGCTATTGAAAATGAACTACACAATAGAACATTGTACATGGTACCAGATGCCATGGACACACAAATTTCATTCTCCAGACCTTACTCAGTCGACATCGAATCTAGGGAGGACTGGAAACTGAGGTTAGATACAATCCCGCTAACTATAGAAATCATCATAACCACGAGGAGCCTGCCAAACCTCGTCATAAAAAAACAGTCTTACATTTTTTTTTACTAATCTGACAATATCCTTGAATGACCGAAGGAATCAGTCAAACCTCTACTAAAAAACTGTCTACACTTTTTATAAATTCGACAATATAGAATAACCAGAGAAGCCAGTCAAATCTCTACAAAACACTGAACAATATTATATAATCTGAACTATAATTTTTATATATTATAAACTGACAAGCCATAAGAACTTTTTATTCCAGAATAACCGGAGAAGTCAGTCAAATCTCTACAAAACACTGAACAATATTATATAACCTGGACTACTTGTTTACTTAAACACCATTGGCCACTAAAATTCATAGTAACATCTCACTGACTAAACATGTCTAAATATCCATGTGGCATTTGCACAATTGGGGTTAGACACAAAGGAATATTGTGTACAGGTGGCTGCAACAAATGGTATCATTCAAAATGTCTAAACTGGACAGACAAAAAGTTTAAAAACCTCTCTAAGACTGAGATTGAGTCATGGCAATGTACCGGCTGCTATGGTAAAACACGTAGCCCAGAAAAAATAAAAAATCCCAGTCAGACACCTGTAAAGGATAAAGAAAATTCATCTCAAACCCCTACTATCAAAGAAATTAACTCAAAATTATTAAACTACAACAATATGGAGGACATTGACCTTGAAACCTCCCTCACATTGGCTGCTGAAGTAGGAAACACACTTCTTTTGGAAAATACCTCACTAAAAGAAAAAATAAACAAACTAACACTCACTAATTCAAATCTTGCTCTTAAAATAAAAAACTTAGAAAAACAAAACCTAACATATTTAGAAGAACAAATTGAAGAGCTAATGAATGAAAGGCAAATCTTAATGAACACAAATAACACCCTCGTTGAACGACTAAACGAAGCAGAGCAGCAATTAAACAAAGAAAAACACTTCAGAAATGAACTTGTAAGTAACTTTGAAGAACATGATAACGACAAAGAAAATACAATAAGGAAACTTGAACATGATATGCGAAGCCTTCAAAATTTAATTAAATGCTTAAAACAGGAGTTACTAACAAACCAGTCACAGGATACAAAACACTACAAGAACATGGAAACACAAACGGCACCCACTAAAGAAAATGATGATAGCAAAAATTCCTTCCTAATAAAAATGTTAACTGAAATAAAAATAAAACAAGAAAACATGGAACTCTGTCTTAAACCGCTAACTGAATATGTATCACAACACCTAAAAGGCAATTCTGAAACCCCTAACAACCATAAAAATGAAAAAACCCCACGCATACATGACCAACATAAAAATAAACGAGCCAAACCAAGCAAAGGGGAAGGAAAGAAAACTAGACATAAAAACAGTATGTACAGTGTTTCCTCACAAGTAGCCAAATGTCACCAACTCACTGCGCCTGCAGATGTTAATACTATTACACACTATCAACGGGGTGAAAACTATCTGGCTGGTGCAACTCTCCGAAAGCCTCAAGAAACTATTGAAGAATTTTTTAACAACCACATAAGGCCTTATACTAGCCCTATGGACTCAGAATCTCAACAGAACAGTACAGAAAATGGAAAAAAGACAATCGCCCCTACATATCCTGAACTTCTAGAACTCCAAGTAAATGCTACCAACAAAGAGCAATCAAACTGCATGAAGACATTAGAAACAACCTCACTACAGCTGGGACCCCCCAAAAAACATCTTAATCATAATAATTTTTTAGAAAAGAAATGCCAGCCCAAAGGAAGGCACAAACCGCAACCACAGTTCTCACCGCGGACTTTCTGGAACTCAACTTTCATGAAAAACACAAAATTAAAATTTCACACCAAAACATAAATTGGCTTTCTAACAAAATTGAAAGACTTAGTCATTTCTTAAATAAAGAAAACCCAGACCTAATAATACTGACCGAACATGGCCTTCAAAGAGAAAATCTAGAGAACACTCGCATCGAGGGATACACCCTCATAGGTGGTTTTTCTAGAAAGAACCATATTAAAGGAGGAGTAGTGGGGTATGTCAAACATGATCTTGAAAAATATACTAAGCTCATGAAGTGAAACAAGCGGCACAAGCGGAAATGAAACTGAGCTTATTTGTGAAACAGCTCTCTTTGAACTAAAAACAAAGAAGACAAATTTACTCATCCTAGGAGTATACAGACCACCCTCTGCAAACCTAGACCAAGCCATTAACATCCTCACTGAACAACTTGACAGATCTCTAAATTCTCACAGGAATATTTTACTTATGGGAGACATTAAAGTGGACAACCTGTCTGAAAATAATGACAAACTTAAACTTGACGATCTCCTCACTTCCTACCAAATAACAAGATTGAGTCTTCCATCCACACGTATCACCAGAGATACCGCTAAATCAATAGACTGGATATGTACAAACCTAGACCAAAAACTAATAGAAACATCAGTCATCTTATCAGGCCTCTCTGACCACACAGCCCAAATAATCACAATAAACACAGAGAAAGCTAAAGAAATGCTAAAAGAAAGGAAAAGGTTATTCAGCCATAGAGCAATACAACTGTTCAAAGCCAGACTGCATTCTCAAAACTGGAACAATCTATATGTAAAAGAAGATATCAACAACATATATGACACTTTCCACACCATCATCCAAAACATATTAAATGAAACTTGCCCACTCAGAACCTACAAATACAGGAAACATAATAACACAAAACAATACTGGGATCCTGAATGCACCAAACTAAGGTCTGAATACCTTGACGCCTTGGAAAAGGAACAATGCGCAGGAAATGTGGAAAACAAAAAAGAAACAGCGAGAAGGAAAAAACTATATGACATCAAACTAAAATCTCTGCGGAAAAATCTTCTAACTGAACACATAAATGGAGCAGAAAATAAGCCAAGGGTGCTCTGGCAAGTGATAAATAATGAACGCAAAGACAAAACTAACAATAAGACAGAATTACACCTCCAGATAAATAATACTTCAATAACCAACCCCTTAGAAAGAGCAAACTGCTTTAATTCATTTTTTTCAACCATAGCACAGAGAACCCTCCAAGATAACAACAAACAAAGTGCAGTAACAGATAAATATCTACCACCACAACCAATAGAACAAACTTTTAACTTTAAGCCAGCAACACCAGAAGAAATACTCAAAACTATTGATACCTTAAAACCAAAAACCTCATCTGGAGTAGATAATATATCAGCCAAGATCATAAAAATCTGTAAAAATGAACTATTAAGTCCACTCACCCTCATAATCAATCAATCTCTTGCCCAAGGAACCTTTCCCAACAAACTAAAAATAGCCAAAGTCTACCCCGAATACAAATCAGGACCGATCAATGAAACAAACAGTTATCGACCAATATCTCTCATCTCAACCTTCTCTAAAATACTAGAGAAAATCGTCCTAGTCAGACTCCTTAACTACCTAGAGCAAAACAAGCTACTTACTAACCAACAACACGGCTTCTTAAAGGGCAGATCAACAGCCACAGCCTTAATACAACTCACTGAACATATAATAGACAAATTAGAAGAAGGCTGCACCGCAACCTGCCTCTTCTTAGATTTCAGCAAGGCGTTTGACTGCCTGAACCATGAACAGCTCCTTAAAAAACTAGAACACCTTGGAATAAGAGGAACGGCTCAAAACTGGTTCCGCAGCTACCTAACTGATAGAGAAATGCTTGTAGAAATAAACTGCACCGACAATAACACAGTACAAAGGCTTCAATCTGATACTGCTGAAATACATAGAGGTGTCCCGCAGGGGTCAGTCTTGGGGCCAGTACTATTCATTCTCCTTACTAATGACATGCCCAACTGGCTGGGAGATATCTGCTACACTGTTATGTACGCAGATGACACTGCCTTAACGATAGCAAATAAATCAATAGAAATACTCCATCACAACACATCAACTTACTTCAACAAAACTAAGCAATACTGTGCCAGTAATGAACTTGTTTTAAATGAGAAAAAAACAGTGCAAATGACCTTTAGTAACCTCCATAGACATAATGACACACCCTTGCCAGACCTGAAAATTAATACTAACACCAAATATCTAGGCACAATTATTGATGACAAACTAACATGGAAGCCACATATTGAGCAACTATGCAAAAAACTGTCTGCTGGAAACTATGTTATACGAAGAATTAAACAAATAAGTGGCTTGGACACAGCTAAGACAGCGTATTTTGCTCTATTCGAGTCTCACCTAAGATATGGCATTGCCACTTGGAGAGGTACGTCCAAAGGAAATCTAGAAAGAATCCTGATCAATCAAAAGAGAGCAATTAGATGCCTTGCAGGCATAAAGTACCAAGAAAGCTGTCGTGAACACTTCATAAACCTAAAAATACTGACAGTTGTATCTCTCTAAATTAAAGAAGTGATTCTGCACACGTTAAAGCATACATCTCAGCAAAGATTTTGTGACCTACACCAATACAGTACAAGACGTGGCGGGGACTTCCCACTGCCTGCTCACCACCTAAGCCTCTACAAGAAGAAACCGTCATACAAAGGAGCCACCTTCTTTAACCACCTACCAGGACACCTCAAGAACCAGCCCTCCCACCGATTCGGGAAACAATTGACTCTGTGGCTCCAAGAAAGGCCTTTCTACACTGTGGAAGAATTTACCAATGGCTGAATATTGTTTCTAACCAATCATAAAAGCAAAATGTATTTATTTTAATCAATAATGACGCAATGTACTAATCTCTAAAATTATGTCAATAAAGTTTATTGTCTATTGTCTATTGTCTATTGTCATCTAGTACACAGTTCGATCCCAATCAGAGTCAATACATTTTGAGAAGGATCAGCTGATAATCACCGGCTGTTCATTTGTCATTGGGCTATTAATTAATGATACTTTCAAAGGAATAGTCGGCCTTAGTTTGTAACAATGACTACATTCGCTCATCTACACTCATCACACTCATTCGAAATCCATATTTGCCCATATCTTGACGATCGGCGTCTTATGAGTAAATAAATAAAATAAATAAAGATGGTTCTGTCATGAAGGGAGATGCTGGGTACGGGGTCTACAGTTCCTCTACTGGGACTCGCCTATGGGGCAGTCTTAAGAGGTACTGTATGATCTACCAGACCAAGATCTTTGCCATCTTTGTCTGCGCCCAACAAGGGCTAGAAACGGGCAAACAGATCAGCATTATTTCAGACAGTCACTTAAAGCACTTGACTCCTACCAATTCACCTCAAGACTCATTTGGGAATGTTTTTGAATTTTGTGTGCCTTGGCCCGCCTCAATAATGTCCAATTGAGGTGGGTTCTGGGGCACAGCAGCCTCAAAGGTAACGAAGAGGCTGAGCTCCTAGCCAAGATGGGAGCGAGGACTGCATTTGTAGGACCTGAACCTGAACCAGTATTGGACTTTGTGTATTAGTATTAGACAGTGATGACAGTGTTGTCTAATAGTGTGACAGTATTAGACATTGGACTTACCACTGCCACACTGAAATACTGAACTTGGCGAGAAATCACCATCACAATGGATGGCAGCGGTTTCACGGCCAGGTCTTTGCAAAATCTCAGGTAAGGGGATCAAACCCTACACTGACCAAATCACTCACCACCATGAATCTTGTTACTAACTAAGGTCAACTGTTCATCAGGAAGAGCTATTTATTGATAGCAATGATAGCCCAATAGCTAGGGAAACTAAGGGACCAGCAGCTTTACGTGTAATCCGAACCACATAGTGTTGGTCTGGTTGTCAGCTAACTGACAAACCTGACACTCAGTTCTCTTCTTACACAATATCTGGCCCTTGACTACCATCCGACATGGACACCCCAGGCGTCTCTAGTAGTGTCCACATCAATGGCAACCACTGACCGGACGCTGTGTTGATATTAAGAGAACCGATCATAGAACCAATCGCCTACAATGAACTCAACACTTTGTCCCCAAGTAGCTGGGTTAAAGCATTGCACCACCAGTGACGACATATAACATCTATATTTATAAAAGCCAAATACCACTCACTCACCGACTAACTGATCACAAAACATCAAAAACAGCTGAACGGATTTCCAAGAAATTTTAAAAGAAGCGAGTTTAATCTTCGACTATTAAAAAAACAGACAAATGAAATAAACACGTTTGAAATAGGCTAAGTTATTTCTATATAGGCTACCCTATACTAATAAATAGGTAGCAACGCAAGTAGTGTGAGTGAAATATTGTAATGTTACGTTATACAGATAATCTATTATTATATGCAGTCAAAGTCGCATGCCGAGGCTAAAGGCCGAGTTGTGTCGGGTTTGGCACGCGAAGCGTGCAGAGGTATCCCCTAGTATTATTATAAAACAAATAACACCAAACCCTAACAACTCTAACAAAATAATCAGATTGTAAATACAAAAATATCATAATTTTTAATCAAGTTAAAAGTGTGTATATTTTTATATCATCTACTAGCATTAATTTTTTTTACAGTCTGTTTAAATAACGGGTGTTTCATATGAAAGAAGTTCACCTCACTGGATATGACACAGCCAAGAATCTAGATCCGGGCCAAGCAGCTCTTTTGGCTGAGTAAGGTAGCGTGTTGTCCTCTGCCAAAAAATTCCTGAGATCTAGTGGCAATAAGAGGTGTGCGGATGTGGATCCTTCCAAGGAGCTGAGAATAATCAATTGCACCTGAGAGAAGCTTGTACAGGAATCTTGAACCTTCCGTCGAGCCTCCAAGTCTGCCAAACCATTTCTGATGCCAAAACGAAGATATAAACTTCTCTGTAGGGAACTCCCTGACGAACTTCAGCCACCTGAATAAATTTATCTCGAATATGCTCAAGGTCTATAATATCCAGCCTGATATGGTGCCGGACTACCGAGGCAAACTCCAAGACTTGTCTGACCACGCAGCAAAATATAGCACTTAGAGTTCTAGTACTAGATATGCCCCTGGTAGACAGAATGATAAATCCAAGAAGGTGATTGGCACAGTTTAACACTTCAGTAATCTGAGGCACCCTTCACAGATCCAAAGACAGCAATACACAAAGGTCAAGGACAATATAGACTCAGACTCTTTCTACTAACAATCTCCCAAGCTGATATTCGAATTCCAGTTTAGACTTTCTTCTGCAAAAAGATATGACAAAGGACTTTTTCTTGTTAATGGACGTAGCAATATCTCTGCACCATGCCTCTAATCTGTAGATATCTTCTTGAGGAAGTACGTAGTTTTCCATACTCACAACATCGTGGAACAATTTCATGTCATCCGCAAGCATCAAGATTCCAGTGTGAAGACAGTCAACAACGTCCGACATAAATACGCGTAAATTGTATAAGTAGGGACCCAGATTGTCCAGATTTGATCCCTGGGGCACACGAGATGAGGAGAGTAATTCTTCAGGAAGTGCTTGCTGATTTCCATCGAACAACTAAATGTCTGCTTGAGAGATAAGACGAAAACCATTCAAGAGGATGTTCCATGACACCACATCTTTTCAGCTTCCTTAATAGTATAGGGTAGTTCACATGATCAAACACCTTTGCAAAATCTATGCGAATAGTTTCCACTTGGCTAGATCATGATAAAGCCTCGTGAACTTGCTCTTGATTGGTATCAAGTTGATTACAAGTTGATTGGTATCGAGCGGCCTGGGAAGAAATCATGGTGAATATCGGGAATCACATATCTCAAAAGGTACCCATTTTATCCAGTAATAAACTTACAAAGACTTTGGTTATTGTCGATAATATAGTGACTGGTCTATAATTTGTTATGTTACTGGGGTCACCCGACTTGATAAGTTGATTGGAATCGAGCGGCCTGGGAAGAAATCATGGTGAATATCGGGAATCACATATCTCAAAAGGTACCCATTTTATCCAGTAATAAACTTACAAAAACTTTGGTTATTGTCGATAATATAGTGACTGGTCTATAATTTGTTATGTTACTGGGGTCACCCGACTTGAAGATCAGTACGACATATCCCATTTTGAGGACTTCAAAAAACTCACCTGACTCCATGGAAGAGTTAAATATATATATATATATATATATAAAATATCATATATAGAAAAATCCTGTAGATGACTACAATGCCATAAGATAGAGGGGGGGGGGATGCCATATAGTCTGCAACTCCTGGATTCGTCTAACTTTTCGTGTTTAGACTTTACGTCTAACAATGAAAATCGGCATGATAACCATATTACGTTGTTATTGCATGGTGGAAGATCAGGAGTAAGTATGGTGAAGAAAACAAAGAAGAAAAAAATACCTTACAAACAAATTACAATTACCCTGCGGGGCTTGTGGCGTGTTCGATTAGGTACGATTCAAATGCATTGATTTACTGCAGCTCTGATATGATCTGTTGTTTTCTTAAATCATCAAAACGTTTTCATATAAGAGGGGATTTAATCTCAAATTTTTATATGTTTCTCTTGTAGCATTCGGCAGCCTTTCTTTTGTATTGGTTCCTGTGGACAATAAATTAATTTTAAACTGAAGTTTTGATTTCATTCCATTAACATTTTGATTTAAAAAATGCAAACAAGGTAACACGCTGGAGTTTCGTACTCTTCGTGTTTTGAAAATAAAATTTTAGGGATGCTATTGGTGTCACATGGTAAGGTTTGTCTCACATTTCCTTTTCCAGTTTTCAAAAGTAGTAGCTCTAAACTTCTGTAAGTACGTTCTCTCCAGTGGTGTTCTACGGGTTATTTCACGTTTATATTAGACTCAGTTGAAACAACACTTGGTTCAAGCTTATCGATGTTCTTCAGCTTTTGATTATATCTTCCTTGAGAAATGTAGAAAAGGATTTAAGAATTTTAACAGCATTACCTTCAGGCGGCAAAATCATTTCCAGTGGTCTCGTCTTACCCAAAGCTGACTAACTCAAATGGAAACATCTAAATTTAGACAATTCACCTTCCATCTTGAGCATCTTTAAAATATCAGAAATGCAATTTTTGTCATCACGCTTTGCACCTTTAGGATAAGTTAGTTTGTTTTCTTTCCGACTATGTATTATTATATTACGTTTTCTAACCACTCTTTCATTGAGTTAATCCAATATTTCTTCCTGACAAGTCAACCCTTCCAACTCCACTTTCTTTTTACAATTGTAGAGTTCCGCACACGTCTGTACTCATTTGAAGCAACTCTTGTTTAAGCTTTTTTTTGGACCATTTCAATCTTGCTCATTTCTTATTAATTTCCTGGACACCTCCATCCAGCGTATCTAACTTATCCATATTGCCCAGTTTCTGAATAACCAGCTCAAACTATCCATTGAGATCAGCGAACTATTTAGAGAGATCGGTGTTATAGTGCATACAACCGAAGCACAGTATACTCTAAGCAAAGTCCAAGATTTTTGGGCACCATCAATCATCAGTTATTTTCTTGTATTCTGCGCAGAGATATACATGCTGGATGAAACCACCTCCTACAGTCATTGTACCTTTACAATGAAGGGTACAATAAAACCATAAAAAGAAAAAGAATGGGAAGTAACCGACTAATAAATAGTGTTCATTTTTATTTGATATATAAATAAATTTTATTGTAAAAAGCGGCATACAATGTATTATAAAGCACGTATAAAAACTTTCCTTCGTTTCTAATTAATTCAAATTCAAACCCTTCTTCTGATTTCAGCTGTCAACTCAACTAGCTCTAGTCAGCTGGACACATTTGTCAAGAAGAATAATAAATCATTCATAATCTCTCCCCAATTCCATAATCAAAATCCAAAGTCTAAACCTAACAAAACTGATCGATCGTGGTTGATTGTGGTGTTACACATTTCCAATACACACTATTAAAATCTTGTCTTTCATTTTATAACTAGTTCGTCAAATATCTTACTTGTAAAGTTATTAGTGCTGTTCAAGTCATCTGAAGTGAAGAAGGTTTTATAGCAACCCTGTTCAATTTATAATCTACGATGAAGAAAAAGGTACAAAAATAAGGAATAGGCATAGATTATAATAATTCAATTCACTTTTCAACTTAAAAAGTGAATGTGCATGGTTACCCTACATACAATTCACTCATACCATCATTTATTCATTTTATTGTAATCATTTCATCATTTTTCTTTTTTAGACATTAAAAATTGTACACCATTACAAGTAGGCCATGGCAGATTAAACTAAGAAGATACAAAAAATAGTATATTGATAACAGTAGGCCTACTCTTTCACCACTATTAGATGCACTGGGTCCAGGTATTTTGGGGAGGCCTAATTCTCTGTTGTCAAAACATTGCCATTGTGTCGAACCCCAGTGTCAGCCCTCCTGTATTCTTGAAGCAATTACTATGCCTCTCTTAGATTCTAACAAATTACAGTATTATGATATCTAATCAACGAAACGTATAATTGTGAATCAAGTTTTGTAGTATTGGTCTTCATTTGGTAAGAGAATTGAATTATTACTTAATTATCTGTGATCAATGGTTTAACCCTCTAATGGTTCACTATAACACTCTCTATGATTACACCTGTTTTGCAGTGTTTATTTTTAAAAAAATCATAAAACTAATTTACAATAAAAAGAATATCAGGTAGCGTATTTCCTTGTTCAGTATGAAACAGAATTAGGAATAAAATATTGCAACTGATTTTTTGAGAAATTTATAAATAAAAAGTTTCATAGACAAAAAAATTAAAAACATTTTCAAAAGTTTGCACCCCCTTTTTAAAGTTAGCACCCTTTACAAAGTACATAAACACTATCTAAAGTTCCAAAATAGTCAAGTTATAGAGAATTCCTTTAGAATATATAAATACATAGCACCAGATGTACATTTATGTATATTACATATACATAAAACCTAATAAATGTACCAGTAAAAAATGCCTTTGCATTGTAGTACAAGAAACTAAATTTTGTAAACAAATTATAGAAGTATAAAAAGAGAACAAAATAAATGGTCTAAAGCGATACATTATGAACAGTAGAATCGAACAATTTACTATTTGTAGTATTTACGCTACAAATAAGCTAGCTGTTGTTTATTTAGAACGATATCTAGTCGTTACAAAACCGACGAATAACCTACCAGACCTGCACATCAACATGGGAAAACCAACCGGGTAACCATTTGAGGGTTAATTCATAGCATATGTATCGGAATAGCTATTTCTATGAATCTAAGGTAGGTATGGTAATAACTGCAGGAATGCAGGCGGTCCGACGTTTGGGTTTGACACAACGGCAATGTTTTGACAACAGAGGATGAGGCCGCCCCGGCATACCTTGACCCTGTGTATCTAATAGTGGTGAAAAGTGAAATGTTCACATGAAATCGAAATAGTTTAAAAAACATTATATTAATACAAAGAAGAAAAACCTTAACATTAGCATCAGCACTTAGCAATGAAACTAACACGAAAACAACAATAATAAACAAATGTAACTTAGCACTCTTGTACAGGAGAAAATTCTGCCCAAATATAGTTTCTATGGTATGAACAATAAAAAGATCAGGTTGGGATTTTAAGTATTTCCCCTACTGAAAATTGAGTGAATTGTTACATTTTCAATTTATTTTAACAACGACGCATAAATATTGATAAATCAAGTAGGATGCATTCAATTTAGTCATTAAAATTTTCTCTTTATTCATACAAATATTCCAATAGCAGAATTGTTAGCAAGATTACTATTAGATGATTATGCATGGTAATCGTTGAGTCTGATAATAATATAAAAACCATATCTGGCAATCATTATACGCTTACAATGAAGGATACAATAAAAAAAAAGGGGAAATAAACGACTACTGTAGACCTAATGAATAATGATAATTTATATTAAGTATATATTTTTTATCGTATATAAGTAACGTAAAGTGTATTGTAGAGTATTCATCCTGTAGTAGGCCTATACTCTATTAAAATAGAGTATACCATTGAATAGAGATTCTGAATAACTTCATGTAAGTAGGCCTAAGCCAGTTATTCAGATGTTCTGATATTGACAAGTTAGGGGCTATTCCTCTATATGAAAACAGTATTAATATGTAGAATGTTGTGTTATGTTACATTAATGTGGTACTCGCCAAACATTAATAATCGTTGCCTTTAGCCTCCCTAAAAGTTGCACAAAGGGGCTACACTTAGTCATTATCACTGTACTTGTATAGGTGGGCGGGTGGGTCATTATCACTGTAGTACGTGTATGGGTGAGCGGGTGGGTCAAAACTACTGTACGTGTATGAGTGGGCAGTTGGGTCAATACTTCTGTACGTTTATGGATGGGTCATTATCACTGTACGTGTATGGGTGGGCGGATGGGTCATTACCACTGTATGTGTATGGGTGGGTGGGTCATACCACTGTACGTGTAGGAGTGGGCGGGTGGGACATTTCTACTGTACGTGTATGGGTGGGTGGGTTGGTCGTTTCCAGGTAAGGTAATAGGCCAAGCTTTCCCCACGAGTGTTGTGTGTGAGGGATTTTGCACACAAAGCGTGCAGGGATGTCCTCTAGTTACAAATAACTTTAATACAAAATGATTAGTTACCGCTGCATTTCTATTACACTATTTATAATATTTTCTCGTTTGGGAACAATGAGGAGAAAAGCTCTCACTAGCTGTGTACCTCCAAAGAGTAGGTGAGAGGGCCTTCAGTAGACGTATATCCCCAAAGAGAATTCGGGAGGGCCTTCAGTAGACTTATAAGCTCGAAGAGAATTTTGGAGGGCCGTCAGTAGTTGTATATTTACTATTTACAATAGTTGTATATTACTATTTACTAATTTTATTTGTTAAATTTAACAGAGAAATTAATGTTTCTTCAGCAGTGTTATGCACTTGTATTACTGATCACTACACAATTTGCCTAGAACTCTTACGCCAAAGGATTAAACATAAAGAAAAATAGACGGTACTTTAAGGAAATTAGATTGGAACAAAATTAGCGAAACATTAACACTTCAAGATTGGACTAATGTAGTCAGTGAAAATGATGTTAACCAATGTCCTAATGCATAGTTTAGTGTCCCAGGAAACATACCCAACTGTATTCCTAGGATTAAAAACTATCTTAGACAACACAGTTTTTAATCCTAGGAATGCTATCCAGTTAATAATGATAAAAGGCAGTGTTTTTTTACCTGGATCACTTGTGAGTTGGTAAAATCTATACGTACCCTCGACAAACTAAGTAGAAAGGATATAAATGAACCATTCAATATCCGTCTGTGTAACAGGTATGTATATAGGTTACAGAAACATGTTAAATATTTTAATACGTCGCACAAAATCTGAATTCTACAAAAATAAAATTAATGAAGCAACTGGTAACGCTAGGAAATTTTGGACTTTAGTCAATGAGGTTTCTGGTCGGTCTCCGGGCAGGAAAGATACCCAGTAGAAGCCTTCAGTGGATGCGGCGGCTCTGTCACACCTTCCACAATTAAGGATATTACGAATGAATTTAAAAATATTATGCCTCTGTTGGTGAGCAGCTTGCAAGTGCTCTAAATCCTAGCGGGCCTCCGGAGGTAGACAACACTTCTCACGCCATTGATGCTGATTTTGAACTAAAACCTGTCAGCCAACAACAATTGATTAAAATTGTAAAAAGTTTGAAGGGGGCTCAGCACCAGGGTGGGATGGAATCTCATGTAAAATTATAAAGGACAACATACAGTATTTGGTAGATCCATTGCTACACTTAGTCAATCAAAGTATCAGAACTGGTATATTTCCTGATGTTTTCAAAATTGCTAAAGTGATAACTATTCTTAAGATTGGTTTACTAGTTATTTCCATAAAGGGAAGACATTTTTTAATATCAATGTTGTGAGAAGTGATCAATTTAATGTAGATTATGGGGTAATACAGGGAAGTATACCCTTGGCTCTCTGCTTTTCCTAATATACATAAACAATATCTCTCAAGTCAAAATTAGAGGGAAATTATTCTTGTTTGCTGATGACATGGCCTTAATACCAACAGGGTGTATTTGGGATGAGGTATATGACCATGCATCCAGGTTGGTCATATGCATGAGGTATATGACCATGCAAAAAATTGGTTTGATCACAATATTTTGTTGGTAAATGTAGCTAAAACAAAATTCTACCTTTATTTTTTTATATTCAAAATGATCCTGCTCCCAGGATGCTAAGGCTACATTCTTGCGGTGATCCACAGTCTGTGACATGTGGCTGCGGCATAATTGAGGGGTGCACCATTACAAGTACTTAGGAGTCATTATTGACTATAAATTAAGATGGGTGCCACTTATCCAGTATGTTAAGCAAAAGCTACGTAAGTTAGTATATGCATTTAACCAGCTTAGTCGGATTCTCACTCTGGATCACCGTAAGATTGTCTAATTGGCTTACGTACAGTCGGTCCTGGAGTACGGTATTTTGGCTTACGGAGGAGTCTGCAGCTACCCTTGAGCCATTAGCCGTTACTCAAAGAACTATTATCAAAACAGTTTTAAGGAAACCTATAAGGTTTCTATGCAACTATTTGAAGACTTATCATGTTTTGAATATCAGACAATTTTTATTAAAACACTAGTCCTTTATACGAAGAAAAATAAAACACAACTATTTTCAACATAATTACTCAACAAGACACAATATACAGTATGGCTATCTTATTCCTAAAGTAAAAATAAAATAACTTTGTCAAATTCATACTATCTGGCCCACGTAGTGTATAGAAATCTCTCAGATGAGATAGTGGAAGTGGAGGGTGACAGTGCTGTCGTGTTTAAACGCAGGCAGAGTGAGTGGTTGTTTCGAACTGGTGGGGCGGCTGCTGAGGCACTGATAAGATCTCCGTTTACATATATGTACGTGTTAACAACTGTACCACTGTACGTGTTAACAAAAGCCTGCCTTTTTGTTTTTTTATGAGCTATGCTTCTCTTTGACAGTTTGGTGTTTTTAAAATAATATCCAAGTGTAAATTGTAATGATTATTGTAGATTAGAATGTATACAGTACTGTTTTCTGTATTTATTTTTCTTAGACAAACTGTGTCCAGTGATAAAAACATGTATAAACAGTGACAATGACTGAAAAGACTCATTCCCACGCACAGACTAATATCTATGTGGGAATTATTTACATAGTAAACTTGTTCTGTGTTACTGTAAGAATAATTAGTGGAATAATATATATAGTTTCATTCATTTATTCATATATGCCTGAAGAGAATGCGAGAGGGCCATCAGTTGTTGTACATGCTTAGACTAATATACTACAGCTTAACCTAAAAGTATTGTAATAGTTTTTAAATTTTCGTACCATATAATTAACGGTAATCTTTTTATAAGCCTCTAGTATAAGCAGCTGAATCATCGCTGATACTGAGCGATTGATGTGACTTTTAGCGTGATAATTAGCACAATTGACCTGTATTATATACACACAATATAAATTATTTTATATTAGTTATTAACAACAATGGTTCGATAACAAAACTTTTTTCATATTGATAAAATATTTGTGAATTGATTGACAATTAATGTGAGCTATCTACATTATTTAAATGTTTCATTTAAATCAGACTAGCTGTACCCGCCCGCTTCGCCAGTCTTAATATTGAGTATGACGTCTTGCAATAAAAATATAAATAAAAGTTCCAACAAATTAAAGAACATTAAAAAATTACGTAAATCAAACTAAATACTTTGTTTTTGAAGAACAATTATTTAATCTAATATCCAATTTCGAACAGCTGATGTTATTTATCATTTTACTACTGTACTCAATTTATTTTCAATTGAAAAATTTAGCCTACCAAAATTACTTTCAATTTATTTTTATTTAACAGCTGTTAATAAAATAAATCAATTATTATAGCTCCATAAGAATACCATGGGAATTTCGAAGGCCAGTGGGACGGAGTTCTGAGGTCGAAAAGAAAATCCTTTCCTAGTGAATCTCTAGGGGCCAAAATAAACGTATGTACAAAATTTCAAGTCAATTGGACGTATAGTTTTGTAGAAATTGTGATGAGTGGTAAATGGCTTTTATATAAAGTATTTAGTTAAGTGTTTTTGGCAATTTTGTCAAATGTCACAAAACAATCCAAAGGTGTAAAATAGTGGTGGGACACTTTTTTACTCCAACAAAGATTTAAAAACATTTAAGCATAATAAACTTTTAAACCTACATATTAGGTCTCCTACATAGAAATAATTACATATGGATATAATTTTAATTTTTTTATGGCCAGTGGTTACTTTGCAGTTTTTGTTAATAACTGTGTATCCATAATCGGTTGGTATCCACTGCAGGCGTGGTGGCTCAGTGGCTAAGGCTTCGGACTGCGTAGGGCAAGGTCCAAGGTTCAAATGCCCATGTGAACTGGCGAGTAAAGTTTTTATTTAAAAAAATCATGAATCATGACTTTGGTACGAGTTTGTATTGCCTCATGGAAATTACCTCTGTGTGTAAGTCTAGGGCTTCAGTATAGCAAATTAACGTATCTTTGCCTGTAATCCAATACTTAAGGTCATATGAGTAACAGGATCTTTCTTAGTGAGACCCATCCCCCCAACAAACTGGAAGTCGTGCCATACTGGGGAATGGTTCAAAACCAGACAAGCGATACGATGACGGGCGGCAGTCGGAGGGTTAAATCACAACTCGGCAGCTGAGCGAAAAAAACATTTATTACAGAAGAAATAAAAAATTTTTGGCAGAAGGTCACAATAACACTCAAAATAGATAAACAAGAATTACATTTTGAAACATATAATATACAAAGAAAAATACAAACCGAATACAAAATTGGTGAAAGCTACAAATACCATAAATGACATTACAGATGTACTACTGCATACAGTACCTGCAGAATTACTAGAAAAACAAAATTTAAGAGAATTTACAATGAAAAATTTAGAAAATTTGAACAAAACCAAATAACCGGCCATTTAGCCCACATCCCATGATTCCACTGAGGCCAGGGAGTCAATCGGAATCCTTGGGCAGCTCTGAATTGAAGAAAAGTAAAAACGTTATTAAATAATCCCCTTTTGGTGAAATCTTTAAATTAAGAAAATAAAAATAAAAGATAGCACGGTACCGATTTATCATGAAATATTAAACAAGAAACGCTACACCGAAAAATAGATACATAAACAAACTTAATAACTAGGCCTAAACTTAAAAATAACTATATAAATCGTGCCCTATATGTAAATCATTTCTAACAAATAAATAAATCTCTAAAAACAGTAACAACCATAAAATCTAAACAAATTTAACAAGAAGCAATATTATCAATAATAATAATTAAAAAAAAAAAAAAAAATAGTATGACATGTTTTTTTTTAGAAAAATATATGGCAAAAAATAAAAAAAAATATTTAATGACTGTGTGAAATATAAAGTTTATATACTATATACATTCTTGCATAGCACTTTTTCGTCCTTGGCCTAGGCCTATATTTGAAAAATGTTCATCCCCCAGCTCAGCCGCTGGGAATAAAAAGGAACGCACTGACCTGAGGACAGAAGGCTCCCATAAGCTGAAGGGAGGGTAGCGTAAGCGCAAATTGGCTCTCTAACATAGTCTCCAGGCCAGACTAGCACAGTAGAGATGGCAGAAGATCGGCCTGGCAGCAGACTGAGGGTCAAACGTCCAACTCAAGGACCCTGGAGTAAAATTGTCTCTAGTCGCACCTAACCATGTTAACAGGTAGATGAAAACTCCCCGAAACCAAGGCAAACTGTCGAACTGGTGAACCAAAAGCTGGAACCACGGAACAGACCAAGGCTTGAGCCAACGGCCACAAAAGTAACAGGTCGACAGCGCAAGAGCGATCTCAGGCAGCCTGGCAAACCAAAACGAAGAGTAACCAAAATGTAACAGTCAAAAGACCCGGTACATTAGTCCTACATAATACATTCTAGTGCCAAATGACTTGTTTGTGCCGTTTTTATAGCCTTTTTTTTAATAAGGATAGTTTATCACCAACTATTTTCCATGTAAATGTTAAAACTCAAGAATGTGTCTGTTAAAAAAGTTAATAGCGCTGTATATTGTTTTAAAATGTTAGCTAAAATGCCAAGTAGTATGAGAGAATGGATTTTATTTCTGGACTATTTAGCTAAGTGGCCTGATACTTGTGAGGAACATACAGTGGTTGGTTGCCACTCAGTTCTGTGCTTGTTGAGCACCTCCAGAGTATAAAATTTTATGCATATATTGTTCTACATATGGCTTTTCAAATCTGCCAAAGTAAATTGACAGTAATCAAAAATAAAACAATCCAAGTCCTTAGATGTTATAAGACACTGGAATATTTCAATTAGACAGTTACATCAACCAATACCATCACAGAGTACTGATAGATGACAGCATTTCATGAACTCCACTTATTGACTTGATCTGAAGTAAGCATAACACTGCTCTGTGCTATGCTACATTCAGAACATTCAACTCAGAATATAAAAAGTTACTCCAGAACTGCATGATGGCAGACCATGCGGTCTTTATAAGGTACTTAATTATGTTTCTATAAACTCTACTAACAATATCTATACTAGATAAAACATAAAAAAAAATCATTATAAAGCACATATATATGCATGTGTATATATAAAATGCTCAGCATAAATAAACTATTTTACAAGGGGTATATGTGTTTCTAGGTTTTGTTGATGGGAAAGAGTGGATCTGGGAAGACAAGCATGAGATCAATAATATTTGCAAACTATATTGCTCGTGACACCCGTCGTTTGGGAGCTACAAGTAAGTTTAAGTTTACTGAGGTTATATCTGATAATGGAATAATTTTTTTTCTAATCTCATGTTCCAGCTACAGCTAATTTGAGTCTAATAATGACGTGAATGACCCTTAACTAACTCTGGCAGTTAAACATTTCTTAACTCAATATTGACTAAAAGTATCATCAACAATTTTGTTATTATCTCACGTTGTGCAACTAGGACTTACCACTAGGAGGTGATTGCACCCATGCTCTCCCTTCCACGCAACCAAGGAAATAACGTATTAACATTTCTTAGATAAGTCTTTAACATTTAGTTGTTTCTTTGTGTCATATATTGGCTGGATATTTATATAAAACATTCTAGTTTTTTTTAACTTCTCTATTTTCTTGTGATCCTACCAGTTTTGAAGATGCTGTGTTCTTTGACAGGTCTTTCAACCATTAAGACCTGACAAACTTAAAAAAAAGAGTGGATTCCAAAATCATATTTAAATATTTGGTTTCCAGTTATCTTTGTAAATTCTTGTCAAATGACTTTTAAGAAAGGGGTGGCTTTGTAGCTTCTACATCATGCCCAAAAATCCTATCGATATATTCTTAAATGCTCTAAAATTCATTTTTGGGATTTCAAACCTTCTCACTTGTGTATGCTGGTTTATTTTCTAGGTCGAGAATTGATAATACATCTTAAAGCAAGTTTTTTAAATGCTCTTATTATTTAATATGGATAATAGCATGTTTCCTGGATGAGCAAACTAGCCATTGTCTTGAATGCAATGAAATATTCTGATTGTCCTCAGACAATCTTAAGATTGAACTTAGCTCCTTCTATTCTAACTCAAAATCTTGCAACTTACATTGAAAATCTGTATGCTCCAAGCTAGTTTAGGATCAAGTGCAATCCAAAAGTTACCTATGTATCTAAGAATTGTGGGAGCCTATAAAGTTGCGCTCACCTCTTTGAGGAAAATTGGAAAATTGTATTCAAATTCACTCAAGAAAACTTTGCTCACCCTGAAAACATCCAGTTAAATAATAATAAGAGAGAGCATATAAAGAAACTGGCTTTAAAACGCTTGATCGTATTATCAATGCTCAATCTAGAAAATAAACCAGAATATTTTCTGAGTAGGTTTAAGATCCCAAAAAAGAATTTTTGGAGCATAAGAATATATTGATAGGACTTTTGGGCACGATGTGGAAGTTACAGAGCCACTTCTTACACATCATTTGACAACAGGATTTACATAGATTACTGGAAACAGAGAATTTAAATATGATTTCTGAATGCACTCCTTTGAGCTTATATCAAAAGTGCTCACAAGTCTTCATCAAAGTACGTCAGTTCATTTTTGACAAAGATGAACTGACGTTTATGGTGAGTGTAGTGGTTCATGTATCTAATACCTCGTTCTGGTGGAGTTGAACACTGGTTGGATAAGTTGAATATTTTTCTATCTAACAGTCTGCTCTATGTTTTGTTTTACATTTTCATATTTTATATTTCATATTGTGTTTTATATTTTGCTATAATTGTGTTATGTGTAATAGTGTTTAAGAACACTTAACTATCCTAGCAGTCAACCTTAGTGTTTAAGCATGTAGTTTTTAAGGTTTTCTTAAATTATTATGGGTTAAGAAAAGGGCAAAAAAATTTTGTCGTAAAGGTAGTAAGTGACACCTGAGGATGACAGGATTTTTTTTGTAGCCCACCTGTCAAAAACTTTGTGATTGTTCCTTAAAACACTGGAAATCTCCAACCATTTTCTACCAATCAGTAGATAAATGTTTTCATAGACAATAGTCATAAAATATCCCCTTCTTCACTCCTCTTCTATGTCCAGGTGTCATTGGTTGTGGGCTCAGACTAATTGTTTAGGCTGTATTTTGGAGTCATTTTACATTGAAGAAATTTGTAAATTAGAAAAATTGTTGCTGCTTTATACTTTTTTTTCTATCTATAATAGTTTCTTCAGCTACATGTAAAAATAAATTGCTCTAATTTTGCAATCCTTTCTAATATGGTGTTTTAGAAGCTATAGATTGAAACATCTATACGTATCAGCAGATATGGTCCACTTGTAGTTTTTTTGCATAGTCTGTTACATAGTCAGTTTTATAGGTATTTGAATCACGCTAATGTATGTATTGGCTGAACTAGCATTACCGTTCAAATTACGTATCTTATAAGATAGTGACATTTTTCCATCTTCTTCATTGATCTTTTGTTTTCTTACAGCATCTTTTTATTGTTCTCCAACATTGTCTGTGTTTTCTGTGCATCATCAGAACATTTAACATTTTTTATTGTGTTTATATTCCAGCAAAGTTTTTTCAAGTGCGATTTATTTGTTTGGTGTTCCACATTTCCTTATTGTATGGCCACAACTATTCTAATCTCGGATACCTTTTGTGAGATAATGCTCAAGGACTTTTAGATAACTCTTGGCTATGACTACCTCCAAGGTCTTCTTAATATTTTCTTCATTTGATCCTTGGTGAAATTTTGATGAATTTAAATGAAACATATTTAATAATTTCACAATTAAAAACACAGGATTCAAACTCATGGTTGTTTTCAATCTTTAAGCTCTTCCATTAAAAAAAATATTTCTCCACTCTTGATGAGAACCTGATTGGTTGGTGCAAATAAAATCAAATTTTATTCCCAAAAAAATCATATTATATTGAGTCAAGTTACATAAATATACAGTTTGCCAATCAGTCATATAAATAATAAATATAGTGAAAAATTAATTCATACATTAGAAACTGTATACAGGGTTGGGCTAAAGTCGGGAATATATTTATCAATGTCATGTCAAATGCAACTCTGAATTAATTAATTAACTCATATGAATCTCCTCCTCTCCCCCCTTCTTTAAGGAATCCAGGTTTGTGCTCTATTGTCTATTCTAAGAGACATAGATTGAAAACTTACCATCACTGCACCTTGGACTTACCATCACTGCACCTTGGACTCACCATCACTGCACCTTGGACTTACCATCACTGCACCTTGGACTTACCATCACTGCACCTTGGACTCACCATCACTGCACCTTGGACTTACCATCACTGCACCTTGGACTCACCATCACTGCACCTTGGACTTACCATCACTGCACCTTGGACTCCGAAAAGAGAAGCTGCAGATTATAATTTAAGATGTTCTGTATATTACTCCATCCGGATTTACTGTCTTTCCTTTTTTAGTGTAATTTTCTCCTTTAAAAAGAGTTTGGTCTCCCCTTTATTTCTTTGAGAGGCTAAAATTTTCTTTTGGTCTAGCATTACTTAAATACTTAAGACTAGCTTTTCTCTAAAATTATTGAACTGTTCACAGGATTCAAACTCATGGTTGTTTTCAATATTTAAGCTTTTCCATTAAAAAAAAGGTTACTCCACTCTTGATGAGAACCTGATTGGTTGATGCAAATAAAATCAAACTTTATTTCCCAAAAAATACACGAGTCAAGTTATATAAATATACAATTTGCCAATCAATTATGTAAACAATAAATATAATGAAAAATCAATTTATTCATTAGAAACTATAGAATAGAATAGAATAGTTTATTGGCCACAAAATATTTCAAGCAAATACATAGGCAAGTCAGTACAATTCATTTTAAAATGTATTTAATAAGTATCTATTGTTAAAAGAAGTCATTTTCAGTCCATTGACTCAATAAAATAAAAACGGGATTGGGCAATAGATGAATATATTTATTAATTTTAAAACTATTAAAAATAAGTGTAATGAAACTTTGTAGTTATATAAATGTCACAATACCAAACATTTAGACATATTTTACTAGTTTTTCATATAGCCAGGAGTACTAGTTTTCATATGGCCCACAAAGGAAGTATTAAAAATTTTAAATGTAAATCTACCTTGAGTTTACCTCATTTTAAAAGGTCTTTGTACAGTACAAAAGTGCAAACCCGAGGTCAAAAGGATAATTCAGTCAGAAAATACAGCCTCTCAAAGAACTTTATGCCATACTAATCATAATCTACCTTAATGTCATAATCTAATGCTTCTTAAGAAAAGATCTAGTTATTATGTATTGCTTACAACTGTAATTTAATTTACAGAATATTAGAAATTAATTCATTTTCATAAAAAAAATATGAAGCATATGATTATAATAATTTTTTAAACTATGTTTAGGGTATACCTATGGTCAGAATGATTTTAATAATTTGTCTTATTTTTTATTAAATAATATAGTTATTTTTATAATGCAGTTTTTCATTACAATTGTAAACCGTCAACAACATACTCAATGACAGGGGCCTCAAACCGAGATAAATTAATAAATAAATAGCCATAGGCCCAATACTAAGAAGTAATTAGTTATATACAATTAAATTCTTTGAGAGGCTGTATTTTCTGACTGGGCCATTCTTTTGACCTCAGGTATGCACATTTGTACAAACAAAAACCTTTAAAATGAGGTATAATTCGAGGTAGACTTATATTTAACATTTTTAAAACTTCCTTCCCGGGCTGTTCGAAAATTAGTAAAATATGTCTAAATGTTTGGTTTAGGGACATGTACATAACTACAAAGTTTCATTACATTTATTTCAATAGTTTTAAAATTAATAAATATATTCCAGGCTTTTGCCTAACCCTGTATACATAATATATATCTGTAAACAACAAGGGAAACAGAGGCCACCTCTACAATCTCCACAGCACTCAGTCCCCAGGTACAGCAATATGTCTCAGTGCCGCCAGTAATAATAAATAACTCACTCTGGTTCCTTATCAAATTGGTTATACTGTACAACATCCCCCCATTATTTTCTTGAATTAATTAGTTCCTTAATTTGATTACGATAATATGATATTTGGACTGTTAGTATTTATGTCATTAAATTTATACTGGAAAATTATTAATAAGAAGGGTTTAGTGGTATCAGATTAAATTTTTATATCTAATATTTGCCTGCCTATTTGCAAATTAATAAAACACTAATTTATTGTAATTATTACTTTGCAAATAATTTTTTCTTTTTTCAGTTGATGTTGAGCATTCTCATGTTCGTTTTTTGGGCAATCTTGTCCTTAACCTATGGGACTGTGGAGGGTAAGTTTACCTAATAACTAAATTTTTTTCATATGATTACAACTAAAAGTAGCCACACATATTTAATATTCATCCATATTCTATTGGATTTTTACCAAATTGATTTTTTAAATAAAGGTACGGTATAAAGGTACCTATCTATTTGATCACCAATCTTTTTTTGTGTTCACTACCGGTTCTCACTTGATCTTCAAGTGTTCATCCTGCATGTTATGTTTTAGGTTGGTAACTAGTTTATTATCTATTAGCAAATTTATATTTTTGAGCACCTCATAATTTTTGTTAGACGTTTCCTTATTACCAAATATTTATGTTATGTAATCAATATTTATTTGAAGTTTTGCCTTTCATGATTCACATTTGAACTGTTAAGTAACTTCTTTGTTAGGTAACACATTCAGACAAAAGATATTTGATTAGAAAGTTGGTCAGAGGGTGAACTGGAATAACCTGGTCTATTGGAAAAAACAGAATTGGATGCGAATGAGTGTGTATACATGAATATAGTCTTTGTTACTAACTAAGAATGACTGATCCTTAGATAGGCCAATGACCCCTGGGTTTTCTTACAACTTCATAAGCATATTAATGTTTGTAGTATATTAATTTGTAAGCTGGAAGTTGATCATGGGCAATTAAAAAAAAACTAGAAAAAAACAGATTTCCTAACTTATCTCAATAAACAAATTAGGTAATAATTTTGAAGTATACTAAAAAAATCACGTTTGCTATCACCATTTAAATATGTGCTTTAGTTGTTTATAGCCCAATAGCCACTACAACTAAGGTATCTGTAGTTTATCATGGAATCTGATCCACGCAGTATAGGTTTGATTTTCAGCTAATTAGCAAGTCTCCCCAAACAAGTTTAACTCAACATGGACACCCCAGCCCTATCCAGTGAGTTCTCTCCCATAGATATAATCCAAACCTTGGTCATCACCCAGTATAGACACCCCAGTTCTCTCCTATGGACATAATCCAAACATTGGTCACTACCCAGCATCGACACCCCATACCTCTTCACTGAATTCTTTTCCATGGACATAACCTAAACCTTGGTCACCACCCAGCATCAACATACCTCTCCAGTTAGTTCTCTCCCATAGACATAATCCAAACATTTGTCATCACCTAGCATGGACACCCCACACCTCTCCAGTGAGTTCTCTCCCATATAATTAAATAAAAACATTTCACCACATCAGTGGCATTATTCACCTTCACAAACACTCATTTCCAGATAGTAGTGTAAGGTAGTGAATATTTACCTTACATACTGCTTGATATATGTAGTATTTAAGAAAAATTACATTATTAGAGTGTACAGTAGCACCATATTGTACACTGAATTTGTAGTTGTTTCGGGCAACTTAGATCAGCTCAGAATCCCAACTGGAGTAATTTAGGATGTTTGTAATTCAACTATAACTGGTTTAATTAATTACAAAATTTACTGTAATGAAGTTGATTATTTCATTTGCTATTTTAACCTTTCTGTAAATCCACCAGACAAGAAGCTTTTATGGAAAACTACTTTGCAAGCCAGCGAGATAACATATTTCGTAATGTGGAAGTACTGATCTACGTTTTTGACGTAGAGAGCCGTGAACTAGACAAGGACATGCACTACTACCAAAGCTGCTTGGAGGCTATCTTGCAAAACTCACCAGATGCCAAAGTCTTCTGTCTCATTCACAAGATGGATCTAGTTCAGGAAGACCAGCGAGATGCGGTTTGTTGCTTTTTTTTATTAAGAAACATTGTTAAATGCAGCATTGTTGTCAAGCAACCTTGCATGTGAAAAGTAGAAATATATAAGTCAACCTTATCAAAATGCTAATTCAATTTTGATAGCATCAACTAGTTTAACACTGTACCGATTAATTATTGATCAGAACAGAATTGGAGGTAATTTCCTACAACTGGAACGTCAACTATTAATAATATTAAACATACCTTCTGGCATGTTTGCGACGCGTTTCGTCAACACAGTGACATCTTTTCACGCATCTATTAAGTAGCTTTTTTGAATATTAATACAACATAGTTATTGCACACAATATGAATAGTTTATTCATTAATAATATTAAACGTACCTTCTGGTTTTCATTATCACTGTTGAATTTGCGAGGTGTTTCGACAACACAGTGACATCTTTAGGCATCTATTAAGTAGGTTTTTGAATATTAATATAATATTAATGAATAATTTGTTCATATGGTGTGCAATAACTATGTATATTAATATTCAAAAAAGCTACTTAATAGATGCCCGAAAATGTCACTGTGTTGACGAAACGCGTCGCAAATTCAACAGCGATAAGAAACGCCAGAAGGTATGTTTAATATTATGTATTAGAATGCTAAAACTTAGACATTTTCCAATTACATTGCGTTCTATTAATAAACTTGTAATCTTGATTCCAGATATTTCGAGAAAGAGAAGAAGACCTTAGGAGGCTTTCAAAGCCCCTTGAATGTACATGTTTTAGGACATCAATATGGGATGAAACTCTTTATAGGGTAATATAACATTATCACAATTTGTTTAGTGATGTCGTTTTGAAATATTGTAAATGATACATACTTTTGTTTTAATATTTAAATAACTTATAATGTAATAAACATTTACTACTGCGTACTTGAGTGGAGTTGCTACTATAGTATAATAAGTCTCTAAAAAGTTGTTGGAGGCCTAAGTATTTTAGTGGACATAGCTCCATGGGAGTACAAAGGACTGACCAACATCTTGATCCTCCATTGCTAATAAAATACATTTAAATGAAATGGAAAGTGTTTGATTTGTCGAGGAAAATTTAGGACCATCAGTTGTCTTTTACAAATAATCTTTACTCTCTCCAATTTTCACATCTCATTGATGGTGCCCTGTGAGATAGAACCTGTGACACATCCATTGACTGAAGGTACTTTTCGTGGTTTAACAGAGATTATTTATTAGAATTGTTCACTTTTCTAAAACAGTAATTAGCTAACAACCAGTTTTCTTTAGCGCTTTTAACACTTTCACTGCAGCTGGGCAAGGCACGCCATGCATATGACCAATGAACCAGTCATTACTTCATTGGTATTGTACACGTTAAGTTGGTCTGGTATTATAGTAAACGAATTTAACCTAAGCCTTAGATAGCAAAAACTTGTCCCGTTTATATTCCATCATAAGGGAATTTTCAATTACGCCCTGTGCCAACCCTGCCGCTGACATCTTGATAACACCAGCTCAGCAAGCCAGCTGTGCTGACTGTTCTCAAGAAAAGTCGACCTACACAGAACGGCTGGACTTTCAACAAACCTGGTATCAAGAACAACGTGCTTAAAGAGGAGTTGGGGAAGCTTCGCATGGAGAGGCATGTTGCATTGGACCATTCGATAGTCAGATCAACGGCTCCTTCAGTACACCAAAGACATATTCACGCCTCCACCATCCTTAGCACGCTCATCTCTAAGCGGCACTGAAACACTGCGGTTTCTTAAAGAACTAGAAAAAGCTCAAATTAAAATACAGAAACTTGAAGAAACAATAATTCTCTTAAAACGCCCATGTGAAATCTGTACCATACTTAAAGATGAGACGAAAAATATGGTTCAAAGTCTGAGATAACTCAAGGCTGAAAATCAACAATTAAAGAACCACACAGTATCTCATGCCCCTGTTGAACCAACACCACTGCCAGTCTACAACAGCCTTCAGTTGTTAGATGAAGAAAATACTGAAAAGGATGACAATTTTGTAGCCGTAAAAAATGAAAAAAAGAAGAAAAAAAGGTCATTAATGACATCAAAAGCAAACCACACGTTATTAATAAAAAAAAAGAAGAATTCTCCGGCTTGAAAGGTCTACTTATCCACACCTTTCTCGAGAGTAACAATTTTAGGAGATAGCCATGTCCGCGGATTTTTTTTCTCGAGTTACAAAAAAACTGAGAGCAGCCACACTGATAAGCGGGATGTGCAAGCCAGGAGCCGGCCTTCTGGATGTTAGGCCTACCCTGAAATTACTGCTATGTGCTGATGGTGGGGACTAATGACGTTGATGCAGGGTGAGAGGACACCATTTTCAACCACATAGAGGACATTATGCTTACCATAAGAAAAACCTCCAGACTCCTAGTGGTACCATTGACAGCCAGGTACGATCTCGACCCCAGGAGCCCCATTCACAATACCGTCGGCCGAGTGAACCGCTACATAGCCGAGCTGTGTCACCGTCTTCAGGATGTGGAGTTACTGAACACGACCTGCAATAGACGATACCACCACACTGCACACAGGCTTCATCTCAGAGCAAGTGGAAAGGAAGTCCTGCCCCATCCTCAGCCAAGACCTGCCACAACCCCAGCTACACTGCCACCAGCACTACCAGCTCCCATCATGCTGCCGTACGAAACGTACCCTGAGGCTGTTGCACAGCACACCACCACCTATGCTTCTCCCCGCCAGCAACAAAAACATCTGAATACAATAGAATCCAACAGACAGACCGACGCCAAAACAACCAATAGTTTTTTAGGGTATCCAATTATAGCCGAACACAAACACTCATTTGAAAAGAAAATCAAAACAACAAAATTCAACCTGATAATTATATTCATGTATCAGAACGCATAAATTGCTACCAACAAGGTGGATGAGCTAATTCTCATGTGTGTGAGGAACTCAATCCCGACCTGCTTGTTGTTATCGAGCACGGCTTCAACAGCAGCAACATTAAACTTTTCAAAATTCAAAATTGGCCAATTATTACTGTCGCTCCTCCACAAAAGATGGAGGGGTGGCCATTTAGTGAAACAAAACTTTTATTTTACTCCTTACACACTAACTGACCCCTCAGACAAACTCTTTGAAGTCACAGGGGTTAATATCAGAATTAAGAAATCACAACTGCTTGTCATTGGAACACACAAGTATTATGACCTAGCGGAAATTAAAATTCTTTCTTGTCAAAATTTGAAAAGTTGTCGGCTGATGCAACGCAAAAAAAGCAAGATTTCATGGTTATGGGGGATTTTAATGTCGATGTTTCAGACGTTTATAATCCCATGACACAATGGGCCACCGATCTGTTAAGGACATTTGGTCTTGGTTGTTCGATCGACTATCCAACAAGAGTAATGAACCACTCAGCCACAGCTATCGACAACATTGTTATAAACCTGACTAACATAGAGGTGTCTGTGATCAACACAGCCGTTTCCGACCACTATGACTATCATAAGTGGTTTTGAGCCAACACGGGATCCACCTATTCAAAAAATTATCAAAGATATGAGGCCCGCGAACATAGCGCTACTTAACTTTCAACTCACATGAGAAAAATGGAGTTTTTTAAACTTTGAAGATACTTAACTTTCAACTCACATGAGAAAAATGGAGTTTTTTAAACTTTGAAGATCCTGTGGAACTTCAATTAAAAAACATCGAACAAGCTTTTAACTTTCATCTGAATGTGAGTTGTCCTTTAAAGAAAATGTAACAAAACCAGAGTAAAAAAGCGTGCTTGGATTACCAAAGGTATCCTAGTCTCGAGAGAAAAGTTATTATTTTTCTCCGAAGCTATCAAACATACCTCAAATGTAATGTTTAAAACATTTTTTTCAAAATTACAAAAGAACGTACAGAAAAATCATCAAAGCCGCAAAAGCTTATGATGTCACTAAATCATTGGTCACTTTAAAAAATATATTAAAAACAGTATGGAGCATAATAAACAATAAAAACACACAAACTAACAATTATTATTGGTGGCTTTCAGCCAAAGTTATCAAATGACATAAATAACGTCTCTATGAAGCTTCTCAAACAGTGCTCAAACCGCCTGTTGAAGCTACTTGAGCATTTGATTAATCTCTTTTCACTCTGGAACACTTCCCTCCAATCTCATAAAAGCAAAAGTGACTCCTATTCTCAAAAAGAGCGATCCTTTTTCAACTGAAAATTACTGTCCAATTTCAATATTTAATGATTTATTTATTTTTTTTATTTATTCATAAGATGCCGATCGTTGAGATATGGGCGAATATGGATTTCGAATGAGTGTGATGAGTGTAGATGAGCAAATGTACCAGCCTTCAGTAAAGTCTTTGAAAAGGTTTACCTTATTCGGATAGTGAGTTTTCTTGAAAGGTCAAATCTACCATCAATTAACCAATTCTGTTTCCGAGGCGGTAAATCGACGATAGATGCAGTTGTGAGTCTGGTCGAAATGATAGTGGAGTGTATTGAAAGACGAGGAAAGACACTCAGTGTGTTCCTGGACTTGTCGAAGGCCTTTGACTGTGTTGATCATAGTACCTTGATTCACAGACTAGAATACTATGAGATAAGAGGAGTGCCACTTATTAAGTGGATTCAATCGTATCTCAGTCATCGAACACAATTTGTAAGTATTTCTAATGCTAGATCGGTAAAAGAGAATCTTTGCTATGGGGTCCCCCAAGACTCCATGCTCAGTCCTCTCCTTTTCCTGTTATATGTCAACGATGTTGGTTCATCAGTAGAAAAAAGACGACTCGTCCAGTACACTGATGACATGACTCTCTCTTTCAGTGCAAACTCTTGCAAAATTTCCAAAAGTTCAACCTCCGAACAAAGTTACAAAATCGTCATTCGTCCAATTTTGTTTGTGCCAAACCGATTCAGATCAAAGTCCCGCAGTCATGTTGGATGAGACTGAGATTGAAGAAGTCTACTCGACAAAATTCCTTGGAATACACCTGGATCGAGGGTTGACATGGAGTTTTCACGTAGACAATGTGTGTTCAAAACTAACCTCAGGCATTTATGTCTTGAGACAACTATTCAAATACTGCCCGACTCAGGTTCTGATGACGGCTTATTATGGAGTAATTTACCCACACCTCTCCTATGGATTGAACTTGTGGGGAGGTTGCACAAACGCAAATTTTTCTAAAATTTTCATTCTTCAAAAAAATGCAGTCCGAACCATCGTAAAATTGCACATGAGAGAGTTGTGCAAACCAGCTTTCAAAAGCTTGAAACTGTTGACATTACCCTGTCTCTACATCTTGAATAAGTGCACTTTTTCAAATCGAAGTGCAATCTTATAAGAGGTAGTGATATGTACTCTCATGCAACTAGAGGCAGGGATGACTACCGAACTGTGAAACACAGAATGGTAGTTCATGAGCGTTTGCCTTCACAGGCAGGAACCTAATTTATGAACAGTCTGCCAAATTCAATCAAAAGTGCCCCAATGCTCAAGGCATTCAAAACGTGTCTGAAGCAAGTTCTGGTTGCAGAAACATTTTATAGTACAGACTCATTTATGGCACACAACTGGGAGGTCCTATGAACACACAGACCAGAGCTATATTGGATAGAACTCTAATGGATGACTCTGAATACAAAATTGTATGTTTGAAAGTGACTTTGATTGAATGAATGGCAAATTTTAGACTATTTAATTTACTATGACTATTGCAATACAATGAATGTACTTTGTCTGACACAATAAAAAATATTATTTTATTATATAGTTTGATGCAATTTGTTGAATTCCTTAATTCATCATACATCAAATAATGTAAATTTTTAACCATTTATGACTACATTACCAATTTTTAACCTCCCAAACAACCATTATGCAAAACTTACCCTTATAAAAATCCTACCCCTTTTGAAAAAATAACAAAAAAATTCTAGACAACCATTCTAATTTGATTGTAACTCCTTTGGTTTTATGCAAATTACTTTACTAGTGTGAAATAAGCTTTCTTCTCAAAACCTTTAATTTACTATTTGATTTTAAAAAACTACTTGACATTGAAAGTTTCAATTTTAGCTATTTTCAAAATCGACTTCAACACAAGGACAGCAATATTTTTATTTAACTATGTTTGTTTTTGCTTATAAAAGCTCCTTTATTACTAAAAGCTGTAGTTTTTGACATATTTGCAAAGTACTGCTCAAGAACATACATGTTTGGAGCTGAAAACGAACATGTTTAGGAGCCAACATCTCATAAAAAGTTGACTTTAAACAAATTCTTTAGGTACAATTTTTGCAGACTCGCTCACTCTAAAATAAATACTTAAGAAAAAATACATTACGTTTATAATTTTACCGGTTTTATTTCACTGTTGCGTGTACCATGTTTATTAATACTTTGTGTCAATTATTTAAAACAAATGATAGTTACAACATATTAAGATGTCGAAATTAAATTTATAAGGGAAATATTCTTGTAGGGGGCTGTTGTTCATTTTCGGACATCTGTCTATTTGTAATGGGTTATGTTATTTTTACTTATATTTTTTAATTGAGTAAGTATCATCTTTAAATGAGATTTATTCTGTAGGCATGGTCATCAATAGTCTACATGCTTATTCCAAACGTAAAGGAGCTTGAAATGAGCCTCAATCAATTTGCCAACATCATTGATGCGGACGAGGTATTGTTGTTTGAACGAGCAACGTTCCTTGTCATTTCCCACTGTGAGCGACGACCCCACCGTGACATTCACCGATTTGAGAAAGTTTCCAACATAATCAAACAGTTTAAACTGAGCTGCAGGTAAGCTTATATGATAAGTAAGTCACTAAAGTAACAAACACTGTGTGAATTGTTGTAACATTAACAATATAAGGGTTTCAGGGCACAAAGCCCACAATTTCAGTAAAAAGAAAAAACAGTATACTTGGTGCAGTGGTAAACTGGAAACAGATGTAAACACAACAAAGATAAAATTAGTCAAATATTTTGGAGTCATTGCTACCTTCCTTAGTCTTTCATCTATTTTAAATTTGTCATAAGAATATGTTATAAAGTTCTTCATGGATAGGCTTCCACGGTTGTCACTATAACTAACAAATTCTTGGTCTTCGTGGTTCGACCGCGTCACTGGGCTATGTACAAACCATGCCGACGTTTCGGCCACATTACAGTAGGCCATCCTCAGGGCGAGATGATCACTGTCACAGAACTCGACTGGCAGGTACGGGCTGGGCTCGTAGGTTATATACCCGCCTGGTGGTGGAGGGGGTGTTCTGGTAACTTCCATACTGTTCCAGTCCTTCTTGGCTCCGGCCTCTTCTGGAATGTTCTAAATTATTTTTTATACGTGGGGACTGCTGGCCTCCCGTTATGCATTGTACTTTTAATGTACTTAAAATTGGATTCCACGTATTACTTAATTCTATTCCGCTAGTAATAGAATTTGTTAGTGATGTTATAAAGTTATAGAACGTTATAAGGACATGCTTCAAAGATATATCTATTTATTACTAATGTATCAGTAAATTATTTTTGATTAGTATATTTTTATTTAGGGATAAGTATTCTTTAAAAAATTACTAGAGCATTTAATTTAAGTTTATTTTTGTTTTAGTAAAGTGGCTGCCCAGTTTCAGAGCATGGAAGTACGTAACTCCAACTTTGCTGCCTTCATCGATGTGTTTACTTCTAACACATATGTGATGGTGGTCATGTCAGATCCCAACATTCCATCGGCTGCAACGCTAATTAATATAAAAAATGCTCGAAAACACTTTGAGAAACTTGAAAGAGAAAGCCAAAACCAGAGTGCGCTTTCCAGGACTTCTTATGATATTGATTCTTGGAATTCTACTCGTACTTCTTAAATCTGCCTAGATTTTGTACTGATAGAACTATGAGATGCATGCTAACCAACTGTATTTCTATATAAACTTCTGTCAATTTAGATTCAAGATTTTTCAAGGCTGAAATTGAGGTGATATATTAAGTTAATAATTGACTGACATTGTTCACTAGATTAAAAGAATTCCTCGTCAGATCTGTTGGAATTATATAGAACACAAAAAAGCATATTTATAAAATTCACATGATACACTTGTTTGTGAGATATGAAAAACAGTTATAATCTTAACCCTTTCCACTCCAATTACTGGGAACCCAGTTTCCCTATCAGCTCCGTTTACTTTTAAGCAGATTGCCTACTATATTTGTTCAGTGGGAAAAACATATTTGTGATAGTTCCAAAAAGCTGATGTATTTTTTGTTGTTGTTTCTACTAGGACTAAAGTATAGATTAATATTGATAATAACATACATTTTTGTTTTCAAAATTTTTTTATTATATATATTTATTGGAACAAAATTAAATTTCTAATAAAAAAACGGATACAACAAGAATATTTGAACAATTTTAAATAGGAAGAATAGTATTTGTTGTTTGTTTTCTGTTGTTTATATCATTACAACAAAAAAGTCATATTCAAATATTTTAGACACAATCATACATAAAAAAATATATATAATTCTAAAACGGGGTTTTTATGAAAAACAACATTTTTACAAAAAAAAAAAAATAGTTTTGACTGCAACTAGTAAACAATTGCTCCATAAATTTTATTTTATTGCTTCGCAACAGTCAAAAAGTACATAATTTAGACCAAATTTGTAAGTAAAGATTTTTTTCAATAATTCAAAACATGTTATCAGCTAAAAATATAAACAGACAAAATCTAATAGCCTACTTGCACGCTCTTTCATTTTCATACGTGTTACATATAGGCCTATGGTAAAAACACTTATGAACATACAGAAAATGTAAAGGATGAAAAGAAATGTTTTAGGCACATAACTATTTGGATAATAAATTGGTTAGTAAATCCTCGTCAAATAGTAAGCTGGTAATACCGTCATTACTGAGGTTCGAAATCGAAACTATTCTGTCACCACTCCCATCATTTGTTAGAATACTACTGCCGTCGTCTTCGTCCATTTTATTCTACATGAATCATCATCGTAGTAAAAATAAAAATATTACGAATAAACAGTAAAACAACAACGATAACCTAGCACCAACAACGCGTTTTATAAGCTCACTACGAACGATAACATATGACGGAACAACACGAGAGCAGACAGCTGTTGCAATCAGCTAGCTGTTTACAGAGCAGCCACAGACAACAAACATTACATTTTCTGAGGTTTGTTTGCCAATAAAAACTAAACTCAAACGGTTCTAAAAAAATTTTACAGATAGCAGCACGTATCAAACAATAACCCTAGCGGTCAATAATGTAACTACGTCAGTCCAAATACAATCATAGAATGTTATTATTAGTGACGTCGGGCCCGGCCCGACATTGGAGTTAATGCGGTAAGCTTGCGTGGCGGGGCTGGCCTGCCACTTGAGTGGAAAGGGTTAAAAAAAACAAGAAAAGAAGAAGGGATTTTTAGAGGCAAATGTATTTTATGGATTATTCTGATTTTATACTACTGCTGTTATTATATACAGTACTGAAATTTGTAATCATTCAAATTAATACGAAAATCGTTAAAAGTATGTATACTATCAGTTAGTCAGTTTTCTTTAATAATAATAATTATTTTCTGCCAAAATTGTAAATTTTTGTAATGCTGTCTACTTCTTGACCATTTAAGTACTGATTGAACAGTTAGTCCGAGCGTACGGTCAGTGACAGCTGTACATTAGCAAGGAATGAGGAGGCTCTTATATGAAAAAATTGGTCTACACAAACAGTTGTCTTGGAGAAGTTTTGAATATCTATTGTTATTATCAGCTGATGTTTATTATTGTAATATTTGTTAGTAATACAGTTATTAGCAACACCACCATACTTGCAGACTAATTGTTCAATCAGTAACAAATGATTTGCTATATTTGACTTACAGGGATATGTTCTTTAACCATCAGCTGATTAATATGTATCATTGGCCTTTTCTAATTTGTCAATCCTATTGTAATAAGTATACAATACATTTTGGTATAGATATAAAACAACATAGGAACTATAAACATATGATCTATTATAAATATATTAGCCTTATAAATTAATAAAAATAAATTATATTTTCTAAAAAACTAATTTTAATTTCTCTTAACCTTTGTTCAGAACAAATCAAGATAGTTCTTTTATTTCGTTAAAAGGAGAGGCCAATCTCTTTTTTAACCTTACTCTACCCACTCCCCATAGACTATTTTTCTATCATGAGAACTTATTCGGACAGAGTAAGACGGAAACCAGTATAGTAGAAGGTGAATTATCAATGTAAATACTTCCAATCCCAGCCGGATTTGAACCTTGCTATCTCTAACCCAGGCTCCAAGTCCTGGTGCTTTAAACTGCTTGGCCACTGGTTCCCTTATTCTCTGGATTTGTTATTTACCACTTAGTACTAAGACAAAAAAATCTTGATGATGTCCAATGTCACTTTGATATACAATTTCAGTGTAGACTTTACTGAGTGCATTTTCTTGGGGATTCTGGATTCTTTGCATTTGTAATTTAGATTTCAGGAAAATATTGCTATGTTTAATAATATTTTTATCCACTAATGTACAAAGGTATCTTGAATTGCACTGTAAAAAAAAAAAAAAAAAAAAAGCCTGATTTTCATCTCCCTTTAGTTTATTAAAAAATCACATCATAACGATATGTCTATATAGACTATCACCAAAAAAAGAATAGCTTTTCAATAACACAATCCAATTAATTTACTCCAAATATATTAGTTAGTCATTTTAGAACATTTAAATGTTATAGCTTTGTTATTTATGTGTTGTTTAGTACAACATTTTCTTCGCCTCAATTTCTTCTGCAAACCAGTTCATCAGGAAATTCGAACAACTAATATAAGCCTGATTTTCGGTTCAATAGTTAACTCGAAACTCAGTTCTCCCCCGTGAACATTAGCCAAACTGTGGCCACCAATCAGCACTATAACCTAGACCTCTTCAGTAGTATCCACACTTTTGACAACCACTGAGCAGAAGCTGTGTTAGTATTAAAAGGACTGAAAACGGTACTTATCACCTACATTTTCCACAATACTTAGTCCACAAGTAGCCGGATTACAGCATCATGCCACAATGCTTGCTGTGAGACTGTCAGTGTGTTTCAGATGTACTTGTTCCCCTCTCCCTGACAGTAAATTCATGAGTTATATAATTAATAAATTGTTCCAGTCTTAAGCAAGTGGAGTAAGAAAAATTGTCAAGTATTTATTGGCTTCAAAGAATAATTGTGCAAGATAAATGGGTTTTCATTATTTTGTACAAAAATGTACATACTACTTTCTTTTTCTACTTGATACAACCCAACCCTTGGCATATACAAGTAAAGTAAAATCTAATGTAAATGAAGCCTACAGGGTATGTGAGTATAACCATTGATTTTATAAGTACACACGTAAATTTCCCATCTAATGTTAAATTTTTTGTCTAAAATTATCAGCTGTTTTGTGGTTCATTGTGAAGCACTTGTGTAGTCCTATTCAAACGTAATACAGTTAAACCAGCTATAGTAGCAGACCTCACTAACTAACCAAACTACTTGCACAGCTACTCCTATTACATGATATATCTATCTGTAAGTAATAATATGATCAAGGATGTAATCTAATTCATTAATTAATATTAGTTTTTCACAACAAGACAAGTACCTAAATAATTTAGGTTTTGTTTCAGACAGGAAAGCAGACTTCCTTTTTTTTAATAAGAATTCAAAGTGCAGTGACTTAATTTATCTCCTTCCTACATTCAGTCACCATGGACACATTTAATATTTATTTATCAACAAAACTGATTGAACAGGACCTGAAGTTGATATATTTATATCGAAACATGTGAGAAAATAAAAAACTTGACATAATTTTGAACTATAGACAGGTATATCTAAATATTTCCTTTTTTAAATTAACTTTTTACCTTTTATTAAACATTCTAAATTCATCAAGTAAAGTGATATTATTTACCTTGCACAATGCCCCTCTTTGTTTAGTTTACAAACAAAGTGCTGTAAACTTTACAGGACTTTACAAACAGTGTTGTAGCTTACATCTTGCAACTTTGAGCTTCAATTCAAGCATACATTTTATGGGGGTAGGATGCCGGGAAGTGCCTCAACATTTATGTCAGTGATTGATCCCAATCCAACTATATATATATATATATATATATATATATATATATATATATATATATATATATATATATATATATATATATATACTAGGGGACACCTCTGCACGCTTCATGTGTCAATGACGTCATCACTCACTGTGCTCGTGAGGTTAGCTCGGCCTACGGCCTCGCCTGGGTTCTCTACCTTTAGCCCCTGTGAAAAATTCGGCCTTTGGCCTCGTGGGGGAGTTCGGCCTACGGCCTTGCCGAGATGCTCTGTTACAGGCGCCTTTGTGGAACTCGGCCTACGGCCTCGCGGGTGAAAGTTCGGCCTGCGGGCTCACCAGGACACTCTGTACAATGCCATTGGTTGATCTCGGCATGTCGCCTCGTGAGAAAGGTCGGCTTACTGCTTCGCCAGGAATGTTAACCAATATGACCATCAATTTTGGTTTTTGGGGCAGTGGAGCCTCTAAACATAGTATTTTCTAAAATCTGATGGTAAATTAGTATTTATGAGAAGAATACCTTTAATTTGATACCCCACTTGGGTGTATTAGTTTAACATTACTCTTTTTTTGGGTTTTGGAGCATATTTTTATTTGGGGGGGGGAGAGAACCCTTAAAAATTTTCTCTTCCAACACATAATGGTATAATGATATTTAGGAGATAAATACCTCAAGTTTGATACCCCACTTGGGCGTTTTATTTTAATATTAACCCTTTTTTGGTTTTCAGAGATTTTTTTTGTTTTTTGGGGCATATATCCCTTATTATTTACACTTTTCAAAATCTGAAGGGATATTTGGATTCAGGGCAAAAATAGCTTTGATTTGATACTCTACTTGGGTGGATAACATCAGTATTAAACAATTTTATATTTTCAAAAATTGTTGTTTTTGGGCCCCCTAATATCCCACATATTTAGTTACTATGCTGAAATTTGTTTATAAGGTGCGTGTTTGTTACGTGTGTAGAACTGCAAAGGTTTGAACATTTTACTCAAGCTTTTTGTCAAGTTACTCAAACTACTTTTTTGCGATTTCCCCATAAGAAATATATTGGGGCACTTTTGGGGTAAAAAGAGGCTGCCATCTTGTTTACGAGTGAAAAAAGTAAACTTTTTTGAATTCTCCTGGAGGTTTCAGACCAAGAGCTTCAATTCAAGTATACACTTTATGGGGGTAGGGCGCCGGGAAGTGCTTCAACATTTAGTGTCAGTCAATGAGTGAGTTACTATATCGAGCTTTATAGTATATAGACTCGCTTCGCCCCCAAACCCCCTTTCAGTGTAAGCATTTATGTTTACAGTGTAAGATGATCACAGTTATCAACCCAAGCTGATTTCTGCCCAAACTGATCCCGAATGCTATCAGATTTGTACACGATTAGTACTCAAGACGATAACAGAGCTACCCAAGTTGATCAAGGCTGCCACCAAAGTTAATAATGAAGTGGGAAGACCCAAGCCTGTCATGAAATGAAACAAAATAAAATGTTTTATGTTATAAGACGAGATTTGGACTAGACAGTCCTCTCTACTACGTAACCTTACGTAGAGCACTGTCCTGGGTCCTTGAAGGGATGCCTGGCTCCATGGTCGATCCGTGATATACTGTATATAATGAATGCTACCCGCTTAATCACAGGAAAATCAACATTGATTGACGGGATTAGAAAATAAGTCTGTAGGTTGCAAAATAAGTTGAACATGAGGACTACTTAAGTTGATCAGAGGGCTACCTACCTTGATCACGTGTGTATAAAAGTTGATCACGGTGGGGCTACCAAAATTAATTACGGGGCTACCCAAGATGATAATGGTTGGTTACCCAATTTATCAAGTAGGGCTGCGAAAGTTCATCACGGGGGCTACATAAGTTAATTGATCAAGATGAACCATCTTTGTTGATCACAGGAGGCTACGCAAGTTAATCAAGAGGGGGCTGCCTAAGATAATTAAGGTTGGCTACAAAAGTTAATCACGGGGCTACCCCAGATGATTACGTGTGGTTAACACGTTGACCCCGGGGGACTATCTGAGACGCTCAAGAGGACTATCTAAGTTTAGGACGGTCGGCCACCCTAGTTGATTATGGGGGTATGGGGGCTACATATGTTGATCACGTGCGCTTCCTACGGCTGATCACGGGTGCTTTACAATATGATAACGGGTGAATACCACAATTGTTTACCAAGAGCTTTCCAAGTTGATCACAGGCTACACAAGATCATTATGGGAGGTTACCATAGTGGATTATGAGGGACTATAAAAAGTCATCATGGAGGCTACCTAAACGGTTGATGGCCAGTTAATCTAATTGATCAGGGCGGCTACCCAAGATGATTATCCAAGTTGATCACAGGGAGTTCTCAATATGATCACGGGAGCTGAGCAAGTTGATCATGGAAACCTGCCCAAGTTGATCACAGGGGCTAACCAAGATCACCATGGAGAATAGCATAAGTTGATGACGGGATGCTACCAAAGTTGATCAAAGAAGCAGGTAAACGGAGAGGTCAAGGTAATAGTGGGTAAGGTTTTAAGTATCCAGCTTGTTGTAATCATGCTGAAATGGGTGGACACATTCCAAAAAATCATATGTATTTGACAAAATACAACTTTACCGACTTTTTGTGAGGTAAGTGTAATTTATACAACATAGAGATATATAACCATTTACAATATTATAACGGGTGTTCACCAAAGATGATCACCAGAGGCTTTCCGAGTTGATTACAGGCTACCAAGTTGACCAAGAGTGGTTACTAAAGTGGGATCACAGAGGGCCTAAGTGGTTGACGGTCGGCTACCCTAGTTGATCATGGAGACTAACTAAGTCGATCACAGGGGCTACCCAAGATGATAATGGGTGATTATCCAAGTTGATCACAGGGGGCTCCCAATACGATCTCGGGGGGGGGGGGGGGTTATATACAAGAAGATCATAAGAAATTACCTTACTTTTTGATGGGATACTACCGAAGTTGAGAACGGAGGCTGGTCAAAAGAGTGGTTAACGTAAATATTGTGTTAGGTTTTAAGTTTCCAGCTTAAATGGGAGGATAAATTTAAAAAAATCACATTTGTTGACAACAAACTCAATATATACCACAAAAAAGTATATGACACCTTTCGTACAGAATTTAATTGTTAATTTGAATATTTCATTAGGTGTTATCCAAACTAAATATGACAGATTCTGTAAAATAAAAACCTCAACTGTGCAAACAGGTAAGTGTTTTTTCGTCAGCTATTTTGAATTTATTTTGGGTTATGTATAGTGCAAAATCTAATTGTATAGCATTTTATTAACAGTAAATGTGAAGGTAAATAGTATGTAAGGTTATACGTTTCTGGCTTCTTTTAATCATGATCCTCTAAATAGGAGGATCTCTTCCAAAAAAATCATTTGTTTTCAACAAAACTTAACTTTACTGACTTTTTGCGAGGAAACTTAAAAGTCATTTGATGTCTTCTAAATGAAATATTGCAACTACAGAAAAACAAATACCTCAACAGTTGTTTGTTTTGAAAGGTGAAATATCAAATATAACAACAGTTAAAAAGTCTAAGGTTTATACTTTCCAACTTATTTTATTCATACTTAAATGGGAGGAACTATTCTATAAAATGTTTTTGACAAATCAACTTTACCGACTGTTTGTATAGAAATGGTAGAATGTACCAAAAAACGTATATTTAACTTTTTGTACACAATTAAACTGTCAATATAAATATTTCATTTGATGTTATCTTAACTAAATATTACAGTTTCAGTAAAACAAAAACCTCAGCTGTGCAAACAAGTAAGTGCTTTCTCGTCAGCCATTTTGAATTCTGTGTAGGTTATGAAATTGCCAAATAAAATTTGATATAATTTTTTTCTAACAGAAAAATGAAGGTAAATAATATGTTGGGTTTTAAGTTTATGGCTTTTTTGAATCATATTTAAAATGAGAGGAACTATTTTAAAAAATCATGTTTTTGACAAAATTCAAATTTGCCGACTTTTTGTCAAAATACTGTAGTATACCATAAAAATGTATATGGAACTTTTTGTACAGAATTTTATTGTTAATTGGAACATTTTGTTTGATTCTATCTAAAGTAAATGTAACAGCGTCAGTAAAATAAAAACTTCAACTGTGAAAACAGGTCAGCAGTTTATCGTCAGCCATTTTGAATTTTTCTGTGTTATGAAAAGTGCAAAATCTAATTGTATAGCATTATTATTTACAGAAAAGTAAAGATAAATAGTGCGTAAGGATTTAAGTTTCTAGTTTATTTTAATAATGATTAAATGGGAGGAACTCTTGCAAAAATTACATGTTTTCGACAAAACTCAACTTTACCGACTTTTTGTGAGGATACTGTAGTTTGTACCCTAAAAATGTAAATGACATTTTTTACATAATTTAATTTTGAATCTGAATATTTCGTTAGATTCTATCTAAATTAAATATTACAGCGCCAGTATAACAACAACCTTAACTCTGCAAAAAGGTCAGCAGTTTCACGTCAGCCATTTTGAATTTTTTCTAGGTTATAAAAAGTGAAAAATCAAATTTCAAAGTATAGTTTTGGTAACAAAGTAGTAAATTTAAACAGTGTGTACAGTTATAAGTTCTTAAATTACCGTAATACGGTAATAAAATACGAAAACCTAACAAAAATATAAATTTAATTACAAATCTTGAGTATGCTGTCAGATTTGCTCAACAACCAACGGTTTGCCCACAATGAAACCGCAAGTAAAACTCTGCACACAATTCAAAATTCCCGTCTGCCATTTTGATTTTTTTGGGGGGTTAAAAATAAAAAATTTTTAGTTTTTGGAATTTTCCCGTTGGTTGCTTGGTAAAAGCTTCAAGAGAGCCAAATTTCAAGTTTCTAGCTCATCTGTGGGAAATGGGTTATAATTTGTATATGTGAGTGAGTGAGTTACACATGCAGCTTTATAGATATTAGATATAGAGACTCGCTTCGCTCGTTGGAGGCGTCCCGAACACCCCTAAAATTCAGATCAATTTATTGAATTAAAATGCGTAACTTATATTTTATTCAGTTTAGATTAACATATTCCATTTAGTAATCACCGGCATGGTGGCTCAGTGGTTAAGGCTTCGGACAGCAGATCGCAAGGTTTGAATCCCCAATGAGCCAATGATCGGTACTTCACTCGTTGAATAAAGTTGAGGCACAGGCCTGTAGGCCCATGTCAACTGGCGAGTGGTTTTGTTTAAAAAAAAAGAATAAATAAATAAAAAATAATCAGACATTGCATAGAAAAGAAACCCCCAAACCCCTTATGCATCAAAAGCTATCCAAGATGATCACGGTTGGTTACGCAAGCTGATTGCTACCAAAACTGATCACAGTCGCTACCGAAGATGATCACGGTTGCTACCCAAGCTAATTACAGTTGCTACTCTAATTAAATCACGGGGAGCTATCAAAATTGAACATTAGTACTACCTTCGTTGTTCATGGGGGCAACCTAAGTTGATCACGGGTCGCTACCCAAAATGTTGACAGGTGGCTTCCCAACTTGATAACGGCGGATTTCTCAAGATGATCTTGGAGACTACCCAAGTTGATAAAGAAGAGTTGTCCAAGTTGGTCACGGAGTATTGCTATGTTGATGACGGTATATTACTCAAGTTGATCACGGGCATCCCTAGTTATTCGCGGTTGCTACCCATGTGATGATCAGGGGTAGTAAAGTTTATAATGGGTGCTACCAAAGTTAATAGGCTGCAAACGTTGATCACGGGGCCTACCTAATATAACCATGGGGGCTACATAAAATGATGACGGAGTGAGTTAATTATGGTGAGCTACCTGAGTTGATCACTTGGTGCTACGTAAGATGATGACGGGATGCTACCCGAGTTGATCATGGTGAGCTGCCTGAATTGATCACGGGGGCTGCCCAAGATGATCACAGTGGCTACTTAAGATGATCACGGGGTGTTACCTAAGTGGATTAAGGGATGCTTAGTTAGTTAAACTCGGGGACTACACTGGTTTATCACGTATGTCAACGTATAAATATCCGCCATTTTGACATTTTTAAAGGTTAAAAATCTAATTTTAAAGCAGTCTTGTTTTGAGCAGTGTTTTAAGTTCCTAGTTTCTTACAATCATGCTTAAATGGGTGGATATGTTTTAAAAAATCACGTTTTTGATAAAAATTCTCAACTTTACCAACTTTTGTGAAGAACCTATAGTACAGTACATACCACAAAAATATATAGGACAATTTTTATACAGAATTAAATTGTTAATTTTAATATTTCGTTTGAGGTTACCTAAACTAAAAACTACAGGTTCAGTAAAAAAAAACCTATACTGTGTAAAAAAGTAAGCATTTTCTCATTAGCCATTTTGAATTTTTTTTTCTAGGTTATGAAAGGGCAAAATAAAATTGTATACAAGTTTTTTAAATAAAAAAGTGCAGGTAATTTTAACAATAGTGCATTAGGTTTTAAGTTTCCAGCTTCTTTTAATCATTCTTAAATGGGAGGAACTATTCAAAAAAAAAAAAAAAAAAAAAAAACATGTTTTTGACTAAACTTTACTAACTTATTGTAAGGAAACTATAGTAGATATCACAAAAATATATAACACTTTTTGTAGAAAATTTAATTGTTAATTTAAATATTTCATCGGGTGTTACATAAACTAAAATCTACAGCTTCAGTAAAACAAAAGCCTATATTGTGCAAACTGTCAGCGTTTTCACATCAGCCATTTTGAATTTTATCTAGGTAACGAACAATTAACTAAATTTTATAGCAGTTTTGATAAGAGAGCAGTAAAGGTAAATAGTGTGTTAAGTTTCAGTTCCTGCAATATCCTAATAACGAAATAAAATAAAAAAAAACCTAACAAAAAAGAATTTTTTAAATAAAAATTGAAATTTCACGACTTTTACACAATTACTATCAAAAATACGAAATAAATTTATACAACCAAAGTTGTAGAAAATTTTATTACAAATCTGGAGTATGCTATCAGACTTTCTCTACAACCAATGGTTTGCCCACAATCAAGCCGTAATTAAACCTCAGCACAGTTCAAAATTCTCGTTCGCCATTTTGATTTTTTTTGGGGGGTTAAAAATTAAAAATGTTGTTTTCAGAATTTTCCCGTCGGTTGCTTGGTAAAAGCTACAGGTGTGCCAAATTTCAAGTTTCTAGCTCATCTTGAAGTGGGTTAGAATTTGTATACGTGAGTTACACATGCAGCTTTATATATATGGGACTCGTTTCGCTCATAGGGGGCTTCGCCCCCAAAACCCCTTTTCAATGTAAGCATCAAGGCTACCCAAGATGATCACAGTTGTCAACCTAAGCTGATTTATGGCCTAACTGATCACGAATGCTATCAAATCTGTACATGGTTGGTACCCAAGATGATAACAGATGCTACTCAAGTTGATCAAGGCTGCTACCAAAGTTAATAATGAAGGGGAAGACCCAAGCTTCTCATGAAATGAAACAAAATAAAATAGAAAAACCTCTATTTTATAAGATGATGTTTGGACTAGACAGTCCTCTCTACTACCTAACCATACGTAGAGCATTGTCCTGGGTCCTTGAATGGATACTTGGTTCCATGATCGGTCCGTGTTATATCATGAATGCTACATAATTTGATCACAGATTCTACCCAAGTTAATCACGGTTTACCAGGTAAATCACGGGGAAACCTACATTGATCACGGGGGCTACTTAAGTTGATGATGGGTTGCAACTTAAGTTGAACACGAGGACTACCTACTTTGATCACGAGGGCTAGGACGTTGGTCACCTACATTTTATGGGAGGAGGAGGACCTCGGGAAGTGCCCCAACATTTAGTGAGAGAGTGAGTTACTACATTGAACTCACTATATTAGTGATAAATGTAAAGCTATCACTAATATAGTGTAACATACAGCTGTGATGGTTAGTATACCAAGATTTGTATAGGCAACTCATATCTAACATGTCAGCGATTACTCCAACCTGTTCGTTTCTATAAAACTATGACATGCTGAAGATAATGTTTGAAGATCTCATTGTATAATCCCAACTGGTTTTTAAAAAGTGCAAAATGATCTGTTCTGGTGGGCGCTGAGGCACTAACATGATCGATTCTTCTAAGAAGAAACAATGCGGTGATGATCTAATCACACAATCTATCATCAAGGAAATTCCAGGAAAGGCAACCCTCCTAAGGTGATATGTGGTGTGAGAATCCTGCACTAGATTGCAGAGGGTCATAGACTCTACTGTCAAAGAGAAGCGATCAATTGTTCCTCCTACAGATCAAATTTTCTTTGGTCCAATGATAGTAACAATCGTTCTTAGAATTCTTACTCTGAGAAGAATTGCCTGATTCTCAATTCGCATATCATTTACTTCCAGTCATCAAATCTCTATCTGTTACCTACTTAAGTATGTTATTTGAGGAATGTGAGCACCAACTTGCTCATATTATTTTTTTTAAACTTCACTCGTCAGTTGACATGGGCCTACAGGCCTGTGCGTCAACTTTATTCAACGAGTGAAGTACCGACCGTTGGCTCAGTGGGGAATTGAACCTTGGACATTGCCCTCCACTGTCCAAAGTCTTAGCCACTGAGCCACCACGCCGGCATTACGCTTTCAGCACTTCCTGTTTTCAACAAGTAACCTTATGTTGATTGTTGTAGTAGTAGACCCATAAAGTCTACTTGAGTATCAACTGACAGTTGGGTGTTGACCCAGGACTCAAAATAAATTACAGTTAAATGTCTTTAGTTAAGGTGTGTTTACTAGAGACTTGAAACATTCATTATAAGACGCCGATCATCAAGATAAGGGTGAATGAGTTTAGATGAACGAGTAAAGTCATTGTTGGTTTTATTTATTTATTCATAAGACGCCGATCATCAAGATATGGGCGAATATGGATTTCGAATGAGTGTAGATGAGCGAATGTAGTCATAGTTACAAACTAAGGCCGACTATTCCTTAGAAAGTGTCATTAATTAATAGCCCAATGACAAATGAACAGCCGGTGGTTATCAGCTGATCCTTCTCAAAATGTATTGACTCTGATTGGGATCGAACTGAGAACTTTTAGCACATGAAGCTGGGATTGAACTAACTACGCTACCGACCAATTGGTTGACGTTCTTCAGAAAGAGTTATTTATTAATAGCCCAATAGCTAGGGAAAAAGGGGAATTACAGCTTTATGTGGAATCGGAACCACTTAGTGTTGGTCTGATTTTCAGCTAACTGACAAGCCTGACACTCAGTTCTATTCCCTAGGCAACATATGAACCTTGACTACCATGCAACATGGACACCCTAGACTTTTCTAGCAGCTTCAACGTCGATGGCAGCCATTGACAGGATGCTGTGTTGTTATTAAGAGGACCGAGCATAGAATCTATTGCCTATAATCTCCTCAATACTTTGTCCCCAAGTTGCTAGGTTACAGCACTGCGCCGACAGTTGTGGAAAAGTAGAAATCGCTGTGATTGGTCTCAGCAGATTTGTTTAAAGGGCTAAGAAAAAAGTAGTTTGATGTAAAATAAATATTTATTGGTAAGTTTACATTTTTATTTGACATGAGATTTGAGATACTTAAATTATGGTAAAATATACATCAGCAGCTACTTAAACCTTAATAAGATTAGTTAAACAGAATAGTGGAATATATATATATATATATATATGATCCCCTATATTTTTTAACTACTTGTTTTATGTATTAGTGAAACTGAACAAACCTCAAAATCTGTGGGTACTTAAATAAATACGAATGTACAAATAATGACAACAAAAACTTAAATAATAGTATGCTGTACTTAATGTTGATCAATTATTGATTAATGGCCATTTTTATATAAGTAAACAGATGGTTCATCCAGTGGTTGAACTGTGAGAAAAAACCTGGCAGGGTGAAATGAAAAGGCTCTTTTGATAGTGAATAGTGCTCCTCCCATTCAAATAAAATGAATCTTATTCCTTTGATACATTGAATAGTGTCACGATATATTCTTAAATAAAACCCACTAGGACATGAAGTAAACAGAAAGGCTCTAGGAGGAAAGAGAGTAAGCAGATTGTCACTTTGTTGATGCCATTGGTAAATATGACAGTAAACGATTATTGATTTTAATTATTATTATTTGCCTCTGAGAAAATGCCTTTCTTGAAATTATCGATTTTTTGACAGTTGACAAGAAGAAACCAGTTTGCAAAATTGTCAAACTGCGATATCAAAGAGAGGAGCCTCAATTCCTAGCCTGACTGACTGACAAACACGATAATTGCAACTAATCAGCTCTGTAATTAGAAAATATGATGACAATATTAATTTCACCCAGTTAATCTAATTTAGGCCTATATTTATGTACTATGTTCAGAGATTTTAATATTTGTAGCAAATTGCCAACTCAAAAATAGAAAATATTTGCTATAAATTCATAGTTAACTCATGCTTTGTTTTTCATCTGTATAGATTTATTTAAAAAATATATCAGCTCCAAAGCAATATTTTGAAGCTTATTACTATAATTTTTATTCTACCATTTTTTAATTAATTTATTTTATGCTCTTAACCCATGATAGTTTGCTTTTTTAATTTTATCATAATCAAACTGCACTCCTTAATTGTAAACCATTTAAAAAATACTGTCTTCTTAGTTTTAAAAATATATTATCACCAGTAATGTACTATAAAACATGCTATATACAATCACAATATATTTGTTTACAATATGTCCTGGTCTATGTAAAACACTATTATAAATTTACATTTTACAGACATTTATATTTTGTCAAACAATATGTACAGTGAAAATTCACAGGGACAGTCAACAATACAAAAAAAATATCTTGGATGAAATAAATCAATCTGAATCTTATTTACACAGGCCAAGTAACCAGTTGTGAAAAAAATTGACTATTGTGTTTAGAATCAGGGAAAAGATAGCAAATAAACCACCTTGTTAGGCTTGAGCCAGATCACTTTCTTTAGTCGCCCTTTCTCTCAACTTACTCTATTCATATTTCTACAGAAATCTAGTGTCAACATACTGGACTCTATGCGCGCCCGGAACTCTTATGTTGTAAGTAACAAACTATCATACAGGACTGCTCACTTTGTCCCATTGGGTGAACCATCTACTAACGTATATAATTCAAGGCATCAGAAACTAATCCAAGTATAAAGAAATGCTAAACCTAGATATGCAATTCCAGTACATATACGAGATTCAGACAAAAAGTTCCCGGAATAGGTTGAAATATATTTATGGGATAAAGATATAAACTTACAAACCTATTTTCCTTCAAAATACTCTCCTCCTACAACAATATACTTGTCTCTACGATCATTTAGATGTTCAAAACACCTCTGACACTTACTTTTTTAAATGTATTTTAATACTTTTCACATTTTTTCTGACAACTTTAGCACCTGCAAATTGTTTTCACTATACGAACTGCATGAAATTGGCCGGCGTTGGGCCAGGCGAGTAGGGAGGGTGTTCTAGCATGGTAATGCGGAGCTTGACTACGTAGTTACGTATTTAGAGGGATCGATGTGCAGGGGTCAATTGGATAATGTCATGCAGCAAAATTCAATTGTTTTCTGCTCATTTTTCAGGCCATTTACTCCTAATGGCATCTCGTAAGTGCGTAACAACTTTCGTGTTGAAAAATTTACTTCATATGCGATTTTATCAATCGTTATTCTTCAGTTCTTACATTCTTACATATAAGACGCCGACACAACGTTTGTATGGACAGTTTGCTGAACTCGCTCAATGTTGTCATCTGTCGTTGCAGTCAAAGGGTGTTCACTACGAGAGTCATCTTCAATGTTAATGCGAAATGTTTGTGCCATTCGTAAAATTGGCTTTTCTTCATCGCCTCACCTCTGTAGGCGTGTTCAAACATTTTAAGTGTCTTAGAAGATGACTTTTGAGGTAAAACACAACATTTAATGTGTTTTAGCTGTTTAATAAGTTTTCAAAAAGCGACAATAAGTGTAAACACACAAATACACAAAAAGCTCTCTCCACAGGGGAACAATGGCGGCTGAGCGATACTCGCACTACTCATATCCCTTCTCATATACTATTAACTTTCTAGACAACGAAATTCCCACCGGCAACAATACTGTGTGTCTCTGGATATTGATTCCGGGTACTTTTTGACTGTACCTCGTACAACATGAATTTGAAGTATATTAACAATAATTTCATGTTAAAAATATAAATTTATTCTTAAGACGCCGATTGTAAAGATATAGGCCAATATGGATTTTGAATGACTGTAGTAGATGAGTGAATGTAGTCATTTTTACAAACTATGAATAGACAAATAACAAATTAACTGCCATCAGTTGATCCTTTTCTAGGCACATGGCTTAACATTGCAGATCTAGGAAAGTTTCCTGTAAAAGGGCTCATTGTACTATTGTACTAGTTTCTCCCAAACAATTTCATTGCCTATGATGAAATCACGTATTTCATACTATATAACCCCCTTCCCATCTACCTTTTTTAAGTAGCTTACAATGTAAAATAATTCTGCAAAACTTAAAATATTTAATTCTAATAGCATCGCTGTATTTAATTTTTGTTTTTAAAAAGAAACATACATGAAATATATTTTTAACACTATTCATATAGATAAAATAAGTGAAATTTTTTAACTTTTAGGGACTTATCTGTAATGTTAATTTTAATATTTGATTGGGTTGATGTGCTAGTCAAAATATCCAATTATATAGGAAAGATTGATTTTGAGTTCTACAATTCTACTGTTTTATTCTTTTTTTCCAGTTATCACGTTAGTACGGTTTATTAATTTGTCATTTGTAAAATAACAAACTTTTAGAATTTACCAAACAAGAACCAACATTTAAGAGATAGTTTCAAAATTTTAACTATCAGATGATTATTTGATTTTTGTTTAACACTTCTTCACCAATCTAGAATGGATTTAATCAAAGTTCAAAATATTAAGTTTTCTAGTTATTTATGTTTTTATTTAAAAGAAGTTAGAAGTCAGTTGTGATTATTAAACTCAAAGGATGCCTAGTTATGCTTTAAATAACAATTTAGTCAAACTACAAAGATTAGAACAATGACGTGTTATCATTTGTATATAAATAATACATTTTATAAAATGTGTTTTCTTTCAAAGATGATTTCATTTGCTTTTAAAGATCAGCATGTTCCAAAACAGAACAAATGTTATTGTCTCTTCATCAATAAGGTTCTGAGGGTAAAAAAATCTGTGATAAAAATATTATAAGACTACTCAGCTGTAAGTATAAAATGGTGTGCACATAAATTTAAATACATATCTCTACATGGGCTCTATTTCCTGAGTGGATGATAGCTACAGTAAACTCAGCACATTTTTCGGGGAACATAAACACAATCTATTTTGGTTGAGTGTTATACATTTAAAGATAAGATATCATTATTTACAGCTGATTATTATTGTTTGGAATCACAAACCACTTGTGATACTTTAAAGGATTGGAACAAATAATTATAAGAATTGTTAAAAAACTACAAAAAGTATTAATTTTACTTGCTATGTGAAAATATGTACTAACATTTACAATGACTAGACAAACCCTTGCCCTGCTTGAGAGATTGTGGAGAGATGCCATACAAACTATTTTCTCTTGTTGGAGATTCCCTTTATTTTTTTCAGCAATATTTCTGTGAGTTTTTTAACCTAATTAATTCATATCTCTAAACCTCCTATTCCGATTAAGATTTTGTATAAATAATTTGAAGGTAAATGGACAGTTCTTAAACCATTAAATACATCACCAAGCTAATTCAATGTTTCCCTTTCCTTCATATTTCATTAAAACTCTAAACTAGACAACTCCTTCTAAACTACATAAATGCCCACCAATGATCTCAGTACTGAGGCTATACATTAAGGTTGCATCCTCAAAGCTCCATCCAGTCGTATCACTTCTCCATTGAGCACAGGATTTCGAATGATAGCTTCTACGAGCAGGCCAAATTCTTCTGGTTTTCCAAGACGTGAAGGATTTGGAATAGTATCGGCCAAAAAGGTTCTTACTTTCTCTGGCAAACTTGATAGTAAGGGTGTATCAAACAATCCTGAAAAGGTATAATTTTCAATATCGTAATTACTAACAATTTTTTACTTAGCATATTACGTGTTGATGGAAATACAATACAAGTGAATATCACAAACCACAATTATTATAATATATGTAAAAAATAATATGGTGATATTTAGTACTTACATTATAATACATTTGTGTTGATTCATGTTCACTTGTGAATACTAGTAAAAAGGTTACATGATATACAAATTTTCTAACAATATTTAAATAGTATAATGTTATTGAAATAGGTATTACATAAACGTTTTAACATATAAGATTTTCAATACCTGGAGCGATGGTGCAGACTCGGATGCCCTGACTAGCGAGGTCCCGAGCCATAGGTAAAGTCATGCCTACAATAGCGCCTTTGCTGGCAGCATAAGCCACTTGTCCCATCTGACCTTCAAAAGCTGCCACACTTGCGGTGTTTATCACCAGGCCACGCTGACCACTCTCGTCCGGAGCATTCTGTCCAATCAGCCCTACGGCTAGACGAGCCACATTGAAACTGCCCACTGTGTTTACCTACAGATTGTAGCTTTTTAATAATTTTATTTTGTTATTATTACACTATTAATTTAAACTTTACTAGGTAATAAGATAGTACTGTAACAAGATTTTATTAATTATTTCAACATTCACTTCAATAATTAGTCATATTTTTCTTTCATATGTAACAGAACGTCATCCGCACATAACATATGATAAAGATGACACACTTTAGCACCATCTGCAGTGAAAGTGTTACAACAATTTTAATATTTTTCAAAAATGTATCTTATAAATATATTTTTTATCTCAATATTTGAAATATACTAGCGTTATTGTTAACTGAATTTGTGTGGGTATTTCATAATTCCCTGAAAGAGTTGTTAAGTTAAGAGTTGTTACCCTGAAGGTATTTAAATAATTATTTTTTTAATTTAAGCTTTAGTTTTTAGCAAGATTCATCGTAATGTTTAAAAAAAAGTCAAGCAGCCAATGGAAACATTTTAATTTGTTAACACTACAGTAGTCGCGCGCCTGACCATGACGTGATTGGTCACATGGGGTAATTTCTTACCCTACATTAAATTTCCTTTTAATTTGTTTTAACCCTTTCCACGCGTATTACGGGATTTCTCGCAACGTTATATTTACGTAAAACGCGTATTACGGTATTTCTCGCATTTGAATATTTTGAGATAAATATTTAAATTTAAGTGATAAAACTATACTAACGTGTACGTAAATGGTTATTGAGGTAATTTTGAAGACAACAGAAAGGATGACAACGTTTTTTGTCATCGTGACCTTCACGCACCGTCGCCATGGCAACCGAGCGGCCATTGTGTGCTGCTGCGCCGCGCGTATTACGGGATTTCTCGGACCACCCAGATGAGTGTTTTGAGTTATTTCACACAAAAAAAAAAAAACATTCTAGGGATACTTGTAAGTGCTTGTATGTCATCTATATTAGTAAACTTGTAAATAATTATTATGATTACATATATATTTTAGCTTAATCTAATTTAATTTTTTTATAGATTTATGAGTAAATAAACAGAATAATTGTTCAACAATGGGAATTTTACAAATTGCTGTATATTAAATATTGATTTAAAAATACCAGTTTGGATTGTGTTTTCTTAACAGTTGTTGGCCTTATAACAAAATTCTAAATAGAACTTTAAACATTTTTAAAATATTTTTTTTAAATTTATGACACGTTTAAAAGAAATAGCAAATTTCTTATGTAGCGTGCAAAGGGTTAAAATACAGTAAACCTTCAATGTAACAGACCCCGATTTAACGTACTTCGGATTTAACGGACAGCTTACAGCTTCATTACAGTATCTAAAATTCTATATAATACGGAATTAAGGTTATTAAGGAATGTTTAAAGAAGATTTATAAAATGTGTAGGTTAATCATCTATATACAATATTTATTTCTATATTTTATTAATCTTAGGGTTAACCATTAGCTGGCAGCATCACAGTTAGTTTTGATTAAGGTGTACCAATCTCATAACAGCTTGAGGTGAGTTCACTCTGATTTAACGGACAATCGGCTTTAACATACTAGAGTATATCCCATATTGATCATTAAATTGTGGGTTTACTGTAATTTGTTGCCTAAATTAAGTAAAATACTAATTACTGTTAACGAGAGTTAAGAAGTCACCTAAGCCATCAATATCAGATTTTTTCAACTATATTAACTCAATTAATTAAGTAGCTTTGAAAAGTCAAATCTAAATAGCCTAGTTTGCATATTGCCAACGTGATCGTGAGCGCAGACTACCATGTGCAATGTTAGTGTAGCACAGAATCTAGTAGCGCCTGCAATTTTCGATTAGGAAGGAGCTCAGGTGACATCTTAACTCTCACTGACAGTATTTACATCATCTATACATCTATACAATATTATATTGTATTCTACAAATATCACACTGATGTCAGGTTTTATATATAATAAATAAATAAATTTTTGTATCCATTTTAATGCATATCAAGATCTATGCATTCATTGTTTTGATTTTCTTTCGCTTATTGGGGGAAGATACAATGGGGGAAGATTGTATATCCCATTGTAGCCCTTATATGACATTCATAAGTTCTGTACAACTCTTTCATCCATTCAACATATTTTTCCTTCATTCCTAACTGTCTAAGCTTTCCCAGATTACACATCTCTTAACAGTCATAAGCCTTCTCTATGTCAATATAAACAAGGATAAGTTTCTGATTATATTCCCAGTGTTTTTCTATAAATTGTCTTACTGCTTAAATTAAATCTACTGTACTTGTAAATAATTAACAAAAAATTTAAGTGAAGCTCTTTGGTAAATGCAATAAATTATGAGAGAAAATAATAACACAGGGATAATTTGTCAATGAATAGCATTGCCAAAGGAGTGTCATAGTCAACGAAAGGTCTGGGCCAGATGATGCATAGTTATAAACACAATTCCTAAAGCTAAGTATTTACACCACATATTTAAAAAAGACAATAGTTACAATTCAATAATACTTATCAATATGAAATACTTGTTCCTAAAATAATTATGCTTATAACTATTAACTCAAAAAGTACTTTGGACTGAGGCTGTGGACAAGGTAAATGTCTAAGATTTAAGTGTCCTACTTGATACCACTCAACATCAAGGCACACAATGTTGTTCATTCTACTAGTGGTTCGTAAAGATTAATACATTCCCTGACACTCGTTGATCAAAGTTTCTAGGTACTCTCTTAATGTGTTTCTGTATTCCTGTTACACTTTCCTGATAACTCTGCTTATATTAGGCTCTGCCACACACTATACTCTTTCCTCACAGTATTGAAACACATGGACTTTTATCTGGCTACACTCTTATCTCAGGTACACTCTGTAATGAGGTGGTTAATTTTTTTGGGAATAGAAATGTAAATCCGCTGTAAACCTTGAACCTCTGTAAAATACGATGAGGCTAGCTTGTCAAATGGTAGAGTTAGACTGTCCTATACTACTGACCCTCGACTGCAATGTATCCATATGATTGTAATTATGGGATATAATACCCCATAAAAGTACATTTTTAAACATACAGATATACTCACTGTCAATACTTTAACAAAATCCTCCAGTTTATGTGGTTGTTTTTTATTGAAATTATAAGTCTTAAATGCTACTCCAATGCCTGCACAGTTAACTGCAACATCTAAGCGACCAAATTTTTCCCTCGTCACTATTAATGCTTTCTCCACGTCTGTCTCAGATGTGACCTAAAAAAGCAAATATACAAATAAAAATAAGAATTGCAATACTTTTTAAAAAACAGGTAGTTGTTTTGACTGGAATGTAAACAGACTATAAACAGGACGAAATGTTTTCATTTGATTGCAGCACCCAAATACACAGTTTACTTGCTGTCCCAGTTTTGTTTATTTCTAGTGTTTGTTTTATAAGCTCATAATACATTAACACTTTAGCTGCCGTGACAGTCCAGTACGCCCCGACGGCTCTTTATCTCAGCTAGATGACGTCGAGCCACTATGCTCGATAATTATTGCTCAGCAACCTTTTGCTTTTTTTATTGTTACTCAACTGGTCCTACATTCTTAAAGAAACTGATCACACTTTATTGTACTGTAAGCATCATACTATTTACAGAGCAAATTTCGAAGTGTTTGGTTATGGTTAGTTACAAAGTTGTTTGTAAAACTTAAAATTTTGGCAAGTTCTACAGGCAAGTTGTCAGAAGTATAGGCCCGACAGACTTATTTAGTGAATTTTGGTATTGAAATAATGTAATACAGTTGAACCCCGATTATCAGAAACAATTGGGGCTGGACCCGTTTTCGATAATGAAAATTTCTGATAGTCAGATGTTACATTATTTTAGTAATTGTGAACAGTAAATGTGTCCCCAGATTGAATAAGTATTTTAAAACTATATAAAGCATTACATTACAGTACATTATTTAAATCGTTTTAAAAAGTATTTTATTTTGTTTCAATGGTTACAATCACTCTTGTTTGTTTAGCTGACATCCTAAATCAATAGACCTACACTACTGTAAAAGTGCACAATTTTTGTAGTTGTTTTAGAACACATTAATTTACAGATATAATGTCGATTGTTTTACCAAAGTGTTTTTACAATTAATGTTGATTATTCCTTTTCTCACTAGATCGTGTTTTGTATAACACGGGTTTCTGATAATCACGGTTCTTATAATCGGGGTTTTACTGTACATATTGAATACTGGATTGCTTTCATCATGCAGTCAGTGTAGCCAAACCAGGAAAACAAATTTACCTCAAAATGTGTCAGGCCGATATGTCCGACAGTTTTTCATGTGCCGTATTATACACTACTAAAAAACTGTGTCAGGCCAATACTCCCGACATATTTATATACATATAATGCCTATGTATGTAGTATTTCTATACCGTACTCATAAATGGTAGTACAGTAAAAATAATGCATCATTGTTTTAAAAATTTGCATAAACATTTTTGGAAATTTAGAGCAAAAATATTCGTATTAAAGATGGCAGCTAACGTGTTAATAATTTTAGTACACATTTTATACATGCTGTTATATATCTCTAAGTTTTAAGTTCCTTACTGTTCTTTGATATTACTTAAGTATATGTCATAAGTTAGGTTTACAAACAATCGATCGTAGAGATATGGGCGAATATGAGGAGTGAATAAGTGTGATGAGTGTAGATGAACGAGTGTAGTCATTAAAACTATCTGAGTTCGACTTAGCTCAGAAAGGATTATTTATTAATAGCCCAATATGTTACTACCTTACTTGTTCAACATGCTTTAGTGCCAAATAGATCAAGAAGTATTGTTATCAGTATACCATGCATCTATTTTCTAATTGTATCTCACTACCAATTGTATTTTTGGCTTTGATTGGTGCTGCTGATTCTAGTGCTTTTTTGTGGTTTAATATGTTACAAGTATTAATAATATAAAGAATGCAACAATTTTAATATGTATGTATCGTGTATATTGTAAGTATTATATGTATGTATTTTTCAATTTCTTAAGCTAGTTGTCACTTGATAAGATTTATACTGCTTTAAATTTACCATTTAAATTATATTGCCATTTCTTGTTTTATTTTTAAGTGTTGAAAATGTTGTACTGCCGTAAATAAAATAAATAAACTAGTTTTCCCATAGCATGCAGTATTTGAAAAAAAATAGTTCTATTTTGAAAGTATATTATTGACAAGTAAAAGCAGTTACCTACATCAACAGGAACAAATACAGTATCTGCTCCTAACTGAGAGGACAATTCTTGACCTTTTGATGTTGGAAGGTCACAAATGACTGCTTTTCCTCCTTGCTTAACAAAATACTCCACAGTGCCTCGGCCAAGTCCTGATGCACCTCCTGTCACGAGTCCAACAATTCCCTAAATTTACATAAAAATAAATGCAGCTGTATGGACATTAGTTCACAACTTTCATGCTACAACAGTTACAATAGTAGAATTTGCCTACATTGCTAGCTCATCTATTAAATCTACACTACTTTATAAGACAAGAACAGGCTGTAAATAACAACAAATCCCTACATGCAGAAGGCTTGCTGAAGAAGTATTAAAAATCTTATACATAATAATGTATAAAAATTCCAATTCCTACCAATTCATTATCAATTCCCTTTCTTAGTACTGTCAATTGCATTTCATCTGTGATAAGGGTGTTCCGTAGGCTCTATCCTTTCAATGTTATTTTCTTATATTTTATGTACCTTTTTCTCAGGAACCATTGGTTCAATTACAGTACAATTTTTATATGTTATTTATTAGGTCTTTACTATCAAATATAGCATTAAAAATTTTATTTTCTAAGCAAATTATATTTTGAAAATTTATCTTTTTCCGAATAAATGTTATGTTATTGTTTTTTTAGCGTAATTATTAAAGCTCATTTTCATAATGTCTGGCGCTTAACACTTTATAGTTCCCTACAATTTGTGGTCACATTTCCTTAACGCTCACTGGTTGATAAATCAACTACCAGTAAAATCCCCTTGTGCACATCATAATTTACATTCAGTTTAAGTGACTCACAATGGTTGAAATTTCAACCACATTCAATAAGGGATAGTATGGCTTACCTTACACGGTTTAGCGAATATAGACTTTATTAACAATAGGCATTGTCATTGGTTGACTCTACCTCATCAGATTCCAGCTCAACAATGCTGTTATCTATACAGAAAAATAATTAAAGTGGTTCTTATAGCGACCAGTGAGCATCTGGAGAACTGTACATTGCAAAAGTTCTTGTTTCTCAGTACTTTTCTGACTGTTGCACAGAGAAGGTAAGTTTTTACTTAATTCTAATAAATTTGTTATAATAGTGATATATTAGGCAATATATTCCTCTTAGTTTTAAAGTAATAAATATTTCTGTTGGACTCTGAAAAAAATCAAATTTAGAAGTAAACCAAATTTCAATCAAAACTGGGCAAATTCAAACATACTTTGGAGGCTTAATTTTTTACAGAAATTCAAATACTAATATACCATTTTGTAGAGAAAGTTGTCCTCTTTCAGAATAGCAACTTAGATTAGAAGAAGCATTTATTTTGGCATGCAAGTAATATTAATTTGACTATCAGACATTGTATACATTTCAGAATAGAGCATGTCCTTAAAGGAAGATGACAGTGGCCCGGCCAATAAAAGAAGAACACATGTGTACACTGTGAAGTAGAAGAAGAAGAAAGCATGTGATGTAGCATTATGTCTTACTTGTTTCGCTCCCTTTCACAAGCCTTCAGATTAGAAAATTTGGATCAGTAGTGTAAGCAGTAAAATTTTAGTTTTATTAATATTTTTAGTTCATTTTTCTTATATTTCAATTATTTATATGTAAGTCCTAATTTAGTTTTGAATAAAAAAATGTTTTAATTTTTATATGTAGGTTAGTTGGTTTATATTAATTTAAGGTTAACACTTTCTCAGTGGTGTATGTAGGTTCAAGGGTGGTGTATCTTTTAAAACGACTGACTTTTGCGTACCTTTTAACTATCTCAAAACGGCCTATTATGCATACTTTCAATCAGTTTTTAGGTATGGTTTAATATTATTTGGTAACTGTTAAAAAATCAACGAAATATTACTTCTTCAAAAGAAAGCAATTAGAGTAATTACAAAATCAGAAATGAGAGATCACTGCAGACCTTTACTTATTCAGCTAGAAGTGCAAACAGTTATCAACTTGTATATATTTGATTTAACTTCATTTATTTAAAAAAAATCAGAATCTAATAACTTTACACCGTGATAAACACAACTACAAAACATGTAACAGAGTAAAAACAGCAATAGAGTTCAATAGGTTAAGTAATATCCTTGAAGGTATATAATAAAATAAATCACCTCATCCATCTTTATTCAATCAATGTTTTTAAAATTAGATTTTATACTTGGTTACTAAGAATCCCTTTTATTCAATAAATGAATTTTTCTTGGTAACTAAGATTGAATTTTAAACTAGAGATTTTGAGTTGTAAGAGATTTGGCAGGGATAATATTAAAAATGATAATATTTGTTCTAATTAGTCATATTCCTTTTGTCATTGTTTATAGGCATTTATTGTAGACCATCTATAAGTTATATTATTTGTCTATACTGTAATTGCTGTATTGTATTAGTATATTTATTATTTATTTATAAAACTTTGTAATGGTAACGTGGCAAGATTGCTGAAAAACGACTTTGTCAATACTTATTGTAGCCTGTACGACAATAAAAGATATTCTTATTCAATACATTTTTAGTTTCAAATCTTTTTCATTTTATTTTCTATACAACATATAGAACAATATAGACATATTATTTTGATCATTGAAATTTTTCTTTTAGTTTCATATCATAACAATGTTTTAATTTTTTAATTGATCAACATTTAAAAAAATTAAATGTTGATTTTTTTTCGTTCTTTTTATTATTTTCATTACTCACAATTATTGTGGTTAATTTACAAATGATACTGTTAAGTTTAGTTAAAACTTTGTAAAACTATATTAATCTTTATTATAATATTCATACTGTAATAACTGTTTATTAACCTAGCCATACATTAGGCGACGTGGTTGTTTGTCGACCAACAATCTGATTGCCCGGCAATAACATCGCCGGTCTAAAGGTGTCTTTGACTGAGCAAGCAATCAATCCAGCAATCTCTCGCTAATGTTTTGTAGGTTCTTGATCAAGCAAGATGAATGATGAAGAGACGGCAGCTATTATGGTGGTACTTATTCATAGTTTTGCAGACAAAAAAAGGAGAAAAGACGGAAGAGGTGTTGGCAAAAAATGTTGTTTGAGAACAGGAATAAGTTTAGTGACATTGCACTTTTAAGTACATTCAGATGTAATGAAGGGGAGAGAACTGAGTGTCAGACTTGTCAGTTAGCTGAAAATCAGACCAACACTAAATAGTTCGGATTCCATATAAAGCTGTAGGTCCCATAGTTCCCCTGGCTATTGGGCTATTAATAAATAGACCTTTCTGAGCTTAGTCGACCTCAGATAGTAAAAATGACTACACTCATTCACCTCTCATATTCGCCCATATCTTGATGACCGGCGTCTTAGAAATGAATAATGTATAATAAATAAATAAATGAAGATATCGTGTTGTCAAAAATATTATTTTCCATTACCACTAGGCATACAAAAGTACCAAGTGGTTTTTTCCTTGTTAATTTGGGTATAAAACATTAACAGCTGGAATATTGCATTTGTTTTATTAACCCTCCTAGTGTTTATTGTCGGCTAGCCGACCTATTATTATCGTGTCGAAATGTTAAAGGTCGGTTTACCGACAATTGAACAGGCCTTTGCTATAAACGCCGTTACTATGCGACCGTTAATTCAACAATTATTATTTTAGTATCTATTGAAAGCTCAGATGTTGTATGACGTCACTGACCAATCAGATTTCAGTGATACATAAAACTATGTATCACAACTCTTGTAATAGAATGACTAGGAAGTTCTGGAAAAAAATGTTTTTCAACCTAGTCGACATTGCAGTATTCAATTCCTATATTATTTATAAAGATAATACAGATAGGCCTATGGCTAGAAGGGACTTTATAATTGACATTGTAGAGTCTCTTGTGGAAACTGAGGAAGTCCAGCCAGCTCATGACACCAATTTACACAAATTGGAAAAATTACCTGGAAAAACCGAAAGAAAATGCATAATATGTTCACGGCCTAATAAACGTGACAGAACAACTTTTTACTGTCCAGGTTGCAATGTAGGTGTCCACAAGCATTGTTTTCACAAACTGGATCACTATTGGAGGCCCACTAGGGCTGGAAGAAAGAGAAAAGCTTCTGAAAGTGACTCAGACTAAACTTAGAGGATTTCCGAGTGTTGTATATAGCTGTATATATTTATTCTATAAATTTAAAATTAAAAATAAATTCTACAAACTATATATTTTTTAAATCTAGACAATATGTGAAACAAAATGGCTATTTTGGATTTCTTTTTTGATGTGTGTAAGTGTGCTCTGCAAGGTTGCAAACTTTGAAAAAAAAAGAAAAAAAAACATTTTTTTCAACTTTGAAGAAAAAAAAAATTGAAATAAACAGGTATGTGAATATTCTTTTACGTATTATTATTGGATAGTTTATTACAAATAAAATAGTGTAAATTTTATATTTGTAGTGTATCAAATAATCATTTTATGTACATTTAAGAAAATGTATGCGAAATGGGTCAAAATGGCTGAACATTGAAGGTTAAAACAGTGAACACAAGGAGGGTTAACAGCTGGCATTTGTTTCATTAATGCATATTACCACAGTATTAAACACACAAAAGTTAGAAACCTTCTTCCCATGGGAACCTTGAGGTTTGATGGGGCGGAGCTCTTTAGACGGATCACAAAACTTTTATTTTTCCCGCCATCTACAATATTAGAGCTTTAAAATGAGCCATTATCGATGACCGTAGGTGAAGTATAACGCTTGGAATTTTGATGCAACCGATTTGCCTTACGAAATTAAACATATAGATGTAAACAAAGACTGTTTGCTAAGTATAAACTTGTCAGCTGTTTATTGACACAATATAAAGCTGCTTCAGGTTTTTTTTTTTTAATCCATTTTAATGGGCCTTAAGGTTCCACTTATGTAGCCCTGATGTGCAGTCTGTGTTTGCCCTTTTAACATAATTTTATTTCATAGTTTGTTAGCACTAGATTATTTTTAACTTCTTCTTACAATGTTTTGATTTTATTAGTTTGACCAACAGTTGAGAGAAAAACAACTGTTTATGTATGTCAAATCAAATCGTTTATTAAGCCTGTAAACATATATTTTTTTATTTATTTATATACAGTCTTTACAAAAACCTTACTCAAAAGGTATAAAAGTTGTCAACATACATATAACTTAATATTAAAGTTAACAATGTATCTTATAATAAAAAAGTATATTAACTAGCTAGCATCTAATTTCTTGCGACATAAGGTCATCAATATTATAAAAACATTTCTCCACAAGCCAATTTTGTAACTTTTTTTAAAGGGCTTGATTTCTACTTCCTGTTTCAAACTGATAGGAAGTTTACTAAAAAATTTGTTACCAATATATGAGGGCTTTATAAAATATATAAAAAATATATCTTTAACCTATGACTTTCGGCATAATTTGTTTTCCTTGAATTATATCTATGGTTCTTCTCAATTTCAATTTTATTATTAAGCCTACAGTACATTATACACTCTAGTATATAAATAGATGGCACTGTAAGAATTCTGTTACTGATAAAAAAGTTTCTACATGATTCAAAAGAACTCAGATTATTTATATACCTCATTGCCCGTTTTTGCAATATAAATATTCTATTCAAATTTTGATAAGATGATGTTCCCCAGAGAATTATTGAATAACTTATATGAGAGTATATGAAAGCATAATAACAATTTATCGATATGTGTTTATTACCTAACTTGGTTGCTAATTTTAGAGAAAGTTGATTAATATGTTCATTCCAGTTCAATTTGTGATCAACAATTACACCAAGAAATCTTACACTTTCAGTTTGTTTGAGCTGGTCCTCGTTTAAAATAACATTTATTTATTTATTTTATTTTCATGCTCCAATACAGGTACTAGACCCAATTACATTGAGGCAGTTCATACATTTATACATTATTTTTTCTTGTGGGAGGTTTACAGCATAATCACCCAACTAAGCCTATGTCTATATAAAGTCTTATCACTAGGCAACAAATATAAATTCTAACAATTAATCAAAACAAACAACGATTTAAATATAATAAATAGTACGATGAGAAAAAAATATATATATACACAACAATGATCTAGACTTTTAAAAGCACATTTAACATTAAATATATGAAAAAATAAAAGGCAAATAATAAACATTTTTGCGAAAAATAAATTATTTAGTTAATGGGACTTAAAAACATTAGACATTTATATTTAAAAGCCCTAACTGTATCCAGAAATATGTCTATTTCGATCCCCGCTGAAAGCATCGAATTATAATCCCTCATCATCCGGAAAAGAGGCAAGGATGCATGAGCAACAGTGCGAACATTTGGCAGTAGGAATAGCTGTTTGTTCCTGGTACCAAAGTTTGGGACTCTGAAGCAGACACTCTCCAATCCGGACGGGTCATCCACCCGCCCCCTGACCAGGCCCTACAGGAAAACTTGACCCATCACCAGTTTCCTTTGGCTTAATCTCTCAAACCCAAACATATCCAGCAGCTCGCTGTATGGAATTAAATAGGTGTATACATTAAGACTTATAAAAAAGATATCGTAAAAATCGTTTTTGGATACGCTCAACCTCATCTTCATAAGTTGTATAAAATGGATTCCACACAGGAGCCGCACATTCAAGTCTCGACCTGACCAAGGCTCTGTAAAGTAAGATTGACGTTCTTAAACTTTTTAAATGTTTCCCTTGCCTAATAATTAACCCCATCGTTCGGCTTGCACCAGTAATGCATTTACATATTATTGAAAATGATAATGTGCTATCCAAATAAACACCCAGATCTCTCACTAAATCCACTCTTGACAGAGCAACACCATTTAGATAATAATAATTTTTAGTGCAAATCTTAGATCTAGTAAAAGTCATAACATTACATTTTAATACATTAAAGTTCATTTTCTTGATTTCACTCCATTTATATACACTATCAAGATCTGCCTGCAGTCCAATAGCATCATTCTGATTGTATATTTGTTGAAACAGTTTTAAGTCGTCCGCAAAAAGTAAAGCTTTTACAGAATGCACATTCTCACACAAATCATTTATCATAATTGTAAATAAACAAGGTCCCAAATTTGAGCCCTGAGGTACACCTGATTGCACTATAAAAGTTGACAACTTTTGCCCTTCGTAAAATATAAACTGTTTCCTACTAACCAAATAAGATGTAAACAAGTGAATTAGACTATCAGACAAACCATAATAATGTAATTTTTTTAACAAAATCAGTTGATCCACCCTATCAAAAGCCTTGGCCAGGTCGAGAAATATGGCGTCTGTCTTGTTCATTGAGTCCAAACCAGATGATATATAGTTAGTAAAAGACAACAAATTCGTGTTAATTGATCTACCCGGAATGAAACCGTGTTGACTGGATGAAAGGTATTTACTGAAGTGATGAAATAAAAATTTGTGTATAATTGACTCATAAATCTTAGCTGGGACTGATAAAATAGCAACAGGTCTGTAATTAACGACTTGAGATTCTTTACCAGATTTGAAAATAGGTGTTACCTTTGTAACTTTCTATCTTTCAGGAAAAATACCAGTTTTTAAACTTAAATTAAACATAAAAGTGAGGGGTTCAATTAACAAATCTGCGCATCCTTTAAATAGGTATTGTGGCAAAAAATCTGGCCCTGTGGTACATATTGATTTGAGCTTTTTTATTGCAAGACACAGTCCACCCGTGTGACCCGGGTCAGGGACAGGCAAGACACGCCCGGCAACGAGGGTTCTACTAACACCTTACTTGCAAGAGGTTCCTCAGTATAATTACTATAAACTGAACTAAAGTATTGCTCAAAGGCACTAGCAATATCACTACCACTGTTTACTTAATTACATCCCATTGTACTCCATTATTAACATATTATTCTTAACTGTTTTTTTACTTTTTACAAATTGCCAAAACTTATTAGAGTTAGATTAAATTTTGCCCTCAATGTCATGTATGTAATTAGAGTATGAAGCTTTAATATCTTTTTTCACCAGTGATCTAACGTGTTTAAAACTTTCAATGTCTTCTTGTTTATTATACCTCTTAATTTTTTTACGTAACTTTTCTTTCAATTTTATATTTGATATTATTGTTTTTGTAAACCAAAAGGGATACTTGCATGGTTTTTAATTCTTTTTTAAGCAAGTTTTGTTAAGAACTATGTATATTTTATCATAAAAATATCAAGTGCCTTATTTACATCTGTAACTGAGATGTATAATTCATCCCAATTAATTTTAGCTATATGGTGATTAAGTTGTAGGAAGTCTGTTTTATGAAAACTATAGCCACCTTCCGCACTTGCCCCTGACCTACAAGATAAAGGAGTACAATTAAATGATCAAACATTAAAATGAAATCCGGAGTACAATTTCTTTGCCAAACCTATATTCATAAACTGTGTTTTGTCTACATTTACTTTCATCCCTAAACTAGTGTAATAATTTAAAACTGAGTTGATTGTAACAAACGTTTCAATTTCAAGATTGTGAATATTTTTTCCTCTGTTTATTAGTGTAGTGTCATCTGTCAAGGACTATATCATTTACGTAAATTATGAACAGGAGGGGTCCAAGAATGGATCCTTGTGAAACACCCATTTTAATTTCTTTTAAACTAGATTGAACAATTTTAATTTTTCCCCTAATAATTTCAACAAATTGCTGACGATTTTTCAAGTAATTTTGAATCCATTCCAAACAATCTCCTTGTATACCGATGTTAAATAGTTTCTCATATAGTATTTTAAATTGAACAAGGTCAAAAGCTTTACTGAGATCTATAAAACAGCCAGTTATAAGTTGTTTTGAGTCCAAGTAATCCAATACTAATTCCAAAAATGTTACAAGTGCCTGTTTAGTGGACTTATTCCGCCGAAATCCAAACTGCGAAGAATTAAGTTTATTGTTTTTTCTAGATAATTTGTTAATTGATCATATACTGCTCGCTCAATTATTTTAGAAAAACTAGGTAAATTAGATATTGGTCTATAGTTTTCTCTCTTTTGTTCACTACCAGTTTTGTGGACTGGAGTGACCTTAGAAATTGTAAGAGGGCTTGGAAAAATGTTTTCCAGAAAGGATGAATTAATTATATGTGTCATCGGTTTTGCAATATGTTTAGCACAGTCTTTTACTACTAACAATGGAATGCCATCATAACCAGTTGATTTTAGGTAATTTAATTTATTAATTATTTTAATTGTATCCTGTATCCGCACTTCTCTAAAAGAAGATAAAATTTCAGGAATATTATTTACATAATCATTGGAATCAAAATATGATGCAGTCTTATTAAATGTATGTTTTTCTAAGAACTAAGAAGTTTGTAAAATAATAATTGAAGTTTTCCGCAATTTCTTTGGGATTACTTATTTTATTTTTGTCTGCCGTTCCCATATTACCAAACATAATTAAGATTTTATTTATATCTGTTAAAAATTAAAAAAAAAAAAACTGGATTTTAACCCTGGATCAATGTGCTGCATCCAACGGCTTTTCAAACAAAACAAACATTAGGTCTCTTGCCAGCTCAATGGTTAGCACTTCTGCTTCATATGCAGAGTTTCACGGGTTGAAATCCCAGGAGGTACACTACAAATTTGCTTGATGGGTTTGTACAGTTGTCTCTCAACAATGTTTGAATATCACGGTTGAAAATACCACTGGCTAGACAGTAAAATAAAATAAAAATACCGAATTGGTTGGTACAATTAAGGAGAAATTGGTGCACCAGGCTGGCAGTAGTCATGTGACAACTTTCGGTAACATTGAAGATAGAAAGTCCTAGGTTTGTTTTCCTCTTCAACATTAATTTATGTGTTAGATTATGGAGTCAGTGCGTTAGGAGTTATTTATGAGGTATTTCTTTGTTATTTACATAGTATAAAAGCTTACTGGTCACTCAATCATAAAAAATGTTAAATGTAATTACCACATAAACATTCTTTATCATGACAGGCCTATACTATTATAAAAATTCTTTAAAATAACGTAATATTTTATTTTTTATTAGAAGTTTTTTTAATTGTTTATGTACTTGCTAGTAATCTTAGTACTATAAAACTCTTTAAATTGTTTGCCTAACTTATTTCAATAAAATTACATTTTCTTGTTGCAAACAGATTGTTTTTATAAAAAAAGTGGGGGACAAAAAATTATTAAAGAATATTACTCTTTAGTTTTACCTTGTTTTTTATTTTTCAGTGTTATTTTTTATTTTTGCAGTGAAAATGTTTGTTACCACCTAAAATTAAATGTAGCCTAACAATATACTTTTTTTGCCAAAAGTACCTATCATATTTTCTCATAAGACAATTTGTTTACTGCACAAAATTTAATTTTCAATTATTTTAATCTCTTCTTGGTAATTATGCACTTTCTTGTCACCTCTGAAAATACGAGTTCATGTTGAAAAAGTGGTGAAATATGAGTTTATATCTCTTGAGGAGTTTAATTACATCAGCGGAAAACTCGTTTTTTACTGAAAAATTGAAAAACTAGTTTTTTATCTGATACTGAAAAAAACAACTTTTTTTAATCGTTATTTTTCGACAACTTTTTTTCATATCTCGTGTTTTTTATGCTCAACACAACTATATAACTGGTTATGTAGTAAAATTATTTTTTCAGCTCGAAAAATGCATTTTTTACTGACATAACCTAACTTATCCTAACTGTCTATTTTCTCAATAAAAAATCGTAATTTGCGTTAAATTCGAGTGTTTGGCCTCCTTGACGGCCTGCCAGCCGTCACTCTGAATTTAGTTTTTGGGATTAATAGTTGTATGTCATGGCCACTAATCGCGATTCGCTGCAATAGTAGTTTTTTGTTACATCTCGAGAAATATTTATAATAAGACTACAATTTTTTATTTTTTAAAATTTAGTTATTCATAAGACGCCGATCATCAAGATATGGGCGAATATGGATTTCGAATGAGTGTGATGAGTGTAGATGAGCAAATGTAGTCATTGTTACAAACTAAGGCCGACTATTCCTTAGAAAGTGTCATTAATTAATAGCTCAATGAAAAATGAACAGCCGGTGGTTATCAGCTGATCCTTCTCAGAATGTATTATGACTCTGATTGGGATCAAACTGAGAACCTTTAGCACATGAGGCTGGGATTGAACCAACTAGGCTACCGACCAATTTCAATTTTGTAGTTTGTATTCAGTTTTTGAATACAAATTTGTATTCAACGCAAAAAAAACACATCGAAATAACAAAATATGATTAAAATACCATTTAAACTAACAGAAATATGACAAAAATACTAAAATTTGTGACATTGGATGTTTTGAATTTTTCGGTAAAATACGTTCTTTCCGCGGAATAAAAAGCATATCTCTGAAAATACAGCCAATTCTAGACCCATTTCTAGCAAAATGTTCCAAATTTGTTTGGTGGCAAAAAACTACATAAATACCCCCTTCTCCAAAATGTAACCTGCAGCAAAAGTATACTTACCAATAGAAAATTTTGAATGTTGGTATTTCACGAAAATAAAAAAATCTTAAAAATTTAACTCAGCCTATATACTTAAAAACCCTAAAGTATTTTCTTATTTTACGTAACATTTTGGACCATTGGAAATTTGGTATAAGCATGGATTTAGGGTTAAAACGTCAAAAAAAAACTTTTTGAAACACCAAGTTGTCATAAATAATAGGCTAACATTGAATTTCATAGTTTACCAGGACATTTGGTCACACTATCCTAGCTTTGGAGTAATAGAGTATGGCCTACTTTATAATAACTATTTTGTTCCACTAATAACCAGTATTATAACAATAATGAAGTTGAAACCATACAAAATAGGACAACTTACCTTTAACATTGTTGATAGCTTAAAACTAAAAATTATAAATGTAAATCTGCACTATTTTCTAACTACTCTACAGTACAAAGTTCCAATTAAAAGAAAAACTTCCAGTTACTTGCAATGGAAGTTTTACCTCATTAATTTTGTATGATTATTTTGCTTAATTGAACTTTAAACACGCTTTGACCTAAACTTTGAATTTTGAAACATAAACACACCTACTACAATCCAATTATAAACAGCTGTGTCGAGTTGGCAAAGGCTAAAAACGTTGAAAATAATTTTTAAGTACAGTGTTTTATTGCATGTAAAACCATTAATATTCATGTATGTATGTAATACCATAAAATTGAAACTGTAAAGATAATAACATTCATTTCATCACTGCAAACACCTAATCACCAAATAATGGATCACATTGGATTTTGTCTATTTTAAAGGATTTAGATTTGAACGATCTATATATATGATTTTTTAGATTTTTAAAATTTTATCGCCAGTGGCACTTTTTTTAAAGACTATTCAAACGTTGTTATGGGACAAAGGTCCAAACCCATCAAGATAAATTTATAGTTGGACTCCCGGGATTTGAATCCACGACATCCTTCGGTCAGGATGCTAAAAGGCACGATAGCAAAGGCCTCAATATATTGACTTTATACTTTTAAAATTTGGCGGAGTGTTGAGTATTTTGAATTATTTACAGAAAATCGTTTCATTTTAAAAAGACGTTGGAAGTTAATGACTCAAAAATAAATTGTGTGTGCGTGCGTGCAACAACTAAGTGCATATTTATTTCCAAACTAATAGAAAACAAAAAAGTAACAATCGTTCTTTTCTGTAAAAGAAAATAACACAGGGTGTTTCTGAAGATGGAGGAGAAGGAGTCAGGGTGTAGTGCTACCAAGTTATCTAGTCGTTGGATACGTTCTACTGTGGCATTAGTTTCGTATTTGGAATGCAGAAATCGTTGTCCAAATGGTTTTTACTTGTTTTCGTGAGAAATGAGAGATAATCTTACGTGGCATGCCAGGAGAACTTACCCAGTTGTTCCGTAGTTCATGTAGAAAGAAGACATCTTGAATGTTTTTTCCTTTTTTTCTAAGTACTAAAAGAAAGTAGTGACGTGACTTATTCCAAATGAACGGCCTAACAAATGAACGGCCTAAAGGCACGCGCCATGTGTACGGTACTACCAAATAAAATTAAAAGTTACTTTGGATTATTTGTGACACTTCCTGGAGGTATTTCTGACGATATGAATAAATTACAGAGCACTATTCTGAGCTCAGGAGTACGAGAGTATATAAGCATAGTAAAAGACCCATAGGATCAAGTGCTACAAGCATAGACCTTCTATTATACCTATTATTCTTTATTTCTTTATTTATCAACGGTAAACCACTTTTGTACATAGTGTAATAATAATACATGGCATCATTAAGTTTATCTAAATCTACAACGGAACTTTTTAAGACTACTATGATAGATACAATAATACAAGACCATGACAGCAAATAGTTCAGTAGAAGTACATCATAAATGGCATTGTATAATGTATATATGCAGTATAATGAACAATGATAACTTATGTGACAATAATACAATAACAACAGATTACATTAAATAGCAAGATACATGTTATTCTAAATCTACAACAGAACTTTGTAAGACTACTATGATAGATAAAATAATACAAGAACATGACAGCAAATAGTTCAGTAGAAGTACATCATAAATGGCATTGTATAATGTATATATGCAGTATAATGAACAATGATAACTTATTACATACAATAACAACAGATTACATTAAATAGCAAGATACATGTTTATCTAAATCTACAACATAACTTAGACTACAATGATAGATACAATAATACAAGATCATGACAACAAATAGTTCAGTATAAGTACATCATAAATGGCATTGTATAATGTATAGGCTGTTCATTTGTCATTGGGCTATTAATTAATGACACTTTCTAAGGAATAGTCGGCCTTAGTTTGTAACAATGACTACATTCGCTCATCTACACTCATCACACTCATTCGAAATCCATATTCGCCCATATCTTGACGATCGGCGTCTTATGAATAAATAAATAAATAAATAAATATGCAGTATAATGAACAATGATAACTTATGTGACAATAACAACAGATTACATTAAATAGCAAGATACATGAGTAACAATGGTAACTTATACAAGTATCAATATATATATATATATATATATATATACAATCCATCCACACACCCACAATATGTATAATCACATTCGCCCCATACAAGATGCTAATACAAGTTCAATTCTCAAAGCTGCAAGATTTTCAGGTTGCAGAATTCAGTAATCTCATGAGGCTTCTACGAAATGATTGGGGGGAGGAACCAAAAAAATCAACAGCATCAGACAAAGCATTGCACTCTCTCGTTATCCGGGGAACACAACTGTAGTGGCTGTACAGGTAAGGAGATGCTCGTTTGGCAAATATGTCCTTGGAGCGAGTGGACGCCGGAATCCGAAGCTCAATCATGGACAAAAAGTCAGAGCAGTCAATGGCCTCATTCACCAACTTGTGAAGCAGCAGGATATCAGCCATCTTCCTTCTGGTCGCCAAGAGAGGGAGACCAAATGTGGTCCTAAGAGAGTCAACAGGTGTCTCAAGGTATTGGTATCCGAGACGCATGCCTATGAGCCTTATGGCTCGGATCTGAACAGACTCCAGGATATTAATGTGGCCAGCTTGATATGGACACCAGACGACTGACGAGTATTCTAGGATAGGTCGTATTAAGGTTTTGAAAAGTATAGCCAGTGTCGATGGAGACTGGAAGTCATAGGATGCTCTGTACAAGAATCCCATAAGAGAGTTGGCTCTACTACATATGTATGAAATGTGATCCCACGGGCTAAGGCTGGAGGACATAATTACTCCCAGGTCCTTGAATTTATGAACTCTATTCAGAGGAGAATTGAGGAGAGTGTAATCATATACAATAGGTACACTTGACCTACAATATGTAAGAATGGCGCTCTTGCTGACATTCAGGTCCATACCATTACGCTCACACCAGACTTCAACAGAACACAGGGTGCTCTGTAAGCGCTCACAATCCTCCAAGCAGGTAACTTCCGTAAATATCTTAATGTCATCTGCAAACATAAGACATCTAGTTGAGATAATGTCACATATGTCATTCACAAAAATACTAAACAAAAATGGAGCTAGGTGTGACCCCTGAGGAACACCCGACGCAGCAGAAAACATCCTGGAGTATGAGCCAGTAAATTTGACAATAAGCCCTCTATTTGTCATGTAACTAGACAGCCATTCAAGTAAAGATCCGGTTATTCCATAGCCTTTGAGTTTGGCTACAAGGAGGTTATGATTAACCCTGTCGAAGGCTTTAGAACAATCCAAAAGAATGCAGCCGACTTGACGGTGTCTGCAGAAAGCTGAGATAACATAGTTGTGGAGTACAATGAGGTTAGTAGAAGTCGACCGTCCACTCCTAAATCCATGTTGCTGATCAGTGATTACATGTTTGAGATCAAATGCAAGCCTATCAAGTACCAAGCTCTCAAATACCTTGGCCAGTACTGACTGAATGGCTATGGGTCGATAATTTGTCACTTTGTCTCAAGCGCCAGATTTAAAAATAGGCACAATATAACTTAGCTTCAAGTTAGCAGGAAAGGTTCCATTTCTGAGTAGCTCATTAAAGTAGATGGTAATGTGCGGAGCTAACACGGAGCTACAATATTTTATCACAGCTGGTGGTAGAAGGTCAGGGCCCATGCCCTTATTAGGATCAAGTGTTCCAAGCTTAGTTTCGACCTGCTGAGCAGTTACAGTAATGTTACTCAGATTCACAGCTGTTCCAAAATCAAACTCAGTAGGGGGAAGTTGTGCATTGGTATAGACAGAGTAGAAATAGTTAGCAAACAATTCACACTGTGAGACAGGGTCATCTGCATCAATATCATTATAAGACAGATTAGACGGAGTCGTTACAGTCTTGGTATTCTTAATATGTGACCAGAATACCTTGATGTTCTTAGGTACGGTAGATTCAATGTAGTCAATATAACACCGATAACACTCCTTGGAAAGTCTTTTGCATTCATCTCTAAGTTCTCTGAAGATATCATAAAAGTATGGATCTCCAGTCTCTTTGAAGCGCCTATGATTTATTTTCTTCTGGATTACCATACACTTAAGTTCGGCACTAAACCACTTGGGAAAGGTAGATCTTGAGGGAGTCCTGATGGGTGAATTGAGCCTGATAACCTCCGCAAGGCTTTCACAGAAACCTGTGAAATGACCTTCTACTTGTACAGCAGAGACAGTAGGATAAGTTTGATTTGTTATCCAATCAAAAACTGCTTTAACATCACACCTTCTACAGTTGTATCCGGATGATGTGTCAAGGTTGGCCTTCTCAGATTTATCATCAAGGAGAAAATACAACGGAGGGTGGTTCTTGTCTTGGGGTAGAATTACATCAATGGCTGGAAGAACCACCGTATTTGAGAAAGGAGTAAATATAAGATCAAGAATAACGCCACGGTAATTCAAGGTCTTGTTGTGTTGATAAATTCTATTATATTATAGGTATAATAGAAGGTGTATGATAATAGTGAGTGGAGTTACTATTGAAGAAAAACTTGGTATTTGGACAAAATAATATCCCCACCCTTTTGTAATAGAAGAAAAACAGGTGTAATGTGAAATGTGGGGGGAAATTAAGGAATGGAGGAACAGAATACAACTTTGTCTTCTTACCATGGCATGTCATTGATTTTTTATGCAATGTAAGCAAGAAAGAGGCCATAATCAAATCAACACTCAATAAATAAAAAGTGGACGAAATGATTGTTTATTTAAATACATGCATGTCTTGTGTTTTATTAGTGATACAATTCTAAGCAAATCGTAGGTACAAGTTATTATTATCATTCTAATGATGTATTTGATTTTATCAAATGAACTAAATGCGTAAGTAAACACGTACAAATTAGGTAGTGAGGGGTGTAAAAGTAACATTTTGAGTAAAACTAGTTTCAAGATCAATATGGAAAATTTTTGAGTTGGCTCTCAAAAATTTTCCTCTAATTTACCAAGTTTTTCTACGTATTATTTATCTTGGGTTCTGATTTTATGTAATTTTGGTTGTTCAATATTGAATGGGATTGTTTCAAAAATTACACCTTTGCTTTGCTTGCTTGTCTGTGGATGGTTACAATATTAACCATTCACAGACTGATGGTTAATATTGATTATCAGGTACCATACCATATGTTTATTTTATTTATGATTAGTTGGTGTAATCTTATTTCAGTCTGATGTGTTTTTAACATTTTTTCGGTGATATCGTGACATGGGCAGCACCTGATTGGTCATATTAATTTAACCCTGTTAACATTTTTATATTTGGTAGAAGTTCATTTTGTTGTACCCCATTCTATGATCAAGGTTAAAAATGTAGATAATTATTAAAGTAGATTAGTTTAAGAAAGTAGTTTTATAACATGTTTGTGTAGATGTAATTTAGTATTTAGCACTTGAAAAAGGTTGGGTTTTACCAAATCGAAACGTAATTGGTAATTTTCATGTAATGATGACAAATGTCCAACTACCTTTGTCTCCCTCATCTGATACTCCATCATTAACAAATTTCAAAAACAAAGGTAATTTAGGTTATGTTTGGTTAGGTCAGTAAGAAGTGAATTTTTCGGGCAGAAAAATTAAATATAGCCTACTGGAAAACCAATAATATATTTGTGTTCAGTATAAAGAAAAAGTTGAGTGAAAAAAAATTTGTTGAAAAACTGTGGGGAAAACAGACAGCAGGTGAGTGTGGTTGAAAAGTATAGTTATTTTGAGAGGCTGTTAATGAATTAAATTTGGGGGCTTCAAGGGAGTGTACTACGCTCTTTTTATTTTTTATACTGGATAGCTCAATATTCAAGACAACATATAGTAAGACATGGCATTTACGGATGATATTTTGTTAATTGCATCGCATAAATCCCACGAGGAAGTTGAGAAAAAATTACACTATGGCTTTAATTGTGTGATAAAATGGGTTCATGATAAAGGATTAGTCATGAACTCTAAGAAAACTATTAATGAGATTGCATCTAAGAAATAAAACAATTGGGAGGTCCCAGGTGATAAAATGTCATGATTGTGTATGTTTACAAAACACTCCACTCCTAGATGATTGCAAGTGTGCAAAATTGAAGCTAGTTAGCAATTGTGATTATTTAGGAGTTACAGTCTACGCAGGGCTTAACGTAGAAAGAGCACATTGTAAAATTAAGAAGTAGACTTAATATTTGTTTGGTAACTATGCATAAACTAAAAAGTTACTTAGGAATAAGAGAATGTATATCAGTCTACAAAGCTTTGGTTGAATCACAAGTGGATACAGTGTAATTTTATATGGCACAGCAGCAAAATGTTATTAAGATGATATTACTAAAATGCAAGAAAAATGTTTGATTGTTCTAATGGCTGGAGAGGAGGTCATGGATAGGAGGGCATTATTTGTATTCGGCAGAACATTTTCTCCAAAGTTATATTACAACAATGCAGTACACAGCTATTATTTCAGAGTAATGAATTCAAAGTTACAAAAACAAGATATAATTTGTAAATGTTTAATTTAGAAAAAGGTTTAAAGAAATAAAAATAAAATTTGTGTTTGGTGAAACATTACTGGATTCTATAATACCAACATTATTTAACCAATTACCAGAGGATATAATGAATGAAATAAAAAATAACAAATTTAAATTCTATTGTTATAACTAGCTAACTCTGCAAGTAAAATGATCTATTTGTTTATGTCCGCATTTATTATTATTGGTGTATGTATATGTATACAATGTATGGGTATGATATTGTTATATGATATGTACAAAAATTGTGCTGCACAGTTTTTGTATTTTTGAAAAAGGGGCTACAATCATTTTAACAATTTTTCCATAACAATTTGTGTTTCTGAAAATTTACTTGCATACAATTATTTATATTTGTTGTATTGCATTGTTTTTGTAATCATAGTTTGTTACTATAGTTTAGCTTGCTGTTGTTTATTTGTTACTGAAGTTCAGGTTAGTGTACATGGTTCATTGTTTAATATTTTAGTTAAGGAATTTGATTTCAAGTTGTTATTTATCAAGAGACGTGGTAGAGTCTCACACAAAGTACATAAAAAAATTATGGACAAAAATAATAAAAAAAACAGCGGTTCTTAAAAAGGCGATGCCGCGTATCATTTACAGGAAAACCAGCTATTATGACATCATCCAATATGTATTTCTTCAATATCTTGAAATGTATCAAATATTCGACAATTCAAAACCAGTTTCATTACACAATACGCATATAAGGAATCGAATGACAGGTCGACGATCAAAATTGGTTCATTTGTTAATGAGATATCATGATTTATTATTTCATGATACGAGGTTCTATTTCCCTAGTCTTCGTCTTCTTCGGTTTTTGTTCAACATTCGGGTGAGATTGGCTCTAGTCGGAAATCACAGCTGTCAAACGTTCAATAATAATAAAAATATTATGTGACCATAAACAAAAACACTGCGAAGTAGCCGATTTACTGCATAACTATCACACGCAATGAGGATTTATGTGTAATGACAGCTGCTGCTACCAAAAATATACAACAGCTGATCAATACACTGTACGTTGTTCTGTGATTTGTTTCATTAAACCATTGCTAAAAGTAAACTGTGTTTTTTATTATTTTATATTATTAAATGTACAATGTGTTTGTAATGTATGTTCTTTATTATAGTGTGTGTATATTTTTTTTATTGCGTAGTAACAATTTTTAACATGTCATGCAATCGTCAATATTATATACATAAATATTTAAAATTTGTTAAAATTCTAAAACTAAACAACAAATGGTCATTCACTCCACATTCACATACATATTAATAACATTCATACAGCCACAATCATACTGCCTTCCTGTCCTGCTGTTTAATCATCCCAGCGACTCATCATGAACTCATCCACAGAATAGAAAGCTTTAGCCATCAAGAGGTGTCCAAGTCGAGTTTTGAATTTACTTTGGTTGTTAATTGAAAATTATTCAGGGAGCCTGTTGATTAGTCTGACACCAACCTGATGTGGCATGTAGTCTGATAGTGCTAATCTGTGTTGCTGTGTTCGGAGGTTGTCCCTGCCTCTAGTGTAGTATAGGTGTACATATACATATACACAGACACACACATGCACGCACACACATGCACGCACACACACACACACACACCATATGTTTACAATTTTATAATTCTTTTAATTATTTACATTTGTTTTGATGTATTGTTTTGTTTATAACCAAATATAAATTTGTGTTGCCTGATGATGCCAGCTTTGCTGGCGAAAGGCCTCAAAAAAAGTATTTTTTATTGGTGATTTTGTAAAAATGTATTAACAACGAGGAATAACAATATCAACTCCATCTGAAATGTACAATATCCTACTAAAATAATAAATAGTTTTTTAATTAGCATAATACAGTACATATAAGTATTATGTACATATACAGTACTGTTGGTACATATACAGTACAAGTAAATGTCACACAACACAAATCTATTACAATATAAGCACAAAATGCACACATATTACAATACAAATACAAAATGCACAAATATTAAAGTAAATAGTAAAAAGGTTCTGATTAGAGAACTGCGATAGTAAAGGGGCGTGTTATTGAGGAGGTCTGTGATACAACTGATTTCACGGTCTTGTCTAGTTGTCAATTGATCTTAACCCTCCATCGGGCGCTTCACAGACTTTTTCTCCGGGTTAACACTTTTTTCGTTAAAAAAGTTACTAACCTGTGAGCTGCAGGCGTGTAGCTGAAAATATTTCACGAGCATACTTCTTGGAACATATTACGCATTTTCTCATCCCCGCCATTATCTCTGTTTTTCAATGGGAGAAGATTTTTCAAAAGGACTGGAGCATTTCTCCCTATGCGCTCGTTCGCGTCTGTTAAAACCCGGACAAACTTTCCACGTCTGACCTTAACTGTAATTAGAAATCAGTAGTTTTGTTTATAATTTTTTGTTATTGATGTGGGTTTTTTGCTACCTGTATGTGCTCAAATGACTTGTTTGTTAAACATGGATATCACAAAGAAGAAAATTAACCTGATGTGTTATATGAGATATTTGTACAATTTCATCATTTTTCATATAGGCCTAATAGTTTGTTGAAACAATGAATTTATCTTATTTTAATGAATTAGGACAGTATACAAATTATTTGTGTCATTTTGAAGTTTTAATATTTTCAATTTATTGCATGACAGTAAATTCATACATTTTCATTAAATCTGTACCGTATTGTAATATTTTACTAAAACAATGAATTTTTACTTTCTAGAGTGAATTCTTATAGATTTACATTAAAAATAGATTATAAAAAGACGTTTTTTACTCGTTAAGCTATTGGTGAACCCGGAGAAAAACTCCATGTGCGCCCCCCGATCCACTTTTGAAATCCTTGCTCTTGACGGAGGGTTTAACATAATTGATAATTAGTTGTAAGTAAACATTATTTGTTGGGATGTAAGAATTCAAAATAAACCATTATTTGTGTTTTGCTACCTCTATTTTAGAATAATTAAAGTTATTTTGTTACAGATAATGTATGGATTTAAAATGAAAGAAGAACGTGAATTTGATATAGATCTCAAACCTTTGTAAGTAAAAACTGAGCATCATTTTACTTTAAAAAATAAGTCCTATTCTGGCTACGAAGCCTTATTTTTTATCTTTAGCTCGAGAGAAATAGACATTGAGTTCCATTCATTACAATAGGAATGAAGCAAAAACAAAATTGTTCTTAAATTGGCAATATCCTTTGATAAAATTTTGCAAACATTAAAAATACCTATTATGTAAATTGATCTATATTCGTCATTATTTTAATTTTAAACAACTGAATATCACTGTTATGTCTAAAATACTTTTCTTAAGAGGGCTCCGGAGTCAGATTGAAAATCGCATTTTAGTTTGGCGAACGGCCACAGGGAGCGGTGTTTAGTGCAGTACGTTGTCTGTGTTGGTAGTTGGCGTTTTAGGCACTAGGGGCGCTTCTTGGCTCAGCCGTCAAGGCATTTATTGCTCGGCCGTTCGCCCCTTGCACCATTTCTTCACTTTCTTTCTAATCTTTATAGAACAACAGAAGGGAAGGGACGAGTGACTGACACCGCCAGCCAACAGGGTTGTCTGGGGCCTTCCGCGGTCCGCTTGTCCTCATTCCTTACGGTAGTACAAATAAATTAGGTAGAGTTGCATCTAGTTTCTTGTTATTGAAACTAATAAAAACAGAGTTTATACTACTTACCTAATACCTTTTTTTTAGTTTTAGTTTAAATGGGGATATATAGTTGGTCCAGCCAACCCTTGCAACGAAGCCTAAGGCTTTTTGTGCCAATCCCGGTGCCTAATCGTCGTAAAGCTGGCTGCCCTTGACCAAGTCAAGGAGTTTCTTCACTAGATTGGTAATTTCCAACTGTCCCAGAGGTGTGCCTTCAAAAAGTGCTCTTCTTCTGGCACCAAGAGCCTCACACTCCAGGACAATGTGTTCTGCCGACTCTTCGTCCTCCCCACAGAGGCGACAGATGGGATCCTCCGCAAAGAGTCCCACCGTTCTTAAATGCCTCCGGAATTTGCCGTGGTCGGTGATGAGTCCCACCACCAGCCTAACGTGCGATTTGCTTAACCCAAGAAGTGACTTTGTCAACTTCTGGGAGGGATTCTTGACAAGAACCTTGCCGAGTCTTTGCCCTGGGAACCGCCGCCATCTTTCCAGATGTCTGGCGCTGACCCAGTTTTTAATTGCTGTTTTGGCAGCTGCAATCGAAACGCCGCAGGCCGGCTCAGGGCCAATGAAGGGCTTGAGAGCCCCCTCCTCGGCCTGCTCGTTGCCTTCTAATCCCCTATGTCCTGGGATCCATTCCAGCGAGACCTGATTTCTTTATCCCAGGATGCTGAGGGTCTCCACACATTCCCAGACTAGACCAGATGAGACCTTCCAGGAGTCCAGAGCCCCTAAGGCCACCTGACTGAGAGGATGCGGATATATTTCCCACAAACCCTTCTCTCGACCGCCTGGGCGGCACAATGAAGGATTGCGGTGACTTCAGCTTGGAAGACGGTGCCATACGCTCCTAGGCTCACGCTAGCGTTGGTCCTAGGGTCGCCAGTATAGACACCAAATCCAGCTCTGTTGCCCATTCTAGACCCGTCTGTGAACCATACAATTCGGTCGTGAGAAGAAACTGGGCTAATAACACCGTCCTAGTACTCCCTCGACCTGAAGTCCACAGTATAGGGTCTAGTGAAAAGGAACTTAGTCCCAACAAAGTCAGACTTCATTGAGAGTACCTCGTCGTTTACTAGATTGGCCACTGAGGAGTGACCTGTGCAGGACCCCCTCCAGTGGCCAGTTAGCTGAAGCCTATAAGCCGCCGCCCGAGCCTCCCCAATAATGAAGAGATCAAGGAGCGGCAGGTTGAGAAGAACCTCCAGTGCAATAGAAGGGGTCGACCTAAAGGCCCCTGTCATGCACGTGCAGGCAAGTCTTTGTAGGCTAGAAAGCCTACCCCGGACTGTTACCTGATTGACCTTAGGCCACCAGATCAAAGCCCCGTAAGTAATTTGTGGTCTGATGACCGCTGTGTAAAGCCAGTGGCAGACATGGGGTGACAGGCCCCTACCTAATACCTTTATTTCTGTTATGTTGAATTTAATAAACACAGCACTTAATGAAACTAGTATGAAAACTTGTTTGTTAGAATTAAATATCACAAAATTAGAATTTGTGATATTTAAAATACGAGTATTTACAAGTAACTGACACAAACGAATGAAACCAATTTATAAAAGTGAATGACTAAATGTAAAATTAACAGAAAATAAAAAAATGTAATGACAAATTTCAAGTAGGTACACATATGAAATAAAGGAAATTAATTAGAGTATCTGATAATTCAAATATAATAGTATGATGACAAAAATGGTGTGACAAAAATATTGATTATGTAGCTCAATATCATCAAACCATTTTTCAATTACAACTGAAAAATTATAATAGAGTCCTTATTGCTCATTAGTCATTGTATGAATGACACAAATTAGTGCAATTAAATCTTAACAAGCCTTACCTTTTATATTTTTAGTGGACTCAGGTTTTTAAAATATTACACATGTTTTTAGTATTTTAATAATTTAATATTATAACACAAATAATATTAACAATATTGTCTTTACAAAAAATACAAACGTCAAACTGTAATCAATCTAACTTCTACAAAGTTTAAGTAAAAAGGATATTGTAATTAATTATTAACCCGCGTATAGCAATAGCATACTTTCATTTAGTACTACCTGAAACTAAATCTTCACACTTATTCAAATTTCCATAAAAAATTAAGTTAACATTTTAAAATAATAATAATTATAATAAAAACTCTTAATGATGTACAAAAATTTATATTTCTATAATTTTAAAAATAAAAGAGTAAATATTGCATCAGCATATATTTTTTAATAATTTAATCAATATGCACTAGGCCTATAGTTGCTATTACGTTATTAAATCTATAAAATGATATAAGTATTTTTGTAAATGACGTACAAAAATCAAATAATACTGATTTGCACCCTGACTTCGAAGTGATGATTATATTCATTCCCATGTCTTATCAGTAAACGCTTATTTTGTTTACTTTTCACGAGAAAACAAGATTACTGTGTTTCATGACACTTTTTATTATTTTATTCGTGCACCTGACTATTTTCAAAAACTCATATAATGGTATTTTATTATGTTTTTAATTTATAAGTACTTTTATCTCACATTATATTCAGCTAGTATATTTTTCTATTTTGGACGAGTATAAACGATAGATGCGTTACATTGCCAACTTCCAAATGAATACTCGATAGAAAACAACACAGCTCTCACGTTATTTCACTGTTTCACAAGTACAGACAAGCGGCAAGTGTAGCCTACATCACGCATGTGTTTAGGCTATGCTTTATACGCAATAATTAAAAACCCAATATGTCTTATTTCGTTTGTATCATTCTACAATACAGTAATGTGTAGTTATATGATCGTATGTACTTATTTGTAATTAATTTGTTGTCTATATCCAACGAATGAACTCCCACTACCGTTGGAATATCGAACTAACTCTAATTGGAAGATGAAAAGGTTGCCGTTCTGTTGGGTCGATACGTAGTTTGTTTATCTATTGAGTCAAGGTTACTCAAGAGTCACAAGCGTTAGTTGTATTTCTGTCGGTGTTGTAGACCTTCCCAACCCTGAATGTTTTTAATGACTCTCGCGCAATGACTATAAATTGCTACTTGAATGTTTCATCGTTAATAATTAATAATTAATAATTTTCATATTGAAATAATTTGACAGCGGATAAAACCTTCTTACAAAACTATAGGGAAATGACTCCAAATAACACCATACTTTGGTTATGAAACCTGACTGTACTACTAAACATGTACTTTATAAATGAACGGAACGAGTTTAAAATTATTTCTTTATTACATTAAACAATATCACCCATTCCTTAGCTATTATTACACTACAAATACACTTAAAGGTATAGCTTTACACAAACATTTACAATTACAATACTAATGACTAAACAAATTCTTATGTATTAACAATTATAAGAAACTTGATACAACTTATTTCTTGACATATTAGATGTATTACGAAACTACTAAGTTTAAAATAGTAATATAAATAATCCAATGAAATAGTTATACCGTTATAGTAGACAACAGTACAGATAAAACTGACATAACTTATTTTTATAACTTGTACAGTTACGATTTCCTGTTTTCAGACATGGAACACCTAACTAAATACAATAAAAATAAAAGCATTATATAATCAACATACTCGGGCTCTAGCAAATGTAAACTGTACATACAAGGATAATATAAATAAATATTGAACACCTAACTAAATACACAAAAAATAAACAGCTTATATCTACAACATAAAATACAAATGCATTGCCAATTGTCCTAAAAACTAAGTAAATAATAATACTATACTACAATAAATTTAGATTGTGTTAAATTATTAGCCACAGAATATAAAAAGATAGCTGATGGCGTTGTCAAGCGTTGGACATGTGAAAGTCGACTGTTCGATGCAACTGACTGATCCACCACACACAACCTTATACTTCAAAGATTGGATTCACTAGCCACAAAAGAAGATGTTCTTACAGTAACCAAAGACATATCTGATTTGCGTCAGGACATTACTAAACTATCCCAAACTGTCTCTGAACTTGTTCCCCGTCTATCAAAAACTGAGAATGATATAGTTTCTCTCAATCAAACTGTAAATGCTCTTGAAAAGAATACAGTAGAACTCTAATTATCCGAACTCCAACTATCCGAATCGCCGATTATCCGAATTGCTATCAGGCTGTCATAAAATAAACCTTAAATTTTTTAAAATTTTATTTTGATAAAAATATATTAAATCAAATAACAATGTACATAAGTATTTTTAATCTTTAAAAATTACAATATATAACACATTATACGCTCCAATAAATACTATTAACTATAACACCGTCTTAAAAAATTAAATCCAAATTTTGCCAAGGAATTTAATTTCAATCATGTAATTTAATACTCTTTTAAAATATCGTTTTTCATCTCATTTGGGCATACAAAAGTAATTAAATAAAATAGACAATTTATTGACAACAATCCAATCATCCGAGTTTTCGATTATCCGAATGGGGTTTGGAACCAATTGATTCGGATAATTGGAGTTCTACTGTACTTCTAATATTACCTTCGAATCAGTCTGTTCTGAAATTTCTGATCGCTCTGCTAGAAAGCGCAACGTCCTACTTCATAACATTCCTGAAAGTTGTGATAGTAACAGTACTGTGAAAAAGTCCCATGATAAGACCCTAATCACTCGCATATTTGAGGATATTGATCTGTCAGCCCCTGATTTTGTGTACTACAAGCTTCGTAAACTATCCGCTTCAAAACATTGACCACTCAAGATCATATTTCCTAATGCAGAGACTGCCAATGATCTACTAAAAAAGTTCAATATTGATTCTATTGCGGGAGATGATTTGGCTAATGTTACAGTATCTCGTGACCGAACCATACATGAACGCAAATATCTTGATGAGTTACGCAAGCAGCTGGATGAGCGTAAGGCCAGGGGTGAAAAGGAGCTTACTATAAAGTACAATAATGGTACTCCAATCATCGTAAAGACTAAAAAAAACTGATTTCCTCCAGTCCAGTGATATTATGTGCATATTTTAGTTACTTGTCATATTCTCAGTACTATATACTACTTTATTTTTCTTTTTTTCCCTTGTTTTCTAATTGTCTGCTCTGAGTGAGATCATCCAGTTATTATTAGTCACCATTTTCCTAAGCGCTTATTAATTAAATTCTTTCTGCTTATTTCCTATTCCTGTTTCTAATTATTGTATTATTACCACTATTGTGTAAAGTATTTACTTATGTGCTTGTTGATTTTCTCATTGATGCATTACTGATTAATGAGCTGATCGTAAATTAAGTCGCCTTATTGTTATTTTTTGTGTTATATTTATTGCATGTTAATTAGACATTACTTATAATTCAATTTTATTTATGTAAAATTGGCCGTTGGAAGCAATAAAACAATAAAACAATTATGGATTTAGAATGTGGATAAAATCTTAACCTAATACAATTTTAAAATAAATGTATATGCTAGCCTATTATAATGTACCAAGATACAAGGAGCCTAGTAAAGGCATTCATGTGTTTGCCTGGTAAGGTCTTCATGTGTTTGCCTAGTAAGGTCTTCATGTGTTTGCCTAGTAAGGTCTTCATGTGTTTGCCTAGTAAGATCATCATGTGTTTGCCTAGTAAGGTCACCATGTGTTTGCCTAGTAAGGTATTCATGTGTTTGCCTAGTAAGGTCTTCATGTGTTTGCCTAGTAAGATCTTCATGTGTTTGCCTAGTAAGGTCTTCGTGGGTTTGCCTAGTAAGATCTTCATGTGTTTGCCTAGTAAGGTCTTCATGTGTTTGCCTAGTAAGGTCTTCATGTGTTTGCCTAGTAAGGTCTTCATGTGTTTGCCTAGTAAGGTCTTCATGTGTTTGCCTAGTAAGATCATCATGTGTTTGCCTAGTAAGGTCTTCATGTGTTTGCCTAGTAAGGTCTTCATGTGTTTGCCTAGTAAGGTCTTCATGTGTTTGCCTAGTAAGATCTTCATGGGTTTGCCTAGTAAGGTCTTCATGTGTTTGCCTAGTAAGGTCTTCATGTGTTTGCCTAGTAAGATCATCATGTGTTTGCCTAGTAAGGTCTTCATGGGTTTGCCTAGTAAGATCTTCATGTGTTTGCCTAGTAAGGTCTTCGTGGGGTTTCCTAGTAAGGTCTTCATGTGTTTGCCTAGTAAGGTCTTCATGTGTTTGCCTAGTAAGATCTTCATGTGTTTGCCTAGTAAGGTCTTCATGGGTTTGCCTAGTAAGGTATTCATGTGTTTGCCTAGTAAGGTCTTCATGTGTTTGCCTAGTAAGGTCTTCATGTGTTTGCTTAGTAAGGTCTTTATGTGTTTGCCTAGTAAGGTCTTCATGTGTTTGCCTAGTAAGGTCTTAATGGGTTTGCCTAGTAAGGTCTTAATGGATTTGCCTAGTAAGGTCTTCGTGGGTTTGCCTAGTAAGGTCTTCATGTGTTATCAAGTAATGTCTTATTTACGTCTTATGGCTCGTCTGCTATAATTCATCAATCTGGAGATTTCTGTATTTTGTAACGCGTTTTCCTGTTTTTCAGAGCGCGGTGTTTGAGCACACTGTACATGGTTTGACTTTTATTTTCTGTGATCACTATATCACTCAGTAACTCATTAAAAAATCAAAAATCTAGAGTAAACCATCTTCTTTGGCGATTGATATAATTAAAATCGCGATATCTTGATTATTAACATGTTTTATAAGAAAAAGGTCAATAAGAGACTTAGAACAAATCTTTATTGGTTGCAGGGACAGTAACTACAAGTTTCGTAGTCTAAACTGTTTCAATACATAATCGAACCTCGCTCACGATGAGTTGGTCAAGACTAGTAACACTTGTGACTGGAATCTTTAGTATGCCACCGCGCTACCCTCTTGGCTTTGTTTTGTACATCCGGAATGGGTTGTAAATCTGTGAAAGTCTGTCGCCATATGTTGCTGCGATGACAGGGTTCACACAGTTTATGTTATACAACGGTACATATACACCTCCAGATAAAAATTCTCATACTCCTTTACATGTATCAGTATTATTAATTTTAACTTCCCTAGCACCACATACATTTCAGCCTAATTATTAATTTCAAATGTTAATAATTTGAGAATAAGTTTGTCAGATACAATTGTAACATATATTAACACAAAGAATTGTTATATAGTAATCCGCCAGCCTCGTTCATTACAGGTAGAAAATTAAGTAAATAACTTCTAGCACTGTTTTATTTTTACTTTAATGTTTTTTTTAAACTAATATTGTAATAATATATAATAATAATGATCTTGCTACTTTCAACATTAAAAAACTATATGTTTCAAATGTATAATTATTACATTTATATTACTGAATTTAAAAAATGCACATAAGGAAATATTTTTACTATAGAGAACTAAATCTTTACTATATGTGTTATAGTACTAGATTTAAACACAATTAATTATTATGTTCACGTAAAAATGTATTCACATAAGATAGAAATCAAGCATTATGTTTTAAAATATATCAATGACAGTCTGACTCCTTGCGTGGAATAGACAGGACTGCAGAGTGCAGACTACAAACGAAGGTGCAGCGCTCTGTGAGGACATCTCTGAACTTCTACCGCCCGATGAGTAACGCCTACATGCAAACATTTTTTAGAATTGCCAAAAATAACGACTAACAAATTATTATTTTTTTAAAATCGAAGTCTCCCCGTACTAACAATAATAAGGATTCTAAGGAAGCAAAAATTATATTTTTATCACAGTAAATAACGTTTTAACTAGTCATTTCAAATTAGTCAATTATACGTTGGTTTAAATGGGAAAAACGTTCTATTAAAAGTCAATTTGTAACAAATATAAATTATTATTGTTTAAATTATTTACCTCTAATAATAGTAAATGACTCGTAGATTCGGGCTACTTCTTCATTTTTCTCAAATAACCGTCGATTAGGCGGTAATTAAGAAACTAAACATTTCTCCCATGTTAAACAGGCTGGAGTCAGAGCGCGGCGGCCGGCTTCTATCCGGCCCCCTCTTAATACAAAATGTTTTTGCCAGAATGATAAATAGTAATTAAAAGATGAAGTACCAAATAAACAGTGTTGTGTAAATAATTAAAACCACCAATAGTAGCATATAATAACACTTAATTTGTTATTATAAATATATAGATTGAGGTTGGCTAGAAAAACTAAAAAAAAGTCAGTCAGAGCAGCTGAAAAGGTATATTGGATTAGGGAAAAGGCGGGATAAGACATCAGATTGGTGGGATGAGAAAACATAGGTGCAGCAAAGGAGAAGAACAGAGCGTTTAGAAAATTGTGGAAGAGCAGGTTACCAGTGAATAGTGAGGAATATAATGATAATAAAAAGGGAGTTTAGTAAGATTATTAGGAAAAAAAGAAAAAGGCCATGGGAAGAGTGCAAAAAAGTTGGATGAAGGTATGGAAGGGAACAAAAATATGCCGTACAAAATGATGAGGAACAAGGAAAGATCAATGGACGATGAGAATGGAACGGTGGCAGTGTAGAGAGAATCAGGGAATTGTGGAAGAATCATTGAGTAACTGTTAAATTCAGTACTACAGGATCAAGATAGTGTTGGAGTTGTGGATGTGGCGAAAGTGGAGGAATTAGGAGAGGTTACTTGGAATGTGTTACAAAATGCAGCGAGGGGTATGAAGAGCAATAAGTCAGCTGAACCTGATGAAGTAACAATAGATATGATTAAAGTACTGGGACCAGTAGGGATACATTAGTTAAAGATATTATTTAGATGTGTATTGAGAGAAGGGAGGTTACCGAAGTGGAATGATGGGAATGATGTAGAGGAAATATTGTAACATTGTTTAAGAAGGGTACGGGTAGCAATATTAGATGTAAGAAATATAGGACAATAATTACTCTAATAATGGCAAAGGCTTTTGAAAAGGTGATGTCCAATAAAATCACACAGCCTTTTGGGCGAGCCAGTGGCTGAGCGGTCTAAGGTGTCATAACTTTGAGGTTGGGTTAGATAGCTCTGGTTCGAATCCGGCTTATACTGGAAGATTTATCAGTAATATTCATCTTCTACTGAACTGGTTCGCCCCTCCCTATCTGAATAAGATCCTCGCACAGATCAATAGTCTATGAGGAATGGCCAGAGTAAGGTTAAGGAGATCGGCCTCTCCTTAAAAAAAAAATGAAGATCAATTATTGAACAAAGAACAACATAGTTTTATGCCTCAAAGCAGAATGATTTCAATCTTTCTGCGACTGTGTATAAAAAAACAAAAATCTTCTGAAAGTATTAAATTATGGTTCCAATAACGTAAAATATCAACTGGGAAAATATATTAGTTATGCTGTATATTTTCCAACTATAGAATGTAGCCTGAAGATGTTGACCTAAATAATAAGATAGAAAACACTGCTTTAAATTAAAATATTTTCAAAAGTAACATTATTTTATTTTTGTACCTTATGTTCAAACTCTCAAAAGATAACTAAGAAAGTTGAAATAAAGTAATTAATCAGACAGTTGAAATTGTTTTTCTTTTAATATTTGGAGAGCAAACAAATTGGGTGAAGATAAGCTAATATCCTTATTTTCTTAAAATTATGGTCACATTCAAAGAATCATAATAATTGTGATTATTAACCTAAACAAAGAAATGTTCTTTGGAGAAAATAAATAGTAAAATAATAATTGTTTAAAAAGTTGTTTCTAAAAGGAGAGGAATGCAGTGGCGTCCCTTACTTGATAAGCAAGTCAAGGTTGTTGTGAGCAAAAAACTGAAAACAATATTTGAGACTAACTCTTTGCTAGTGAGCGATTCTACATAATTGAATTATGGATTTTATTTGCTATTTGTATTTATTCATTCAAGTAATAATCTTGTTCTTTGTCGAAAAATTAATTATTTTGTTGATAAATATCCTTCATTCACAGTATTATGGTTAAATTATTATTAATCTAATTTTGGTACAGAAAAATAGTTTCCCAATTAGACGATTTCTTTCTGCATCTGTCTCTTTCGTTCTGTGACAGTGTAGCCCTGTCGCACGTTATTCTGCTTTGGGGGTGTAAAACTACTATTTTTATCCACAATTATATGAATCATATTCCCGAATGTTTAATATAGAAGTAAAATACTAAGTTTAGCTATACAAACTATATTTATGTTTTATTACAGTTTATTTGACCAAGATTATAACGATGACCACCAATTCACTGGCGATAGACGCAACTGTCAATTATTTTAGTATGTACTTATACTTTTTAGTTCTTTGTTACATAACCTGACCAAATTCCGATAAGCTGTCTGACTTACTAGCAGAAGCTGTCGAACTGTACTGAACTGAAATAAATAACCAATATTTCCGTTGGTTGCAAACATGTACATCACATAACGTCCTAGGTTATGTCATAAATAATGTTTTAAGTAGTATTTTCATAAGTAAATTTAACAATACCTGGTTGTTAACTTGACCTTTTTATTTTATAGTCTACCAATCTTTTTATTTATTTTATTGTTTATTATTTATATTTTACTATTGATAGAAATTTTGTTTATTGCCAAATGTTTGTAGCTATCCTGCACTTGCTTTGTTTCCTGTGTAAACTAAGTTTGTTATCATATAGCCTATGTGCCACAGTCTATATAACACTTGACATTTTTAACTTCAACTTTTATTTAACTTTATTTTGTACATATCTGTTTTGTTTTTATTATTTATATAATATGTTATAAATTTTTTTATTATTGTGAATAATTATTAATATTGTAATTTCTGTCAGTAAGTAGTTTCAACCTCCTGTGACGATGTCAATGCATTGTAAAATGTTTTTAATGCGAATAAAGATTCTGGATCATTAAGAAAATTAAACTTTTAGGGCACATAGGTTACTTTTTTTATTTGATAAATATTAGCACACAAATATCTATTTTTAAGGTTTGGCTTACAGGGAAATCAACTTCTAATATGAAAGTTTTATGGGATACTACAATTGTGGCATAATCAACATCTGTACAATAAATAAATACAAATTTGTTCAAGAGTTGAAATGCAAATTAACACTTCAAAGCAGTGCCGTAAAACACAATGTTGGACTGTAATAGTTTTCTCTGTATTATGTATTATTGAACTGAAAAAATTCTGTTTACAAACAGAATCCCTTTTTCTTTACTAACAAAACTTATTTAGACTAACAATTAATTGCTAGAGAACTGATTGAACTACAGCGTATAACTGAAGACTGACTTGGCTATTAAACTACAGCGTATAACTGAAGATTGACTTGGTTATTGAACTACAGCGTATAACTGAAGACTGACTTGGCTATTAAACTACAGCGTATAACTGAAGATTGACTTGGTTATTGAACTACAGCGTATAACTGAAGATTGACTTGGCTATTAAACTACAGCGTATAACTGAAGATTGACTTGGCTATTAAACTACAGCGTATAACTGAAGACTGACTTGGCTATTAAACTACAGCGTATAACTGAAGATTGACTTGGTTATTGAACTACAGCGTATAACTGAAGATTGACTTGGTTATTGAACTACAGCGTATAACTGAAGATTGACTTGGTTATTGAACTACAGCGTATAACTGAAGACTGACTTGGCTATTAAACTACAGCGTATAACTGAAGATTGACTTGGTTATTGAACTACAGCGTATAACTAAAGACTGACTTGGCTATTAAACTACAGCGTATAACTGAAGATTGACTTGGTTATTGAACTACAGCGTATAACTAAAGACTGACTTGGCTATTAAACTACAGCGTATAACTGAAGATTGACTTGGTTATTGAACTACAGCGTATAACTGAAGATTGACTTGGCTATTGAACTACAGTGTGATGTCCATAGCATATCTTGTGTAGTATTCATGTAGATCAGTGTGTCTTTTTTGTGATGTTTTTATTGCATGTAGGATTACTTCTCTTATATAAAGTGATATGACTGTCAAAATTTTAGGTCTATGAAATGTTCCCGACAGCTCTCCTGGTAATTTAGACATGCAAGGCTTCTAATTGCCCTTTTTTGACTGATCATAAGTCTTTCAAGGTGAGGAATATCCTCACCATCTATGAATACATTCATAACTTCAACTGTATTGAAAAAAGGCAAGAAAAAAGAATCTGGTAACTAAAATCAATTTAAATTAAAATAATTTACTGTCAACTTATCTACATTTATAAAAGAGGATGTCTGTGTATATATATATATATATATATATATATGTTTGAAGTTTATGCGCTGCCAAACCATCCAACCGATTGCCATGAAACTTTAGGATGTTGTCCTGTATACTCCCGAGATGGTTTCTGTGAAGTTTGATGCAGATCCGTCCACAGGGTCCCACCCACGGGCTCTTAAAGATCCCATGTTATTCAAATGGAGAATCTGAATTGTTTACAAAAAACATATGACTGTATGGTTTAATGTAGTTTCACATGCCATAAGCAGATTGAAGTTCTCACAACAACAGTACTGTATATGTTTTGATTTATTGTAGTTCTAAATTTCACCTTGAGAGTGTAGCACACACTACTTTTACTTGATCAGGTGATCTGTATTTGGTTTTAACCTTTTTTCCTCGGTAATTAAAACATGTGGTGAAACGTGAAAATAAAAAATTAATAATTATTTGTTTTGCAGTTTACTTTTTATGACATGCCTCCTAAAATATCTAATATTGGTAGAAGAAGCAAAAATGCTCGAATTCTTTCAGCTATTAGGTTCTAAATCAAACTCAATATCATGACCGGCGAAGCGGGCGGGTACAGCTAGTAAAAAATAAAAACAATAATTAATCACAAATGTAACAGACTTGTGTCATGTTTATGTTTTTGTGTGTCAGGTGTTTTAAATAAATTATTAAATTAATGCCAATTTTATTCTTATGGGAAAAAAATTGAATGTTTGGAGGGCTGTTTCGACTCCTCGGAAATGAAATCTCAAACAATCCTTTCTTAGCACGCACTAAGACCATAAAATGAAGGTACTGTAGACATTTCAAGTAGCTATCTTTTACGGGTTACGCTGTACGTTGATTTTTAGATCTGCCTTATTGAACGTTTGGGGGGCTGTTTCTACCCCTCAAGGATGGAATTTCAAAAAATCCTTATCATGCACTAAGACCATAAAACGAAGGTACTGTAAACATTTCAAGTAGCTGTGTTTTATGGTTTACGATAAACGTTGATTTTTAGATTGCCCTCTATGTATTTTTTATGGAGAGATGTAATCTTTTTACAGAAAATCATGATTTTTGCACATCAACATTAAAATTTCACTAAATCCTTTCTTAGCACGCACCTAGACCCTAAAATGAATGTACTGTCAATATTTAAAAATCCTTCCTATTGTGGTGTAGGCTCTGCATTGATTTTGAATTTGTCACTTCTTTTATAAATATAGATGAGCATATAAAACAATGTTGACAGTTTAAAAATGTATCAGAAAGGCATGAGTAAACAACAGAATAGTGATGCGTGGTAAGGTGCATTGTCAGTGGTGCTGGGTTACTGCTTCCGCCTGTGACCTACTCACTACCTTGACAGTTTAAAAATGTATCAGAAAGGCATGAGTAAACAACAGAATAGTGATGCGTGGTAAGGTGCATTGTCAGCTGTGCTGGGTTACTGCTTCCGCCTGTGACCTACTCACTATGTTGACAGTTTAAACATGTATCAGAAAGGCATGAGTAAACAACAGAATAGTGATGCGTGGTAAGGTGCATTGTCAGCGGTGCTGGGTTACTGCTTCCGCCTGTGACCTACTCACTATGTTGACAATTTAAACATGTATCAGAAAGGCATGAGTAAACAACAGAATAGTGATGCGTGGTAAGGTGCATTGTCAGCGGTGCTGGGTTACTGCTTCCGCCTGTGACCTACTTACTATGTTGACAGTTTAAACATGTATCAGAAAGGCATGAGTAAACAACAGAATAGTGATGCGTGGTAAGGTGCATTGTCAGCGGTGCTGGGTTACTGCTTCCGCCTGTGACCTACTCACTATGTTGACAGTTTAAACATGTATCAGAAAGGCATGAGTAAACAACAGAATAGTGATGCGTGGTAAGGTGCATTGTCAGCGGTGCTGGGTTACTGCTTCCGCCTGTGACCTACTCACTATGTTGACAGTTTAAACATGTATCAGAAAGGCATGAGTAAACAACAGAATAGTGATGCGTGGTAAGGTGCATTGTCAGTGGTGCTGGGTTACTGCTTCCGCCTGTGACCTACTCACTATGTTCTGTCTGCATACTGTACAGATGTCTGTCTATTGTCTATGTTATTCTTGACTGTGTGAGCTGGAGTTGATTGCACAATCTAAAATGTCCCTATTGCTTGTGAGTTGGCTATCCAAGTGAGACAGTTACTTGTATTAAATCTTGATTTATTAAAAAATCCTTATTTATTTATTATTATTTTTCTTTTAATTTTTTGTTGAATGTTAAAGAAAAGATATTGAGCGTTAAGTTGGATTGGTTTTATACAAATAATTGTGTCAATACTGGCAGCTAGATTAACAATGTCAGTCATTTGAGTGATTCTTTCTTGAGTTGTAGTTTGTGGGTAGAAAAATTTTAGTCAATTACTTGCAAGTGTTCCAAGTTAAGTTTGATGTGCATAGTAATAATAATTTGTTGGGGTATTACCACTTGTAACACATATTTTTGAGTGACACTTCACTAGAGACTGTAGTCAGTCATCCATCTTGATTCAATTTGGTTGTTTTTACTATTTCGACGACAACACAGTCTTAAATCAATGTGGCTTAGACCTATTAAGAAAAGATCAGTGTACTGTTAACTCTGCAATTAATAGTTTTTTCATTAATTTTTTTCATAGCAGGTATACAAGATTTGTATCCATCAATGTAACATTGAAATATTAAACACTTTTAATTTAGTTATCATAGGAAAATTTTAAATAGTATACCGTTCTATTGCACTTGATTCAATCAACATTCAGTTATAGCCCATGTGATAAGTGGAGCCAACATGCTGTGACATTCAAGGCAGGGCCAAGACATATTAACAGGCAGTGGTGCTCGGATAAAATGGATCCACTTGATCCTAACTGTACGACCGTCACTGGGTTTTATGCACATTGCTCTCGGTGAAATTCAAATTTTTGTAATCTATTGTGGTGACTCTATTGAGTACAACCTTAAATCTGTTTGTAAATGATAGATTGGACTTTCTATATTTGTGTTTCAATTTCAAACTTCCTTTATTCATATAATATACAAATGTACATAGAATAGCGTTATACTTAATATGACAATGCATATAAATTTACCAGAAATGCATAAAAAGTATTTGAAAGACACGATAAAAGTTTTTTATTAATAGGTGAAACAGATTTTATTAGACCTTTTTAGTCTTATGTTTAACATTTTGACAAGGTATTGAAGTAGAATGTTTGTACTACAAAATTGATCGAAGCATCACCGCTCCATCAGTCACTTTCCTTTGTTAATCACGGTATAGTAATTTGTTTACTGAAACCAGAGTACCTATTGAATGGTCTCTGAAAATTCAAATAACCATTTTCAGTTTTTAACTTTTTGGATTTTTATGATTGCATACACAAGAGTCCAGCTATATATTGTTTGCCTATTCGCAATTTCAATTTATTTTTTAAAAACATTCTGAGAAAATATGTTTTTTTCTTTCAGTCAACATTTTTAATCATAGCAAGCCAAATCGTATGATCCTTGAACTTAGTAAGCAATTATTTACATGGTCTAACTAAAAATTACCATGTATTTTATAAGTAATCTCTGTGTGTTAAGATCAAGTGTTTAATGATTTACTTATTTTGAATTATTTTTATAATTAAGAGACTTAAAAAAATATGCCACATTCCAATTTTTAGTTACCAATAATTTGTTTAAAATTGGCCATCCAATGGACAATATGTGAAAATAAATAAATAGATTTAGAATAAGCTGAATATTTTGGTAAGCAAATGGGTCATGTTCAATGGATGCATATTGAATCAGCTGGTCAACTAGAACACATTTAACAGATAACCTGTTTGTGCATGCCAATATACACTCAAAATTGCAAGTCCATTTCATCTCATTGATTAATTCTCAAACATTTACTTTATAGTTCTATCCATAAAAATAAGTTGTTGGCTTCTTTTAAATAAAATTTGGTTGGTCTTAACCAAATAAAGTGAACACTGACAAACATATATACTCTTTAAAATAAGATGAAAACTGTAAGTATTAAAACAAGAAGTATTACTACAATAAGTAGACCAAAGCAGATGACTTAATCAGTAGCTATTTTTGGTCTTGGTCAACATTAAAACGATTTCTTCCATCGTTTTACTAAGCATTTAAGTAGATTTTACATTTCCGATAGACATTTGTTGGTTTTTTAGATATTTGGTTTATTACATTGTAAAGATTAGTCTGCTTTAGTATGTAACAATGACTACATTCCCTTATCTACTCACATCATACTCATCCGAAATACATATTTGGACATATATATTGGGGATCTGCATCTTAACATTAAACAAATAAATATTTTTCAGCCTAACTTATTTTTTTAACTCACAATAGATTTGCGGTTATGTCAGGGTCTTGATCTGTATTATCATTCAAATGAGAGAAAAAAAGTATACATTCGCTCAATGCAATACTAATGAAAACTATTTCTTCATTAATATTCTCAAATTCGGATACGTAAAGTTCTAAATAAATGTTAACATACTTAAGTTACTACAAAGATTTTAATTTACTGCTTTACTGAGACTATGATACATTATGAGATAGATTCTATAAGATACATTATGCGAAGGGGCTTCTGGTACACTGTCCAAAGAATCTAGAAGCAGCCATTAAGTTTGAACAGCATTTTGTAGGTTATGACGAGAGAAAATTAGTTATAATCTATGTGAACTGTTCTTATATGACATACAATTACTATTCTAATCAAAACAAATTAATGTATTTTTCTTTACATAACTTTGAACCTACAAACAAGTAGCCCTTTCCTGTGGAAGTGTGTCAATGTTTCATTCTAGATAACAACAAGGAAGCAGAGCTAACCACAAAGACGTAAAGCTAATAAGAAATAATGATTAGGATATCCATTCTAGTTGACACTAGTGGCACAGTCTTGTAACCCGGATATTGGGAACTGTAGGAGATAGGCTCTTAAAATAGCTCTTTCTGAGCACAAGTTAAACTCAGTTAGGAATCAGATTACACAGATAATCCACACTCATATAATCATTCATGTTCGCCTTTAAATTGGCACAAAGTTGTGTGTGTAATCTAAGTGCTGCTTTCTTTTTTATGATATTCACATTTAATATGTCACATTTATTATGTGGATTTGTTATTAATAGAAGTTTGTTAGTATTAATACTAGAAGAGTGAAGACACAAAAACAGTTTACCTTATTAGGATTCTACAAAACCAAGATGTACACATTTTGTTTTAAATTTTATAAGGTACAAGAAAAAAGTTTCAATAAACAACTTAAAAAAAATACAAAACACTAAAATATGAACACTGGCCATTATCACGTTTTTTAAAGACATTAATATTACACATTTTTCTTTTCTTTTCATGCTCTTAACCCTTTTTAAGGAGTAAAGATTTCTTGGAACATCATGAAATCACTAGCTTAGATGAGTAATATATTGAGCACAAAAATGACGTAAGGAGTGATAAATTAAGACAGTAAATTTTGTTTGAATATTATTATTACATTCTGAAATTATCAAAATTTTTATGATAGTTCAAAGAAACAGCAAATTTACTAACAATTTAAAAATTTTTGTTTGTATGAAATGTTTGAAAGTAGGGGATATACGCATAACGCTAATTTACAGTCAAGACGCTTGTTTTTTGTGTCTTTTTTAATTTTAGCGTTTATTGTAGAGTTGTAGCACTGCTTTTGGTGTTTCCTTTGTTGACCTTGAAGATTGTGTAGGTGGCAGCGGAAATACTGGGCTGTCAGGATTAACAGATGTTTATCGCCAATCAGTGTAACTGTGTGCAGCACAGCCTTTATCTTTCTCGTTTGATAGTGGCATTCAAAGATTTGTCTGATAAGGCTCGGTTTGAACTAACATAGGCTAGTGGCGGCTCGTTCTATAGGTTCACTGGTTGAGTTAACTCCCAATGCAACTATATATATATATATATATATATATATATATATATATATATATGTGTGTGTGTGTGTGTGTGTGTGTCTAATATTTGTCTGATAAGGCTCGGTTTGAACTAACATAGGCTAGTGGCGGCTCGTTCTATAGGTTCACTGGTTGAGTTAACTCCCAATGCAACTATATATATATATGTGTGTGTGTGTCTAATATTTTCAATTTAATACTAATCTTTCTATTTGTTGACTATTTTTATTTATACAGTAGAAGTCCATTAGTCCGGCATCCAACAGTCCGGAATGCTCGATAGTCCGGCATCGCTCCGGAAAATTGAAAAAATTTTGGTTTTCTCCAAAAGTGTGTCTTTAAAGCAAATAAAAACGCTCGAGAGCTATTCGGAAGCGTTAGGGGTAGTTCAGGATCATCCGGAAGCGCTCGGTATTATTCGGAAACCGGCCGGCTAATCTCAGCTGTCACAACAAATACAGGTGCAGTGCAGCACAGTTAATTAATCACGAAGCGTCTGTCATTTTTTTTTTTGTGTGCGTTGTTGTTTTGTGTCCTTTCACATCGCAGTAAACTGTGTCTCAGTACTCTTCACTGTAATACAGTACATCTGTAGAGACGTACGTAACTTTTGAAAGTGTTTACAAACAAACTGAGTTTTGTTCTAACTGTACAGTGAACATGTTTTCAAAACCTAAGCCTTTGAGTTCAAAAGGAGAGAAACGAAAACACATAACACTGACTCTCAATCAGAATTTAGACATCATCAAACGGCTAGAAAAAGGTGAGAATAGAAATGTTTTAATGAATGAGTTTAATATTGGCTCATCAACTATTTATGACATTAAAAAACAAAAACATGAACTAATGAAGTTTGCTTCTCAATCGGTAACAACTGAAAAATTGGCTTCTAGACAAACATTAAAAAAACCAAAACTGGAACAGCTAGATAGTGTATTGTTCAAATGGTTTAGTGCAGTACTTTCTGAAGGAAAGCCGGTAACAGGGTCAATGATTATTGAGAAGGCAAAGAAATTCGGCCAAGATTTGGGAGTTGGTGAAAGTGAATGTAATTATTCTGATGGTTGGCTCAGAAACTTTAAGTTTCGGCATGGAATTCGAAGACTTGATGTAACTGGAGAAACACTTTCAGCAAACCAAAACTCTGCAGATAAATACAAAGACGAATTTGAGAAAATCGTGGCTGATTTAACACCTGAACAGATTTATAATGCTGATGAAACAGGGCTATTGTGGCGATGTTTACCAACATCTACACTAGCTGGGGGAGGAGAGAAAGCAGCCAAGGGTTTAAAAAAAACAAAGACAGATTAACCTTTTTGCTATGTGCTAATGCGTCTGGAAACCACCGAGTGACCCCTTTAGTGATAGGTAAATCTAAAAATCCCAGGGCTTTTAAGAATGTTACACACTTGCCTGTCCAATACGATGCTCAATCAAATGCATGGATGACTGCCGCCCTCTTTAAAGATTGGTTTCTTCACCACTTTGTGCCTCAGGTCAAGGAATTCTTCAAAAGCCTTGGTCTACCAGAAAATACTAAAGCCATCCTTCTTTTGGACAATTGCAAAGCCCACCCGCCAGTAGATGAGTTAGTTTCTGGAAATATTGTTGCTACTCTGCTCCCACCTAACGTAACATCTTTGATTCAACCCATGGACCAAGGGGTTATTCAAAATTTTAAATGCTTTTATAGAAGGTCATTTATTCAAGGCCTGTTAAATGCCGACTGTGACGTGACTGATTTTCAAAAAAGTTTTACCGTAAAAGATGCCGTCTATGCTATTGCACTGTCTTGGAACCAGGTAAAAAATACAACACTACAAAAATGCTGGAGAAAACTTTGGCCAGCTGCAAACCCTGCATCTGACCTAGCTCTACAGTCTGATGAGGAAGAAAACCATCAAGAAGCTCTGACCAAAGTTTTGGATGTCGTTAGAAGTGACCAATGCGTTGGCCCAACTTCAAATTCCTACAGTTTTTGCTCTGTATATTCTTGCTACTATAGTAGCTGCAAATGAATCAGTGCAAGGCTCAGAACAAGTTACTCAGCCATACAGTACTAGAAATTGCAGATATAAAATATCAAAAAAACATAATCTTGAATTTTACAAAAAAAGCCCAGTCTACATGGGACTTAAGTTTTATACAAAATTACCAGATCACATAAAATCAGAGCTAAAATCATTAAAATTTAAGAAAATGTTATCAACTTATTTGACTGAATTAGCACTTTATTCATTAGAGGAATTTCTTCAATAAAATATAATAGTATTTTTAATTTCAACACGTTATGAATCAATTTTAAACATGCACACTCATGACTAACGATTACATAATGTTATTATTAGTTCAATTTATTTTTATTCATACATATATATTAAATACAAAATATTTTACTGGAATTAGAATTAGGTAGTTAATTTTTATTATTATTGATGTATTGATCATTATTTTTGTAAAGCTAGAATAAGTAAACGTATCGACACTCTTCATGTATACCATGTATATGTTTATGAATAAAGACATTCTAAAAAAAAAAAAGTGCTGACAATCCCTTGAAAAAACTGCCTGAAGATGAGGTAGAGGAGTGGCTTCTCATCGACGAGAATGAGCCTGTTGAACAAGAACTAACCAATGAGGACATTATCAACAGTGTAGTAAACCCTCAGCCTACTCAAAATCTTGAAGACAGTGACTCAAATGCCGAAACAGAAGAAAAGGAAAAAAAATCAGCTGGGCAGAAGCTGCAGAATCACTGAATAAAATCTCTTTATCTATCTTTTATCTATCTTATCTCTTTTACTAGCTACAGTCCTTCAGAAATTATTGATTTACATATCATTAGAAATGAATTTTATTCTAAACGCCAAAAGTCAAGAAAACAAAAAGACATTCGTGACTTTTTTAAATCTTAGTGAAATATGTTTTACAGAACGTGTACATAATTATAAATTTGAAATGTAAAATAAACTGTTGTATTTGTTGCATATGTAAAATAAACTTTGTTTTATACTGTATTTGTAGTTTAATTACTAACCTAATTGTTCTTATAATTGCGATTTATGTATGCATGTATGTAAATAATTTACATACATTTGTTTTACGGCAAAGCCTACACTAAAAGGAAGGGGCACCGCCCGATAGACCGGAATTTTCGGTAGTCCGGCACCGAGCCGGTCCCGAACGTGCCGGATTATCGGACTTCTACTGTAATTATATTGTAAAAAGTACGTTGTAATAAAATAATAAGATTGAGATACAGTGCAAACAAAATGAAAGGTGGATTGTGTATGAAACCTTTGTGGATCTAGTGAAGCTGACGATAGTGAAATTAACCTAGTATACTGGGTGTGGGTAGCTGAGAGGAGAGGAAAGGAACTTTCAGCATACATGTATGCAGGTTATTGCCTACTAGATTATTGAAGGCATTCACGTGACTGTCTAGTTTAAAACGATCTTATTTACAACTTACAATCATGATTTGGCTAAAGGGACCTGATTAACATTAATAGAAAACACTTAATCAGTTAAATATATAGAAAACTGTTTTTTTCATGTTGACAATCACTTCAAAGAGTATTATATCCTTGGTTATAGGAAAATAATTTAAGATCCCCATTTTTCTCTTCTTATTATTTTAATTTATTATATAGGGAATAGATAGTTAACCCAATGGGACAGAGTGTGAGCAGTTTGTATGGTAGTCTGTTACTTTCACAATAGATGTCGCTGACGTTCCAGGCTGTTTCACTTTCACCACGGCAGAGCGCACTAAGCGCAGCCTGTTTCCAGAACTCTCGGCTAGAGTGTGCTGGTTGTTTGTAACGCGAAATATGAATATGATAAATTAAGAGAAGAGGGGTTCGATGGTTTATCTGCCATTGTTTACCTAATATTGATTGAATGAAATACTGTGATATTTTGTGATGTGATGTTTTCTTTTAAATTGAGCAATACTCATTATTATTTTGGGATTGTAATTACATTTTAAAAAGTAAATTTTCATAAATATTTACTGTACATGTAATTTAACAAAACAAAATTTCTGTTAATAATGTTTGCATAATGGTGTACGAAGACCAAGACACATGCATAATATCAGTTATTTTATAAGGCCGGTGATAATTACATTTTTTTTGTATTCAGAAAGGTATTGTAAAAAATGTATGGTTAGAATACAATCATACAGCTGGTTTTCGGCATGATAATATTAAAATAATAAAATATCTTTCACTCAGGGTTAGATAAACTACTACTCATGATAATTGCTGACATGTTACGATTAACAATAAGCCTAATCAGATTCTTGTGATCTAATATGAAGCTGATGACATCAAGCTTATTTTACCATCCATCCACTTGGTGCCAAAATAGGATATAAAAGGGAACTCTCAGATCTTCATCCAGTTTGGTTATTGATAATTAAATTTAAGGATAACATTTTTACAACCCTGTGAATTACTTTTTAAAGGTCAATTTTGCCATTTTATTGTTTACGAAATATAATTAATAGTAATCCATTCAATTTCATAATCCAAACTATTTACGCACAATACCGCTAAGGAATGCAGCCTCTTGTTATATCATTATCAAATGGATATGCAATAGGAGTGATTTTAAGTAATTATGTACTTATATACAATAAGGGAGGATCTTGATGTAAAATATAAATATATTTTAAATAGATATACCGTTAATGAAATAAGTATCTGGCTTAAATTTAATATATCATGTACATAAATAAAATATTGATGTTCATATGATAAGATTATGATTATATTGCTCAATGTTTGGCCCATTCGTAGCAATGCAGGTTTGTAGTCCCCAGGTTGAGGCCGTCTATTGATGAATGAACGATGGTGGTCAAGGTGGGGCATATTCGCAGGAAGACATCGGAACAATAAGACTGAGCCGAACTTTGTCCCAGGTACCATTATGTACCATAGCTAATAAAAACGTAATAAATAATGATATCACAAATTTTATATTTGTGCACTGAATATACATTATCTGTTTCTGTTTTAATTTATACAAGTATAATGTTGAGAAATAAATGTCCCGTTGACTTTATTCAATATTTTTACTAACGTTCTAATTATCAATGAAAAAAGGCTAAATTTACGTCTTCTGTTCAAAATATTGAATCATTATAATATTGGCCACTAAAACTGAAGTATAAAATGTATAATTTCATCTTGAATCACGTGAATTTGTGCAACATGTGTGTTTTAAATAATTGTATAAAATAGGTTACCTGTGATATTTAGTTTGCAGTCTCACTCAAGATAGTGTACTTCAATAACTTTTACAAATACAGTTAACTCTCTCTTTGCGTTCAGAGCCGGGAAGCTCATTTTGCAGGCTTAAGACTAGTGATGGGATAACCTGTTCTCTTAAGTGAACCGTGATAACCGTTCCTGCTCACTTGTAAGACTTGTGATCAAACAATGATTCCGCTCTTTTCGCTCCAACTGTGATTTGAACGTCATATCATTTGGAGGCCTACAGCATACTACACCAATCGTGATGTTTCAAGGTTACGTATTTGAGGTGATTCCATGATATCATTAAAAAAGATTTAAACAGAGGAATTTTAATAATCATTTTATATCAAATTATTGTATTGATTTCGAGCCTAGTTTAAAAACATATACCTCAGTGGTGGCTTCAGGGGGGCACTCCCTTCCTGAGGAGGACAATGAGACTTTTAAAAAAATCTTTTAAATTAGTTATTGAAAATTCATTGCTTATAATATGTTATATTACTAATGGCAAATGTTACTTTAAAGAAAACAACTCAGGAAGTCATAAATGTATTGAGGTTCAACTTATACGTATTGACTCGATAACCTCGGATACATTGTATCGAATCATTCAAATACGAAATGTGCAAACCTCACGAGCTGACTCTTTCGAAGTCTTAGGCCAGTCGCATTGGCCACAGAGAAAAGAAAATGGCACTGGCACTTATGCTAAAGCGTGCAATCTCTGCTGCAGGTTGTCATGACGTGGATAACAAAGAAAAGAAGCATGTGATCGCTTAATTCAGTGCCGCAACACGCCGCTATTGGTCTTATAAGCCCCGTCTACAAGACGCGAGATTCTGCGAGTCGCAGATTAAGGTTATCATCGACTCGGCCAGTCTCGCGTTGTTTGAACAGCAAGTTCGCGATTTGGCGAGCTAGCTCGGGGTAGCTTGTACCAGTTCGGGTCATCCCGAGCCAGTTCCCACAAGTTATCGGTAAATCACGAAACATCAAAGGGTTTTAGCTTGGCACAATACGAGCCTTGCTCGGCTTATGCTATTGTCTAAACGACCTGCTAAGTCCGTACACGCTTCCACTGGTGACTCACAATTTGGAAGAATTTAGGAAAATATAAACTTGTTTTTTAATGCAAAATTGAAACTTTCTAGCATTTAACTGGAAAGTGCTGATTTAACTGAATAAAATTTTCCAATAACGAAGTTAATCAGATCATTTTACCAGTTAATGTCTATTTATTTGAGTTGTATAATAAACTAAAATCGTATATAAATCGGGATTAAATAAAATTTACATATGTTATAAAATTTTATAATTTAAATGTAGGGCTACCTGTTTGGAAAATATACTGAACACAAAATTCTTAAAACACTAATATAATAAAAATATAATTCACTTATGATATTAAAAAGTAATGAACTATCATATTATGTATTGGTAGCATTTACTACGGAAAGAGATATCAACTAAGTTTATTTATACACAATGTAAACACATAGATAATTTTGGTGATCGGTTTTGGTAAACCACGTATATCTTTCTTACAACAGGGCATTGATTTCATCATATATTCATACAAATTTCATTCACCTAATTTCGTTTGCATCTAAGTTGTCAATATCAGTTACCGTTTTTATTTATTTATTTTTTTCGCTTCTTCTTGGGTGTCGTCATTAGTGTTCTGTCAGCACCTCTTCCGCCACTACCTCTTACTATCATAAACTAATAACCAACGTACTGAAGTAAGTCATTATTTCAGGAAAATAATGTTTAGACCATAAATCTTAGCAATTAATCTATTATTCTCATTAATATAATTGGAAATACAATTTTTGTACATCATGAAAGCACTTTATATTTTTGTAAAGACCATAGTTATAAAATATGATGCATCTAGGCCAGAAACAAATTAACCGGTCTAGTCTCTCCACGAGCCACTACGCGCCATTTGGACAGTTGGCTAGGGTGGGCCCGTGATGGCTCATCTATCCATCCAAACATCAAGGTCATCAACGACTCACTGAGTCCCGCGTCGTGTAGATACCCGTCGACACTTTTGGCAGTGCGTTGAACTGATGATCGTTTCTTTTCAGGTGTTCTTTATTGTTTGTGAGAAGTTAATTTATGAATTGAAGTTTTTTCAAGTGTTTTACGTGTGATGTGATGATGTACTAAAAGAAAAATGTAGTATTATTATGTATATCTTATAATTGTCTTTTTACGTTTGTTTGCATCTTCTTTATAAAAACAACTCAATATTAAAATACAAAACAAATTTAGTTACTTTTCCGGTAATATGTAGTTTTAAAATTTGCCTATAACTTTGGGTTAAAATATTCGTTTTATGTGTTTATCAAATTGTTTAACTTAGAATAGTATCAACGAATCTGTAAAGATAGTTAAGACGTTAATAAAATCCAAGCTTCAAATCTTAAATTTAAAACTTAAGGACTCCCTAATATGGGGGGTGGGTAATTATATACCTTCAGACCTTCTTGTAATATTTGTCCCCCCTACCCCCTGAAAATACACTGGAGCCGCAACTGCATACCATCCTTATAGAAAAAAACAGAATTGCTGTTTTGTAAGTTAACAAATACTTAAGTTGAAGCTCAATTAGGTACAAGTTAATTAGTAACTAAAATTACAAGTAACAATATTAATGTAAGAAATTCTTTAATTTACAACCAGTGTACCTTTAACAACAAAAGATAAAAAAGAAGTAAGAGTTAACAAAGCACCTAAACAAAGGAGTATTAATTGGTTTTTAATACAAGTAGTTGAATCTTAACAATTTGATATAGTTAATAACTAAAATGAAAAATAAAATAGTATAAAAATAGGTTGATTTTTACACGGTATTTAAAATGCTTGATATTTATAATATATTTTAGATTATGTTAAACAGAACACTGCAATATAAGTTTGTAAATATATTGGATATTACTAAATGGTTTTTTAATTTAATTAATACTAGAGCCTAACTGAATGAGAGACAAATACATAAAAGCTATAACAGGCAATGCTCTTTAAAAAGTCAATTTTAGAATATCAAATTTAGCTTAATTTTTACAGTGGTAATAACTTAAAATATTTTCTTCTTCTCTTTTCTGACAGCACATTGAAATCTGTCAGCTGTAAATAATTCCAAGGACACTGTTGGTTATTTACTTATCACATGCTTTTTCAAATTTGTTGTAGTTGTTTTAAAAGATAATAATTTGTGCTTACACAAATTTTGCAAAATTATAACGCGAAGGTCTAAAGAAGCTCCAAAGAGGACTTCTTTGTGACCTACTCATAATGAGGCAGAGTGAGATCGCAATAAATAATTTTAACTTATTTTAAGTTAAAGCACGGGAAAGGATCGAACTGGCTGGGCGACTCTCAATTGGTTTGTATGACGTCACACATGACTGGCTGGAAAAGATTATACTATTCCAATACAGCTGAGCTGATGAGCAGAAATACTGAAAGGGCTGTCTGGACAACAGAAAGCGCTGGCATAGCGGATCACTGTAGTGATTAGTGAGTGGTTTCGTTCGAAGCTGTGATCACAGGTCGACCTGTGATTTCTGCCCCATCACTACTTGAGACTGCCAGTGGCCTCATTACAAGTTATTTACAATAATATACAAAATGTATACTTGTTATGTACAAAGCAATACTTAAATTGCAAACTAACCTAATGTTTACAGGCAATACAAAGTATTTATAAAATCAAATAAAATTAGAAAATCAGCTAAATGTTTTTAAAATTATAATGTTATAAGAAGACATAAGTGTTTTAATTATAGTTGGATTTCCATTACAAGTAAATCTTTCGACTAGTTGAAGAAGATTTTGGTACCACAAATGACCTAATGAACACAGTCTTCAGGAAATCAATAGAAGAAAGATTAACATTACCCTGAGGTGAAGGGAAGAGTTTTAATCTCATAAGTAAACACAAAAAAGCTGTTATTAAGAGGTGAAGTTAAGTCTGTTAAGTCCTGTCTAACACCTAACTCCAAAATATGAATCATGGGGTTGATCAGGGAGTTATTCCTTACTTATCTTTGGCCGTTCAGCAGAAAATAAAAAAATTGGTCCCAAAAGTGTTCATTTTTTAACTGTATTAAAAGTTACACTATTTTCTTAAAATTATTCTTGTTCTTTTCACCCTAAAATTATCTTTAAGTAAAACATAGTTTAACATATTTAATTGCTTAAAATAAAGTTTAGTTAAATATATATTTTTTATTATTTTATAAATTTTTTAGTTTAGAATCATAAAAGGTATATTATTTATTTTTGTATTGTATTGACAGTACAATATCCCAAAAGTAAATATACTTGTTTACGAATCCTGAAAATTTCAAGTAATTTGGATAAAATATAGTTAACTTATACATCAAATAAATAAACAATACCACTTTGAAAATTGACTCTGGTGAACATCCTAGCGATCGTAAGCAGTGTCGTTATATAAAGAGAATTTTCTCATTTTTCTAAACAGCACTCCAAGCAGTTAATAAATCACATATTAACACCAAATGAAAACAATGTAAACAAGAAATAAAGCCAAATCATCTGACTTGTACACATCATATACACATCTCTGTGCGATCTGTACTTTATATATGTCTATGATCTTTACCTGTTTTATCGGTTAAATTCATTTCATTACTTCTCATAATGACATATGACATGAATAAATGGATATCTTTATTAAAGATGGAGTTAGGTAAAGCGACCTCTGTTTCCTACCTCTGTGAGTTAATTCTTTGAAATCCTCTTATACAATCAACCTAATTGATGAAATTATGACTGACAAAGTTTGGCATTTGAACTTCCTTCTGTAATTAGATTTTGACATTATTTTTTCAAAAGTTTGTTTCAAGATTTTAGACAGTGAGGTATATTATAAAATTGATAAAATACGTAAATATTACTCATTATACGCTCAACGGTAAGAGCACATTTTCATTCTTATCTTGTGGTTATCTCTCTATGTTACCATGTTTCCTACTTGTTTTATTTTACCATACAGTCTAATTGTAATATAGTACTACATTTTCATATGTAACAGAGATGTTATGTCAGTTAGTAACATTTCTGCAACAAATCTTATATTTTATAGTTGTATTATTTAAGGTATGAAATCAATTTCTTCGATGATAAATAATGTTTGAATAGCCATGTTAAAGAATATTAGTATTCGTGGCATTTGAAATTATTTAGCAAATTTTAAATGTAAATCAAAGAGTTTTAAAATAATATTCAGTATATCTTGGAATGGGTAGAAAATAACCTGTTTCAAGTGTAACTGTGTCTATTCGAAATACTACGTTAATTGTTCAATAGTAAAATTAGTTTTATTGTCATTTCAATCTAACAAATAAATAATTCAATTCCTAATGAAATTCTGATTAATAAATTAAAGTAAAATGTATTTTTGTCAGAAATGCACCACGTTAATTTAACCCAGAAGTTTATCAACTCTGTATATGGTTATGTTTTTTTTAAGTATATAAGTGTTATGATTGGTATGAGATTTCATTAAGCTGCAAATTGTTTAATTTTGGACCTAATTTATTTTTTAATATTTATATTTATTTTGTTGAACACACGTACCGACAGATGGAAAACAAAGTGTATTTGGAAGCATTAGGAACAATTTACCATAAGATACATTCTTCCCTTCACTCTTTCAGTTTACTGTAACAATCGCCATCAGGGAGCAGCACTCCACTCGTTCAGATGAGCCGTAATTCAGTTTCTCCACGCTAGGTTTTTGTCTCATGATTTTCACCATTGTGTGAACTATCTATGCCGTATACAATCAATGTTATTACATTTTTGGAGAAGGAGTATTTTATAGTTAGGTGTGAACCCTCACTTACAAATCGAGCCGCCACTGACGTGGACATCACTAAAGAAGCCTTGGATATTCGTATTAGGTGGTGACCTAAGTTCAGATATTTTTCAGGGAGGGAACTTAGTATTAAGCTTGTCAACTTGTAAAAAATCAGACCAATACTGCATGGTTCGGATTCCTTAGTAAATCCATTTGACCCAGAATTGCCCTGGTTATTATTAATAAATTATTCCTTTCTAAGGATCATTTGATTTTGGTTAGAAAAAAAAGAAATACGTTCATCATACTGATTTGCAAAAAAACTATATTTGCCTATAGATTGACGATAAGTGTCTTTGCAGTAAATAAATAACACAGAAATGTGAGTATTGTTCTCTTGTTTTATCCAAGCTGATATTTAGTAAAAGGACTAATTTACATTTCCAATTTTAAATACTAAAATGACAATGTATAAAATATATTAAGTTTAATATATTGTATAGAGTCATGTTTGAACAAATATGAAATAGTCATAAATGCATAAATAGTATATATGTTCTTGAATTTTTTAGAATTTTCAATTCATCACTAAATATAATAGACGAAGAACGTGCATTAGAATGTGAGGATACAATAGAAACCAACATCACAGGCCCTAATCAAGTGGACTGTCTCATTTATTACCCAGACACAGAGGATGCAACCAACGAGGAGAGAAATCAAGAGGATCCATTAGCTGTTACAGCAGAATGGACTAGACCTGAACCAATCAATGTGGACGATGAACTTCTCAACCTAGATTCAGCTAATGTTTCTGACGCTTTCTCAATAGTAGATCCTTTGGAAATAAGCGAGTCAAAGCCAATCATGATTAAAACAGAACCAGCATTTGGAATTGACTCAGAAGATTTTAAACTTTCAATATCTCAGGTAATTAAAATTAATTTTTGTGGTAATTTAAATCTGTAATAGAATAGGTATTTTCTGTTTCTAGACATGCGAGTATACTGCCTTTTAAAACTATAAGTAACTATGATCCCCCAAGTTGTTTCATAGATATTTCAGTTTTAAGCATGTTTCTCAAGATTACGGTAAACGCAACTTACCGTATTTATTTTTGTAGAATAACAAACATTTTTCTTGACTAACAATAATTAGATACAGATTATTGCCTTTGCTATTACATTTTGTCCGTCATAAGTAATTTAACTAATATGGAAAACTATATTATTTAAAATAATAGCATAAGAACAACAGAAATGTAAGTTAGGCTATAAAACTAATAAATCAATAAAATTCAGCTTGAATGTTCTAAGTAAATGTCATAAATTAGAAGTGAAGAATACAAGATCAGTTTTACAATCAGTTTATAAATAAATTACAAGTAAGGGTTTTGGTTAAGTACCTTCTATTCATATTTCAAATAAATTACGGGCTAGTTTCGGTTCATAGATCATTTTCAAAGTAGAGATTGTATAAAATGATCATTTGCGTACAACATTTTTTCCCCTTTGTTTGGCAAATATTTATTAAAAAAAGAGACTCCTTTTCCAAAACAAAACACTTTATTACTTTTGTACTACTTAAATAATGTTAACTAAATTTTCTAAACTGAGCAAAGTGAACAAAAATGAGCTACAAGACAGTAAATATTTTGGATTCATAAAATTTGAAATATTTAATATAATTTTAGTGAATAATATACAGAACTTGTCTACAAGTAAATTAAAGATTTATTTCTTAAATAATTACAATAAATAATACAAAGCAATTCTATTCATATAACATGTAACTAAGAATAAAATATATATTTCTTGGTCTTAAACTAGTGATATAATTACAGGTAATTTTTTATTAGATTACAAGTTAATTAAAATGTAGTAACCTAAAGGGGCATAAAGCAAGGACTCTTAAAATAAATAGGTAAAATGGGAGTGGACTTAATTTTTATATGAGGATAGAACATTAATTTTTAACTAAAAATAATAATAATAATAACAATAAACAAATGAATAAACGAGTAACAAAATAAAATAATTTAAAATAGATAGATGATAAATAACAAACCAATAGAAATTATTAAGCAGAAATTAAATTAAATTAACTTATGAATGTCCATCAGATCAAAAAATGACCGTAGCATTATTGACAAAACAAAATTGTTTAAGTTAACTAGGTAGCTGTGAAAGATGTGAGTAGATAAAGAAATATTAAATAAGACAAGATAGAGAGAGTGTTTGAGAACAAAGATCAGGCCTGCCCGAATCTAGATGTGATAAGGCATTCTGCATCTTCAAGACTCGTGTCAACACTAACCAGGCATTAATAGTGTTTTTTAAACTAGGCAGTGTTTGAGAATGGAGGAGTTGTGAATTTTGAATATGTTTAAAGTATCTAAATAAATATTACAATAAATATATATATATATATAATGGATTTATGGTTAAAATAGATCTGTGAAGTTATAAAGAAGTAATACCAATATCGTGTGTGATGTGATTGTGTAATTTTGGGAGCAGCAAATTTTGGTAAAAATGTAAAAAATAAATTATTCCAAAAGTTAAAAATATGTGAAAAAATTACCTGTAATAAATTTGTAAACATAACAATTTGTAAATTGGAATTGTTTAAACAATCATTCACTTAATATATTCCATTTATTTCGTAGTCCTAACATTAATGAAATATGGTATATTCTGGGATGCAACAGTATTCGCGCGCAAGTAGTCAGTCTATAGCTCTGGGGCTTTAAGGTATCGTTTGAAGTTTCCGAGCCTGCCGGCGCCGTCAGGCCAGGTTGCCATCCCCCTCCCCCACTCTGATCCGCGGTACCAACCACCATCATATCAGCCGCTGCTGTTCCGAAATCAGTCAGTTCAGTTTGAGTTGGGGTTTTACTCTGATTTTATAGGTTATGTGTGTATCGTTTTCTCAAATCACTTTTAGTTGATGATAAGATAGGTAAGTCAAAGAGTTTTGTATACACTTATTTAACTTTATTGTTGATTGATTTTATTTAACCCTTTGAACTCTGTATTAATTTACCCAAACCTTGTATTTGCAATCATATTAAATTGCACTCTGGGGGCCCATCATCTACAGGTTGTATTTATTTGTGCTTATATAACATGTAGCGATTGCACAGCCACTACGAGTGGCCTAATTTTTGTATACAGTTTAGGTCGCATATCCGCGGTTAGTGAGGGGGGAGAATTGACAATGTTATCGACACAGTGTACACACTTTGTTATTTCATGGTATTTTAAGTATTTCAAGCTTTTTTTTACTTCTAAATCAAATACTTGATATTAATATTGAAAATCTTTGCCCTGCCATCTCAATTTAGTTACATGTTTAATTTAATATCTCCTTCTGTTATCTATAAAATGATTTTAGCTTTAGACTATTCATTATTCTTTTTTTTTTTTATATATATATAATGTATAGATGTTTTATCGTCATATTATGTTATTATTTTATTTAATTGGTACAAGTAATTTTTATGGTTTAAAAAAAAATAATAATGTTAGTTTAATCCCAGATTACAGAATGTTAAAGAGCAAAATCTAGTTTCATACCTGTTTAGATAATATTTTTGGTTCATATTGTATGCATGTAGTTTGTTGTGGTTTCTTTACAGTGCTCTTTACTGTACGTTTACTGTTATTTGTGTCAATCTTTCAATTCTAAAATAATGTTTTAGTGTTAGTAAATACTGTATTATTGGTTTACCAACATTTCTTTGATTACATTATGCAGTAAGCTAGGGACAATAATCTTTCCATTCTGTGCCTTGGGCGGCATGTGGCATATGCCATACTGTTTTTTGATTTGAAACTTTATTATAGTTCCATATAACTGTATAAAGTTTATGTTTTTCTAAAACTGCATGAAATTTGCTACAAATTGGCTATTTCAAATTCATTTTATTTTAATTACTATAATATTTTAATAATTAATAATTTACTAATTTAATTTTTAATTTTACTTTTTAAAAGTAAAGCTTCGTTGTGTCTGCGCAGAAAAACGACTATAGAAATGTTTTATGTTCAGAAAAGATTAACGATGAGTGATGGGCGGAAACGATTGAGTGGTTCTGGCTACCGAAAGGAAGCTCAGAGAAAACTGGAAAAACAAAGAGAAGTAGAAATAAACCGCCAAGATGTCAAATTTTTTAAAGAAATCTAACAGTGAAGATGAAAACTTAAAATGTACCTTTCCCGACGACAATGTCACGCGGTAGTGGTAATTATAGTCAGACTAACGTCAAAGAAGTTTATGTGCTCCTAATGACGATGAAGTATCGATTAAAGAACCAGTTAGTCCACTTTCATCAAGTTCTTTAAATGAAGAAAAAGTGAAACTGTATTCTTTGGATGGTAAGATTGTGGAAAGTAAATTTGTGGAAGACACAGCTTTGTGGGAGGTAGATGACTATATTCGTGAATATGTGGTAACGAAAGGAATCTTCCAAAACACAGATGGACTGGACTTATCACGGTCAAAAAGATTAATTGCAGGGCAAAATTGTTATTTATCCAAGTCCCTATTAAAAACAAAGCTGATAATCAGCAAAGAGATCAAAAGATTGTACTTGATGTATTCCGATAGCAGTGGGAAACTGTATTGTGTTCCCTGCCAATTATTTGGCGGCAAAACAAATAAGAAGGTTGTGATGACTGGAAGCATGGCAATGAAGTTTTAAAATCGCACAAAAATTCTCTGATCACAAAACATATGTATTGGCATTGAAAACCACGATGTCATCGAAGGGTATACACACACTGCTTTCAAGTCAAATCGAAGACGAGCAAAACTACTGGCGCAATGTATTAAAGAGAGTGGTTGCAGCAGTCAAATCCCTTGCAGCTGCAGGCCTTACTTTATGAGGGCATGATGAGAAATTCGGGTCACTGTCAAACAATGGCAACTTTATCTTGTGCCTAGAACTGATTGCTGAGTTTGATCCATTCATAGCTGAGCATATCGCTAAATACGGCAATTCCGGACAGGGTCATACTTCATATTTATCCTTGACTACCCATGAAAAGTTTGTAAAACTAATGGCCAATAAAGTCGTGAAAGAAATGGTAGAAGAAGTCAAAGTAGCAAAATATTTTTCTATTATAGTAGATTCTAGCCCAGATATCACGCATACAGACCAACTGGCAATAGTCCTTCGGTATGTGTTACCTAACAGAATGTCCATTGAAAGATTTTGTTGTTTTCTTCCATCAGTTGGTCACAGATCAGAAGCTCTGTTTGATGCAGTTATTAACCCTAGAGTGGTCGCGCTGAGTCAAAAGGACTGCGAGCGTTTTATTTATGGCTGTCACGGTGCGACCCCTAATTCTGTGACCTTAACGTCCTAGGACATCACTTTCCAACTCCTTCCCCCATCTCTCCTAAAATACCAGTTTGCTCCGACGAGCCGTTCCGTGTTCATCTTTGTTTTGTTTAGGGCGTGGTCGTTTTGACGCTGCGCGACCTCTTTTGTTATTTATGTTGTGGTGATTTACACGCCACGCGACCGTTTTTGTTTATATTTTTCAAGTAAACTGATTTGTAAATAAAAGTTTTTTTTGTAAATAAGTTTGTGTGTATGTAATAGTTTTAAGTGCTTTTGTATGTTATGGATCCAATCGAGCAGGAAAGGCTTCTTCAGCTTCTGGAGAGTACAGAAAAAGAAGACCGAGAGGAAGAACGTCAAGGAATAGCTTGCAGAGAACGTTTGAGAAAAATATTTTTTGCATGTGACGAATCATCTGACGAAGTTATTACAAGAGACGGTTCAGACTTATCTGAAGATAATGAGTTATATAGTGAACATAATACGAATTCAGAGATAGATGCTGATGACTTAGAGGCTGAGGAAACGTTAGTTCCACTTGATGATGCTCATGTACATGAAGATGTTGTGTTTGGTATAGAGCAACAAAGAGAGGCAAAAATAATGGATAATTATATATTAGAAAAAGACAAGACCACTAAATGGAATACTCATATGGACACTGCCATTCTGTTTCTGCTACAAGCCATTAGGTTTGATGACCTAAGAACAAGGAGACAGACGTACACCCTCCCACCCACCCATACACGTACGGTGGTATTTATTTACTAAGATATAACATCTGTAAATGTAGATTTTTAGTATAGCCACCCACCTGTCCATACACGAACAGCAGTATTGACTCACCAACTTACCATACACAAACAGTGGTATTGGTGATACACAAGCTAGCTCCCATAAGAACAGTGTTTGAAGACTTTGTACAAAGATGTCAGAACGTTTACTCGCACAGTGAGTTTGTTACTATAGACGAAATGCTTGAGGCATTTCGTGGGCGTTGTTCTTTTCGCCAGTATATAAGCCTGCACGGTATGGGATAAAACTATTTGCTCTAAGTGATGCAAGAACCTTCTACACGTCAAATTTAGAAGTGTGTAGTGTAGAAGAAGAATTGTAGGGAAACAGATGGAAGAGGCTTGTTAGCACACCCGGGAGACTGGAGATGCTCATGATGATGATGATGTAGGGAAACAGCCAGATGGCCCCTTCAAAGTTACAAATAGTGCGATGGATATTGTAAAGAGACTAATAGAACCAATATCTGGTACTGGACGACATCTTACTACTGATAACTGGTATGGCTCAGTGACACTCGCTAAAGACTTATTACACAATCACAGGATAACAACTGTAAGTACAATCAAGAAAAATAAACATGAAATTCCGCCTGATTTCATCAATTCTAAGGTAAGGACGGAGAACAGTAGCTTATTTGCTTATCAATCAGACTTTACATTATTGTCGTATGTACCACGCAAGAATAAAGTTGTACTATTGATCTCAACACTTCATCATACTGACAGAATAGATCCTGACAGTGGAGAGAAAAGGAAACCAGAAATGTTCATGTGCTACAACAAGTATAAAGGTTGATACTGTTGACCATATGAAGGCAGGGTATTCAGTGTCACGGAAATCCAACAGATGGCCCCTGACATTATTTTTTACTTTGATGAACATTGCCGGTATAAACAGCTACATCATTTTGCAACACAATCTTCAAGAAGACTCTAAAGACTGTAGATATTTTCTAAAGGAAGTTGCTAAAGGTCTTTGTTCAGAGCAGATTGCAAAAAGGGCTACTATTACAATGCTGCCGATTGAAATAAAACAATCGATCAGACGCCTGACTGGACAATGTCAACCACCTGCTCCAGCTGCAGATGAAGTTCAGCCAAGGTCGGGAAGATGCTACATGTGTGGCAGGGTAAAGAATAGAAAGAGCCAGACACGGTGTTCCAGTTGTCACTTTTTTATATGCCGGGAACATACAAGATTTTCATGTGTTCAGTGCACAGGACAGGGTGACATGTGTGATGTGTTTCCTAAAGAAAAAGGTAACCCCATAATATAAGGTAATCAAAAAGTGTTTTTACATATTATTTTGATCTTTATAGTAATTTCTATACATTTTATACTGTTTTTACTCCAATATAACTCCAATATATACTGTATATCAAAACTTGTGTAACTTCCTTTTTATTGTATATACATAATTTAATTTTTTTCAAAAACTTTAACTCTAATTTATATTGCTCAATTTGTTTTCATAGTATTAAACTTGTATATCATTGTTAAAAATATTATAATTTTGCTCAATACTACTTCAATTATTAATTGTAGGGCCTATATGATTATTTAAATGTTTTAGTTTGATTCTGAAATATGAAAAATTAAAATGTTACATTTTCTCCTTTTAATACATTATTTGTATTACTAATTTCTATTTTTATTAAATTGTTTGACAATTAAATTGGATGAATTGTAAAGTGCCAAATATGTATTGTAAAGAGTAAAGTTGGTTTAACATTTACTTTTTATTAATTTGTGCTATATAGACCTTTTTAATCAATAAATACAGTATGGTGTCTTTTTGACGCCGCGCGACCTCTTGAAGGTCTCAAGCCCGCGCGACCACTGTAGGGTTAAAGTGCTGGCCGAATATGAAATTGATATTGAAAACTGTAGAGATCAGTCATTCGACAATGCATCGATATGTCTGGTTTGTATACTGGCTTACAAGCCAGGATTCGAGAGGTTAGCCCTTCTGCCATGTATACTCCCTGATCTGCACACTCTCTTAATTTAGTTGGAGACAACGCTACCAGCTGTTGTAAAGAAAGTACTAATTTTGTCTTGCTTCTTCAAAACCTATAAGTTTTTTTCTCAAGCTCTACCAAGCGATGGGAAATATTGAAAGAATTCTTGGTAAAAAAAGACAATGTTAGGCTAAATAAAATATCAGGAACTTGTTGGTCCGCACGTGACGATGCTTGTCAAAGCCTTAACAGAGACTGGAATAAAGTGGTTGAGGCACTCACCGTCATATCAAATGATGTGAATGAAAAACCTAAAACAAGATTTGAAGCTTCTGGATACCTTCAGCAAATACAACGGCTAGAAACAGCGATTCTCTCTATTTTGTGGGGAGACTTGCTATCTAGATTCAACCTGACAGGTCAAAACCTACAGTCAACATGCGTTGACCTTTCTACTGTCACGAAACTCTATGAATCATTAATAGAATATGTTACAAGTATTCGAGATGAGTTTGAAATCTATGAAAATGGAGCCCTTGAGAAGGCCGGAATTGCCGAGTACGGAGACGAAGACCAGACCAGAAGGAAAAAGAAACAGAAGCTTTTAGAGAGTGAAACCAGAGATAATGAAACTTAGCTCAGTGGCAGAATTGCATTTAAAACCAACACTTATCTTGTCATTGTTGACAGACTCATATCCTAATTGACCAGAAGAAAGGAAGTGTACAGTTTGCTAAACGCAAGATTTGATTTTTTAATCAGTGGAGCTGGAGCTACTATGAACAGTAATGACATCAAAGATAATGCAGCGAGGTTGAGCAAAGAATATCCTAATGATTTGCCAGATGCGGAAGAAATGGGCAATGAATGTCTCCATTTCTTTGGATTCATTAAAACCATCGACAAAGAAGATCGCCCAAAGACAATCATAATCCCCTTACTTTGCAAGCTCCTTCATGATAATGATCTGCAAGATTTGTATCCGTACATTGACATTGCCTTAAGGATATTTTCTACAAAGCCAGCATCTAACTACTCGGCAGAGAGATCTTTTTCCGTACTCCGTAGGATAAAGAATTATATGAGATTGACAATGTTACATGATCATTTAAATTGATAGGCAGTTTTGTCAATCAAATCCGAAATGACAAAAAAAAAAAAAAAAAATATGATGACATCATTGATTTGTTTGTAGCTAATCAGTCAAAAAGGAAACGGTTTTGAAGTAACTTGTTTCTTGTGACCTTCGCCCATCGAACTATAATCATGCAAAGTTGTGCAAAATAAGAAAACGTTAGTTAAGGAGTTTCTTTTATAAAGTGATGTATAGAAGAAATTGTAACAATAATTAGGTAGGTTGTATCTGGTAGGAATATATGTATCTCTTTTATACTAATTGTAACTAATATTTATTAATTTTGTTGCGATTTAATGCTTAGCGGTTAGGTAAATTTGTGTATGACGTATTTGGTAGAAAAATTAGGAAAATACGCCTCTTTTATTTGTTAGGCTGACCTTTTGATATGTGTTGTGTGTTTAATTTACATTACATTCATACTATTTAATAGTTTCATTTCACATTATAAAAATTACAACTCAATTCATTCTCATCCAGAATTTCACTATCTCCTGTTTCCTTTTTATTATTTAAATTTCTAATTAAATATGTGCAAATTACAAAATAATAAATTTCAGATGACCTAAATCCTAAATCTAAGTATTATTAAAATCAGAGTCAAGTTATTGTATTGTAATTCCTAAATATAGGGTATCTTCTTTAATTTGATTGTTCTAAATCCAAGAGAAATTTTTCAACTTTCTTTCCATGATTTTTTAGTAATTTGCCAGTTGGTAAATTTTGTGACATCTCATATTTTATGGTAAAAACAATAACTGCAACTATAAAAAGTGTAACTTCAATATTGACAATTCAACCTATTTTATTTGAGTTTTATGACAAGCTTAGGGTGGCCGCCTCGCTGCCGCCGACGTCGCGTCGACCCACCCCGGTACCAAGGTAAGCCTACATGGTTGGAGGGTGGGGAGGGTGGCAAATTGTGGATAGCCCAGGGGCGGCAAATCTTCAAATCCGCCTCTGGTAACTACTGAAAATATGTTTGAAAAATGTTTATAAATATGAATTAATAATGTTCTAATAAAAATATATTTCATCACAGGAAGGATCCTATACTAATAAAAATGACCCAAGAAAGTATTCCAGGGTGTCCAGCAACAGGGAAAATAGGGAAAACCTGGAAAAGTCAGGGAATTTTAAATGACCTGGAAAAGTCAGAGAAAAATCAGGGAATTTGAAACAAAACCTGGAAAATCTTAACAAGAACACCAGTCTGTTGTGATTTGTTATAGTCACTATATACTTGGGTGCGCTACAAAAAATCCTTTACTTTGTTCAGTACTAAATGTTAATTTTACATGCCATTTAATATTCTAAATTATGGAAAAGCTACTTAATTCCTGTGCTTATGCTTGTTCGACTTCATACAACTGGTTTAATATCGCTAAAAGTTTAAAACTTACTGAAATAATGTTCTGATTAGTACTTGTTAAATAAGTCATAAACCTAAAATTTATGCTGGTTTTGGGGAAATTTTATTTTAGTGCCGTTTTTTAAGGCATTGAAAATTTTCATTATTTAACAATAAAATAAAAGGTATGTTTGTTTTTTACTCAAGTCTAGTTATAAATATTTTTTTAATTCTAACTACTTTTATAAAGTAGTTTAAAAAAAATAATTATTGTTGGTAGTACTTTTGAATTTAATTATTACGGTTATCAATAAAAATATATTTCGGTTATTAATAATTGTAATTGACTGTAAATAAATAACATAATGTATGTACATGGTAGTACATAATATTACTACTAAGTTAAATAAAAGTATAAGCAACTATGTCAATTTGTGGTCAGGGAAATTTTGTATGAAATCACGGGTTGGTCAGGGAAAAGTCAGGGAATTTAAGGAGGATTACTGGACACCCTGTATTCCCTCTGTACCTATCAAAATCATTGTGAATAAACGGAAGTAAATACTCCCATGATTGCCAGTGATTACCTTTTCTTTGAAAATTTGAATTTATTGATTGAACTAGAATGATACTCTGAAGAGCTGAATCTAGTAAGTAATTTATATATAATGCGAATGAAGGGTACTTCATTAAAACGGTTACTTCTCTTTTCATAATAAGAGCCTGGACTTGTGAACTAAAATATAAATTAATTGTTACTTTAGTTATAATAAACATGCATCTTTTATAATTGATTTTGCTGGCTTGCCAATACAGTTCTATGCAAGTAAGTCTGTGAGTCATCTATAATGATGTGTGATCTGTATTATGACCGTTTGCAACTAAAGTTCCTCTTACACAAGTTCTACATAACCAATCTATAAATGTGTAATAAACATAACACATTGGTTTTTTTATTTTTTTACAGTTAGAAGAACATACAAAAAAATACAAGGTTTTACAGTCAAAAGAATACACTTGTAAACGCAAGGCTCCACCAGACAAAAGTCTACCAGTGCCTACTAAAAAAACTAATCTGGGAAATCAACCACCACATATCTTTGAATTTGGTAAGTAATTAAATAATTGGTTGAAAGAGCTTTGTCCAGAAAGTAAATACATCTTAACACGTTCAGTGCTATAGTAAAAACACTCTAACCGACCCGAGAAACTAAGTACTATAAAATTTAATTTTACTTTTCATAAGGTATAGACAGCCCAAAAACAGCAAAACGAAGTTGGTTGTAGCATGGGAAAAAGTTGTTTATGACGTCATAAGTTGTGGTCTGGATACGGTCCATCAGCCCCTGCTGGATGCTGGAAAACCAATTAATAGGTGAGCAATCACCAGATATGGCCACCAATAGCTTATTGTCCTTCAAAAAGTTAATTTTTTTGAGTCCAGCAGTGTTGTTACACCAAATAAGGTTCAAAACTTCATCATAATCATCACTTTCGTCACTTTCGGTGTCGGAATCTTCACTTGTAATAATGTTGTCACTCAAGTCAAGGTCATCAACAGTGTTGTCAGCCATGTTTCAACAATAAAAATTACACTAAATACTACAATAATATACACTAAACACACTTATTTACATGAAGAAATCACTAAATTACATCAATAATTGTAAAACTCCGCTCGAAAAAACGATAGATAAAAACGGAAAACGCAAAAATATAGAACGGTTCACATTTGTATAGCGGCCGACGTAAGGTCTACCTCGCGCAAGAGCTGAGCTCACACTGACTGCATAGCAACAACAGTGTAGCGTGGTATGGGCCCGGTCCACGATCCACCCGCACTGAACGTGTTAAAAAATAAACTGATCAAAAATTTTAGAACAACAAGTTATTTTTATATGAAATGTCACAGACTATATTTTTATTTAGTTTGGGTAGAGATAGTAGAAATGCAAAGAGAACACCTGTGAGAAAGATTGTAAAAAAAACAAAATATCTTTCATTTAAAACTATGCTTTAAAAACAAGACAAAATCAATGATTATTATAAGTTTAGTTGGAATTTTCCAACAAGTTAATAATGTTTTTCAACTCCACAAGAGGTAAGAAACTCCTCTAGTTCTCAAGTGGCCTAAATTAACTTATATTTACTTTACAAATAAAAAAAGAAAACCCTGAAAAACAATATGACAATTGCTTTTCCATGTTCGAACAAAATACACTCAACAAAAATAAAATTCAAATCAGTGAATTTTCTTAAAATTTGAAAACAATGCCATCAAAATAAGCAAGACAAATTACAAAACATTAATCTTGTATGTATGCTGCACCTGTCTCAGGCTAAGTGACCTGGGAGGGGGCTTTTCGACCTTCTCTTACTTAAACTAGAAACAAGATCACTGAACCACCATTTGAATTCAGTTTGGTGGCAGTGGGTGCAGTCCCCTCCTAGTGGCTCTTTAAACAACTCCCAAATCAACCAACAAACTATCACCTAATCAATGGCTGCAAAAGCGTGAAGTCCATACTGTAAATAAGGCTGAGGCCACCATTCACAAGAATTCTGTCCATCAAGAAAACTTGTCAATGCAATTAAGACAATTTTCTTTGAACATATTAATTGCAAAGTAAGTAACTTACTAATTGTGGTGGGTAAGAAAACACCAGGTTTATATATCTTTGATCTGTGGGGTGAGTTGGGTTGTATGTTACAAAGTAAGTAATTTACTAATTGTGGTGGGTAAGAAAACACCAGGTTTATATATATCTTTGATCTGTGGGGTGAGTTGGGTTGTATGTTACAAAGTAAGTAACTTACTAATTGTGGTGGGTAAGAAAACACCAGGTTTATATATATCTTTGATCTGTGGGGTGAGTTGGGTTGTATGTTACAAAGTAAGTAACTTAATTGTGGTGGGTAAGAAAACACCAGGTTTATATATCTTTGATCTGTGGGGTGAGTTGGGTTGTATGTTACAAAGTAAGTAATTTACTAATTGTGTTGGGTAAGAAAACACCAGGTTTATATATATCTTTGATCTGTGGGGTGAGTTGGGTTGTATGTTACAAAGTAAGTAACTTACTAATTGTGGTGGGTAAGAAAACACCAGGTTTATATATCTTTGATCTGTGGGGTGAGTTGGGTTGTATGTTACAAAGTAAGTAACTTACTAATTGTGGTGGGTAAGAAAACACCAGGTTTATATATATCTTTGATCTGTGGGGTGAGTTGGGTTGTATGTTACAAAGTAAGTAACTTACTAATTGTGGTGGGTAAGAAAACACCAGGTTTATATATATCTTTGATATCTGGGGTGAGTTGGGTTGTATGTTACAAAGTAAGTAATTTACTAATTGTGGTGGGTAAGAAAACACCAGGTTTATATATATCTTTGATCTGTGGGGTGAGTTGGGTTGTATGTTACAAAGTAAGTAACTTACTAATTGTGGTGGGTAAGAAAACACCAGGTTTATATATATCTTTGATCTGTGGGGTGAGTTGGGTTGTATGTTACAAAGTAAGTAACTTACTAATTGTGATGGGTAAGAAAACACCAGGTTTATATATATCTTTGATCTGTGGGGTGAGTTGGGTTGTATGTTACAAAGTAAGTAACTTACTAATTGTGGTGGGTAAGAAAACACCAGGTTTATATATATCTTTGATCTGTGGGGTGAGTTGGGTTGTATGTTACAAAGTAAGTAACTTACTAATTGTGGTGGGTAAGAAAACACCAGGTTTATATATATCTTTGATCTGTGGGGTGAGTTGTGTTGTATGTTACAAAGTAAGTAACTTAATTGTGGTGGGTAAGAAAACACCAGGTTTATATATATCTTTGATCTGTGGGGTGAGTTGGGTTGTATGTTACAAAGTAAGTAACTTACTAATTGTGGTGGGTAAGAAAACACCAGGTTTATATATATCTTTGATCTGTGGGGTGAGTTGGGTTGTATGTTACAAAGTAAGTAACTTACTAATTGTGGTGGGTAAGAAAACACCAGGTTTATATATATCTTTGATCTGTGGGGTGAGTTGTGTTGTATGTTACAAAGTAAGTAACTTAATTGTGGTGGGTAAGAAAACACCAGGTTTATATATATCTTTGATCTGTGGGGTGAGTTGGGTTGTATGTTACAAAGTAAGTAACTTACTAATTGTGGTGGGTAAGAAAACACCAGGTTTATATATATCTTTGATCTGTGGGGTGAGTTGGGTTGTATGTTACAAAGTAAGTAACTTACTAATTGTGGTGGGTAAGAAAACACCAGGTTTATATATATCTTTGATCTGTGGGGTGAGTTGGGTTGTATGTTACAAAGTAAGTAACTTACTAATTGTGGTGGGTAAGAAAACACCAGGTTTATATATATCTTTGATCTGTGGGGTGAGTTGGGTTGTATGTTACAAAGTAAGTAACTTAATTGTGGTGGGTAAGAAAACACCAGGTTTATATATATCTTTGATCTGTGGGGTGAGTTGGGTTGTATGTTACAAAGTAAGTAACTTACTAATTGTGGTGGGTAAGAAAACACCAGGTTTATATATATCTTTGATCTGTGGGGTGAGTTGGGTTGTATGTTACAAAGTAAGTAATTTACTAATTGTGGTGGGTAAGAAAACACCAGGTTTATATATATCTTTGATCTGTGGGGTGAGTTGGGTTGTATGTTACAAAGTAAGTAACTTACTAATTGTGGTGGGTAAGAAAACACCAGGTTTATATATCTTTGATCTGTGGGGTGAGTTGGGTTGTATGTTACAAAGTAAGTAACTTACTAATTGTGGTGGGTAAGAAAACACCAGGTTTATATATATCTTTGATCTGTGGGGTGAGTTGGGTTGTATGTTACAAAGTAAGTAACTTACTAATTGTGGTGGGTAAGAAAACACCAGGTTTATATATCTTTGATCTGTGGAGTGAGTTGGGTTGTATGTTACAAAGTAAGTAATTTACTAATTGTGGTGGGTAAGAAAACACCAGGTTTATATATATCTTTGATCTGTGGGGTGAGTTGGGTTGTATGTTACAAAGTAAGTAACTTACTAATTGTGGTGGGTAAGAAAACACCAGGTTTATATATCTTTGATCTGTGGGGTGAGTTGGGTTGTATGTTACAAAGTAAGTAACTTAGTATATTAAGAGAGATAGGACATCAGCAAACTTACCTTAAAAGACAAGTTCACTAACATCAGAGTAGTAGTCACAAACACAAAATACACAAAAGCTCACAAATTTTCAACACCACTGGCATTTTCTTCAGGTGAGTAGAGGGAGAGAGAGAGAGACACTGAAATGACTTCCACTATTGCTGGGTAGGTGGCTGTGGTGGGGGGGTGTACATCCATAGAGCAACACTCAGGTGTAGATGCAGTATTTCAGTTAGTATATATATATATAAAAATATAAATGAAGTTTGCTGATGGGGAAGGGGTTGAAGGGAAGTGGTCTATCTTATGTTCAGATTAGGTGGGTCACGGGATTTTGTTATCCATTGGTGTGCTAATTCCATCCTTCGGAGTTGGGAACTATTGGCATGGGAAGGAAGGGATCTGATTACCTTAGTGGTGTAACACTGATCAAAATTTTGATTATGGAGAAGAGTATGGGCAGAGACAGGTTTTTCAGGATTTTGGACTTTGCAATCATGTCTATGGCCATTCATGCGTTTACGAAGGGTTTCACTGGTAAGGCCAATATATTGGGCAGGACAGTGCTGGCACTGGAGTTGATAAATTAGATTGGTGGAATCACAGGAGTGGTTTCCAGGTATCTTGTAGGTTAAGGAGGTAGTGGAGCTGGTAAAAGATGTGGCTGAGAGATGAATAGGGCAGGTTTTGCAAGATTTCTTGTTACAAGGATTGGAACCGGGTGGTTGCTGGTCTTTAGGACAGGTCAGGATGTTGGGATCAGGTAACTTAGGATGGACCAGGATCTGGCGGAGGTTTTTGTTTTGTCTGAAAGTTACAGTAGGAGGTTTTTCAAGGAGATCTTTGGTGTGGGGGGAAGCTTTTAAGATGTTGAAGCCATCTTTCAGGATTTTGTTGAGTTTTTGTAGGCCATGGTGGTAATTAGTGATAAGGGGTAAGCATTGGGAACTGCTTCTGGTTTGGGGTTGGTTTTGGGACTGGGCTAAACGGATTTGGTTTTTAACAAGGTTGGTAGGGTAACCTCTCTTTTGGAAAGCACTGACAAGTTGGTTGTTGTATTGATTTAGGTTTCTGGGAGAGGAAATGATACGTTTGGCACGGGTGGCTAGGCTATAGGGTAGGGAGCGTTTAGTGTTGTTGGGGTGACAGCTGGTATAGTGAAGGTATTGTTGTTTATTGGTAGGTTTGATGTGAATATCAGTTTGAAGGACACCGTCCTCCAATCCAATTTCAACATCAAGGAAGACTATGCGTTCAGAAGAGGATTGCCAGGTGAAATTCAGTGATGAAAAGTTTTGTAGGCTTTGAAGGAAGGTTTCAAGATTGTTTTCGGAGTCAGTCCAGATCATGAAAATATCATCGATGAAACGGAGCCAGCAGAGGGGTTGGACGGGTTGTTTTTGAAGGAAAGTCTTCTCCAATTTCCCCATGAACAGGTTGGCATAGGAAGGGGCCATGCGGGTACCCATAGCGGTACCCTTGATCTGGAGGTAGTTAATGCCAGAACTTTGGAAGTGGTTTTTTTCAAGGATGAATTGAGTCAGCTGAACTAGGAAGGAAGTGCTAGGCTTGGTGTTTGGAGGGCGTGTATTGAGGAATTTCAGTGTCTCTCTCTCTCTCCCTCTACTCACCTGAAGAAAATGCCAGTGGTGTTGAAAATTTGTGAGCTTTTGTGTATTTTGTGTTTGTGACTACTACTCTGATGTTAGTGAACTTGTCTTTTAAGGTAAGTTTGCTGATGTCCTATCTCTCTTAATATACTAATTCCTGGCCTAGTGCCCTTTAACCTAACCTAAAAAAGTAAGTAACTTACTAATTGTGGTGGGTAAGAAAACACCAGGTTTATATATATCTTTGATCTGTGGGGTGAGTTGGGTTGTATGTTACAAAGTAAGTAACTTACTAATTGTGGTGGGTAAGAAAACATCAGGTTTATATATATCTTTGATCTGTGGGGTGAGTTGGGTTGTATGTTACAAAGTAAGTAACTTACTAATTGTGGTGGGTAAGAAAACACCAGGTTTATATATCTTTGATCTGTGGGGTGAGTTGGGTTGTATGTTACAAAGTAAGTAACTTACTAATTGTGGTGGTTAAGAAAACACCAGGTTTATATATATCTTTGATCTGTGGGGTGAGTTGGGTTGTATGTTACAAAGTAAGTAACTTACTAATTGTGGTGGGTAAGAAAACATCAGGTTTATATATATCTTTGATCTGTGGGGTGAGTTGGGTTGTATGTTACAAAGTAAGTAACTTACTAATTGTGGTGGGTAAGAAAACACCAGGTTTATATATATCTTTGATCTGTGGGGTGAGTTGGGTTGTATGTTACAAAGTAAGTAACTTAATTGTGGTGGGTAAGAAAACACCAGGTTTATATATATCTTTGATCTGTGGGGTGAGTTGGGTTGTATGTTACAAAGTAAGTAACTTACTAATTGTGGTGGGTAAGAAAACACCAGGTTTATATATATCTTTGATCTGCTTAGGATAGTAATCTGAGACCATTTCTAACCTGTATAAGTTCTAAGCTCTCTAAAGGCTCCAACGGCTTAAACTGTCTTTACCATCAACACTAATCAAGTACAAAATGTGTTTCCTCTCCTTGAATCAATTTTTTTTAATTTGTTCCATTTTCTGTACTAATACAAGTGAATATTGTCAAAAAGAACATATTTCCCAAAAAAGAAAGGTTAGCAATCGTACATACCATATTAACTAGTTCTTGTACTAACATTAAATCATAACATTTTTGAAATTCACCATTCCATCATAACTATCTAATATTTAATTTATGGAAAACAATTTTCAAACATAGGATGATCTGAAAAGAATATCCTTAGTTAAATTTTAAAACAGTACAAATGTACCAAATATTGTGGGGATCGATTTTGGTAAACCAAGTTGATCTTCGTCAGACCAGAAGGATTCACAAAGGACATATATTATAATAAATTTGTGTTGTGTAACATTCACTTGTTTTGCATTTCTATCAACACATAATACGCTAATTAAGGAACTACTTTTATTTGTTCTTGTGTATACTTATTGTTTCTTGTCTGTGCCACTCAACAATATTATATTGAGTGTTATAAAGCCTACTTCTGGCTTCCATTAAAGATAGATTATATTATTCTTATCCACACTCTACCTTGCTAAATATGAATAGATCCTTCCAGACTCTCCAGAGAACAGTAGTTTCCCAACTCCTACATATACAAATTGAGGTATACTTACAAATTAGGTCACTGTAGTAAATATAGAAGTTTTTATAAACCTGTATTTTTTTACATTCAATTATATTTTGTTTCAGGTTTAAAAGAATTGAGAGTTAACATTGGGCCAAAGTTACCACTGCCAAAATGTTTTCTTCGTAAAAAGAGGTCAGAACCGGTTAAGAAAACATCACAAGTGATTAAATGTACAAGCTGTGATTTTACTTGCCAAAAATTAAGGGAATTTAACAATCACGTTAAAGAGCACGTTGTTTTAAAGATTTTTACGTGTAATAATTGCAACTACAAATGCACTGACTCACTTTCTCATGAAGCACATATTGCTTCCTGCCTTATTAGTTCCTCTAACTCAGTTTCGGATCAATTAATTCATAATAAAACGCCACAAAAAGGTCTTTATTGTTGTGAATCTTGCTCATTTAGATTCAAAACTGAACAGAATTTAATTCTTCATGAAAACAAACATATTGAAGATAAATTGATTAAGTGTTATATTTGTGAAATGGGTTTTTCCTCTGCTGATAAACTGCGAAACCACTTCAAGCTGGATCACAATGCAACAGAGATGATATTTAGTTGTAACATTTGTCAGTACTTCACAATGCGAATTCATCATTTTAAAGATCATAAGATTATACATAATACAGATAAGTATTTGTTTTGTTCTCAATGTAGGAAAAATTTCGAAAATTTAACAGAAATTAATGAACATTTAAATAAGATGCATAAAAAAGCAGCTCGAAAAACAACCAGTGATGAAGAAGATCTGATCATGAAAAGCAATTTAACTGTGGAAGAAAAACTCACAAAATTAAGATCTAATTTTATGGCTAAGAACGTTTTAAAAAATGAGTTCTACCAATGTAATGGGTGTTCATATAAATTTTTGAAATTGGACAATTTATTAACACACAAGAAACTCCATTTAAATGTTCCAATTCCTTACAAATGTAGTGACTGTGATTTTGAATCATTTTGTGTAATTGATATAAAAAGACATTTGACGACACATAGTCAACCGAAAGTTACTGTTGTATGCAATTTTTGTAAAACATCGTTATGTGGTTCCCAAATTAGACCACATGCAGTTTTCCACGTTCAAGATAGTCTGTTCTGTTTTATATGTTTTGAAAACTATGAAGATGCTGAAATTTTTGAGAAACATCTAAATGTTGAACATGAAGTAGCATTAAATAAAGTGCTTACATGCAGTGAGTGTTCGTATACACATGTTGACTCTAAGATGTTAAAATTGCACAAAAAACAAAATCATTGTGAAAAAAAAATTGACAGATTAAAAAAAAAAAAGAAACTAGTTCCAGAGCCTAATATTGTTAAAGTTGTTTTTAAATGTAATAAATGCAATTTTGTGTTTTCTCAAATTGACATGCTTGAAAGACACGATAGGTTAAATCATGGAGGAGACAAAGACTTATTTGTATGCAGTGTATGTAATTGGACGACATCCTTAAGCAAGCATTATCTGCGACACATGTCAACTCATGAAGGGAAAAATATATTTTCATGCTGTTATTGTCAATGTGAAACTTATAATGAAAAAGATTTTGTGAAACATGTATCAGAACACACTGTGAAATGCTGTCCATACTGTGTTTTTAAATGTGGAAAATTTTCAAATTTGAAAAGCCATATTTCTAGGCAACATAAGCCTGGGAAAGGACCTTTTTCTTGTAGCTTATGTCCGTTCAATTCTGCAAAAAAAAATAATTTGAACTCTCACAGTATTATGTATCATCCAAAAGAGTTCCCCTCCTTGAAACTTCCTGTACCGTTACGCTTTTTGAACAGCTCTTCTAATGGTTGTGGCTTATGTCCCTATAAAAGTGATCGTACCGATAGTATCAAAAGACATATTTCTCGGCATTTCCTAAATGGTTTATTTAAAAAGAAAAAAATATTAGACCAATCTGCAAGTGTGACTGTTAAGAAAGAAAACATTGAAGGGATAAACTCAACGCAAACTATATCAAGTACTTCACATTTGTACCGATGTTCGCAATGTCCCTATTCAGGAAAGGTTCTTCAATCTGTGACTAAACATTTATTTAGAAAACACAATATTCATGGTGGCATTAGAAATAATATGATAATGAAAGTTGATAAATCATTGTTGCAAAATGATGAAAATAAAAGAAAAAAGTTTGTGAATTATAAAGAAAATAAATTTAACAATGCACAAGAATTAAATTATCAAGAAACTGAAATAGCAGACTCGGACAGTGATACTGGTTTAAATTCTCAAACAAAAACTGATTCCAAAAAGAAGACTTCACTATTAAAACAAAGGTTTAAATTATCAGTAAATACTCATTTGCATAAACGAAAATATGTATGTAATTTGTGCCAGTTCAGTTGTAATTATAAACATGGCTTAAAAAGACATAAGTCCTTACACTTAACTGGTGGTTATATTGGTAAGAAAACAACCCTTCAACCATTTACTGAGAAAATAAAACCTAAATTAAAATCCTTAGACTCACGAGGCATTCATCTTGTTAAACAGGAAGTCCAACAGCCTATCAAAGATATTAATACTACTTATTCCTGTTCACAGTGCAACTTTAAAAGTCTAGATATTAAAGTCGTTACCCATCATTTGTTGGATATCCACAATATTCATGGAAGTTTAAAAAACCATATGGTAAAGAGAATTAGTGGCAAGCTGACACAAGAAGTGAGTAACAGTCTGGTTCTAAACCTAGAGAATGGAATAAATGGGGGAAAGCTACTACAAAAGAACCAGCCAAGCAAGTCCGACAAACGAACAGGAGTGAAGACTGTGTCAACTAGCCCTAAAGTCAAAAGGATACGTAAAAGAATTGATGAAAAATGTTTTCTATGTAATATCCACTTATTGTCTGCTATAGCACAATTTGAACACCATAAGCTGGGTCACGAGGGTTTTTGGAGTAAACCCTTTTCTTGCACAAGACCAAATTGTGGTACGAGGTTTACTACTAAAACTTCTCTTGTTAGACACGAAAGTCAAAGATGTGAGAAGAAACTGACTCTCAAGAATATTAAACATATGACTCTCAATAACGTAAAATCTGAGCAACAGAAAGAGATCAAGGAGGATTGTTCAATGAAAGAAGAAATAGAAAGGCCTGTTTCTGACGATGAAAGCTTCTCCTGTGGCGAGTGTGACTACATTACTTTTGATGTAACAGACTTGATTAAACACATGTTTGGCCATTCTGGTATTGCAGATGATTAAGAAATGACTGTAAGTAATTTGTAATAATGTAAACGCAAATTATTAGCTATAAAAATTACCACTAATTCAATTTCATAGTACTCTAAGTTATCTTGTTAGGTTAGTAGGTGATGCACCAAAGATTATTTGAAAAGAAGTCTTATCAAAGAAAACTTCAACTTAACTCGAACATAACTTACTGGCCTTTACATATCTAATGAACTGTTTGACAGTAGCCTTTTATTGATAAATACGTGCATTTTCAAAATTATGGTGATTTGTATCATGCTTTTTATGATTATTGAAATTACTTTCCATGTTCACTTAAATTCTTATCAATATTGTAAATATGAAAAAGTGTCTTTTAATAACATGTTTTTGAGTTTTAAATCATTTTGCCTGTTTTTTTTTTTTAGTAAGAATTATTCAGTTCTAAAAATTTACTATGAATAATATGTAAAGTAATCACATCACAAGACTTGCGATCTGCTAGCTATTAAAAAGCTGAATTAATTTTTTTAATTTTTCTGTTATCACTGTATTTTTAAAAGACCTTAAATAATACTAGTTTTGTGTTTAGTATCGTTTGCATTTTTTTTATTTGGGTCTGAGATTTTATATTTTAAATTGAGTAAGTTGGAGCCCTACGAGGCCAAATTCTTTTATATCTCAATCATACATTAGAATTAGGATTCTTTAAATTTATAATGTGTTGAAATAACAAATAATCCAATAAAGTTTTATAAATTATGCTTTATGTATAAAATATTTATGGTTTTATGTACAAAATAATTTATACATAGTCATAATTTATAAAACTATTAGATTATGTGAACGTTATTTCTACAAATTATAATATGTAAAAAATATCTAATAAGTAAGTTTTCTTCATCACGATAAAATTGTTTGTAATTTATCTTAAAATTAATTTGTATATTTTTTTACAAAAATTTTTTTAAATTTGTATTTCTATTTTTGACGTTAAGTATAAGATGTAAAAACTACTGTTTAGATTTTACAGTCACCACATTTGATCGTAATGTAATGTAACCGTAATACAATTGTCGGCACTGGTGGCGCAGTGCTGTAACCCAGCTACATGGGGACAAAGTGTTTGGGAGATTGTAGGCGATAGGTTGGATGCTCGGTCCTTTTAATACCAACATGGCGTCCGCTCAAGGGTTGCTATCGGCGTGGACACTACTAGAGAAGTCTGAGGTGTCCATGTTGGGTGGTAATCATTGTGCGGATGTTGTGTGGGGGAGATAATTGAGTATCAGGCTTTTCAGTTAGCTGAAAATCAGACCAGCACTACGTGGTTCGGATTCCACGTAAAGCTGTAGGTCCCTTTGTTGCCCTGGCTGTTGGGCTATTAATAAATTGCCCTTTCTGAGGAACAGTTGAACTCAGATAGTAACCAGACTACACTCATCCACACTAATCCTACGCTCATATAACTCCTATTCGCCTTAAAATACCAACAAAGTTGTGTCAGCGTCTCATATGTAAGAATGTAAGAAACGTGTTTGTTTTTTTTATATACTTTTTACATATTTTCTACCCACATTCAAGTTTGGTTGACAAGGCAGGTTCTGGTGGTCTATTCTTAAATAAGATAACAACAGACAAACATGTTGTTATTGAAATGGGCTGACAAGTGTTAAACTTTTTATTTTTCCTTCCTGCTTGGCTGTAATAATAGTTTTGTGTGATAAAGAAAGAATTAAGTTTCCTGCTCAGGATTATAGTGGTAGAGGGCATTTTCATTATTATTACAAAAGTCATTGACACTTCTCCAAAAGCCATTATGTACAATATAATTTTTTAAATTACAGATCTCCATCTAATTCAAATTAAATCTGGCCTAATTAGGCCTTATAACAGACACCCACTATAAATAATATAACATATCACCGAGCTAATATAGAAGGACAACATTTTCGACTTCCATTTAATTTTGTTTATGGGAAATATAAATGAGATTATGTTTTATTGTTGGAAAATCTCTATATTTTAGAATAGATTAATTTTTTTTATTTTGTTCCTAATCAAAATTTTAAAAAATGGGAAGTGAGCTCATAAGGTTACTGTTATTCTCCTAGCAACTCCGAACAATATAAAACTTATGAACATGCTCTGTAATGTCTGAATATGAAAAGGTAGTTTTAAAAATAGCTTTCTTTGTCTTAGTAGGCAGTCATAATAATAAAGAATTTATATTCTTAATTTGATTAAAATTTTTATTATATATAGATTATATCTCACCCAACTAGTGATCGTAAACACATTCATTTGTCGAGATTTTGTTGTTGTGTAGTTTTAAAATATGAATAAATAATTAAAAGCATCAGTCAAATCATTACACTTATATCACTTTATATCTTTTAGCTGAAATCATAATCTGAATAATACTGTTTAAGAAAAATAATGGTAAAAAACTAGTTTATAACTAACTCATTTCAAATAAAGTAATTCGAGTTACTAATTTGAACAAAAATAAAGCACCAAAGATTGTTTTAAAAGTAAACAAATTCCCCTAACATAAACTAACTTGCTGTAATTAATTACAATGTCTGATATTACAAATTTAATAGAACTCTGCACAATATGGAATGGAATCCTTCCTACACATAGGGCAATAAAGTACTGCGAGGTAAAACAAAATGTCACTTTGGTTTATATTCTATATCTTAGTTTCATCTCAATTTATGTGCATTTGATTCCCTTTTGTTTGTTTCAACAGCTCTGGTGGAGCTTCCATAGACTTTTAGGGTCCAGGTAGAGAGAGATCAGTGATAACTGTGGCTGGTGAAATTCAAATAAATGAGTAGATTTATGTCATCAGTTTAAGACGTAAACAATTAGGTGTTTTCCAGTTTAAACCATCTTCATTATATTGCATACTGGATAGTGAGAAATAGGTAACATATTATCAACATTGGATGGATCTGACCTTTGGCATAATGGCACTAAAACTTAAAACATCTTCATCATCAGACTTCCAAAAAGTCACTGTTTAAAACATCAAACACTAAAATTATAAAACATTTAAACATATACACACGGTGTTGGTGTCTATTGCCAGCCGGCAAATGTGTTGTACTCGTGTTTTAATATGTTTAAATGTTTTATAATTTTAGTGTTTAATGTTTTAAACAGTGACATTTTTGGAAGCCTGATGATGAAGCTTTATATGCTTTGAAATGTACATAGCAGTTAAAACATCTGTAATGTTACTTCTATTATGACTTTAAACAGGTCCTGCAGGTCATACCTGTCTTGAAGTAAACTGTGAGGAAATGGGAGAAAAAAACTAATAATTATACTGAAATTGAAAATATAATGATGATTAGCCCTACTCAAATAATGTTTATTATAGTAGTTGTGATTTATACAAATGTTGTGTTTCCTTAGAGTTGCTCATGTAGTTATGGTGTTCCCTAGCAGGAGTCAAGAGTTGGTCAGAAGCTTCTTGTCTTTGGAACCACCTAAACTGTGTTGTATGCCATTGCTTGGATTTCCCCTCAAGAAGGTAAATTTTATGCTGTTCAAGTATTAATACCCCTCATCTTAATTTAAGTTTTCTTTCTAAACAAGCACCTGCTATTTTAAACTCATCAAAGACATACATTGCAACTATTGGCATCCGTGACTTGTTGAGATTGAACTAATTGTTATTTTCATCACAGTCAAGAGTGTAAGTGGAATAAGTGTGAAGAAGATACGTTAAACTCATATGAATGTGAAATACAGCAGTTGTACCTAAACCAACAATAAGACAGGCCACTAAATATTTCTAACATAGATCGCTATCAGCTTTATTATTGTTCAAATCAAATCAAAATCTTTATTTACTCACTAAAATACATGAAGCATAAGGTTACATAAATTACATAGTTAGATGAAAGAAATAAATACATTGTAATATCAGTTCATATATAGGGTTAGACAAAAGGTAAATAAATAAAATAGTTACTGTTATATATGTGAGTGCCTTCCACATAAGCCCAAGGCTTGTGCCTGGAAGGGAGTTCTTAAATTTCAAAAATAAAAAAGATAAAAAAGCTCAATCTTAAACAGCACAATGAACAATTAATACTAAAACTAATGGGCTACTCTTAGTCAGGATTAAATAAAAAATGCAAACTGAATAAAATACACAATTAGATGAATTGTAGCAATGAAATAAAATAAAATAAATATTAAACAATTTTAGACAATATTTTAAAAAAGAAAATGTTGAATAACTTTTGATTAGAGTTACTATGAAAAAACTATACAATGAAAAAATGAAAAAAAAGAACTATGCAGTAAAATGAAATCAAAATGCAAGAGGCAGAAAGTCAAGAGGGACGAAGGGGTCACAATGTAATGAAGCGGTCATTTATACTCAGAACTGATAGTGCCTCAACCGATTCCTCCTCCAGTTTCATAAGCCAATTGATTATCATTATTTTATAAACATATAAGCTGACTTGTGGAAATTTAAGACGGTTTGGTACATATCTAAACAGCAGGTGACTAAGTAATGTGAACAAGTATAATTAACTGTTTTGAACATTTTTGGAACTAAAGGGTTTAAGCCTACTGCATGCCGTGTTTCATAATGATATAAGTTGACAGTCAAATTTAATAATTTCCATGTAAAAATAAGTAGCATAAGAGTACAAATAAATAGCTGTCTAATTGTTAAAACTTTTGTGGTTTTAAATAATTCATTGATGAAAACGATTTGCCTTTGCCAAGGATGATTTTAAGTACAAATTTCCGGTTTATATTGAGTTGTTCTATATGAGTTCTGTAAGCTCCTCCCCAGCATATGATCCCATATTGTAATACTGATTGGACGTGTGCATAATAAACAGACTTAATTGAATTAAAATCTAAAATTCCATGAAGTTGCTTGAAGGCAAAGATTAACTTTCTAATTTTCTTATTTATATACGCAATATGAACATCCCATTTTAACTTATTATCATATATAATGCCAAGATTATATTGGCTGACTATCTAATTTGTAACAGTCACAATTATAATTCATATAATTGCCACACGTGTGAACAATTAAGGCTAGCCCCATTGGTGACTCGCTCCTTTCCCTCAGTGCAATCGGTAAACATTTGGTTTTGGAGATATTCATTGTTAACTTATTTTGGTCAAACCAAGTTTTTATTAGACTCAAATCTTGAGTTGCACAGTTAAAGGTCTCCAACCATGATTTTTTTTCGACCAGAAAAGCAGTATCATCTGCAAAGAAAAAATAAATTGGATGTGATATTAATTTTTGATAAATTATTAATATAAATAAGAAACAGAAGAGGTCCTAGGCGAGATCAATAGGACAACTCCGAAATCTATTGTTCTCGCTTCGCTCAAAAGACTGTCAAGTGCCACAACTTGAAACTGATCACTTAAGTAGTTCTTAAACCATTTGAGAGTGACACCTCTAAATCCGATAAATTCTAACTTTAAAAAAAGAATATTTCTATCTAAAGAATCAAATGCTTTGGCAAGATCAATAAAGCATATAAGTTGTGTTCATTGTTGTAGTTATTGCTTTCTATACTTGACCCTCTAAATACCATTGACTGAAACTTTGTTTTTCCAATATTATTTGTAGGTTTATTCATTTCTTGTATCATTTTCATTGTCACTGGTCTAATCCTCTTAATCACACGTTGTTAAATTAATGATCTCACCAATATTTTACTAAAATAAAAACACTTGTAAGAAATTATGTTATCTAGTCTAGTTTTGGATATTGGATTGGCAAAATCTAATTAATAATTATGGAAATGACCTTTATTTTATATGATCTAGTGTACTATAGATAACTAATTATATGTATACCGATAACACTAGATTTATTTTTAAAACTTGTTTTAACTTATGAATTCATATGAATTTAGTGAAAATCGACATTACATTCATGTTCTGAAGACAAATCATGTACTTTACCTTGAAACATAGACATTTGGTTTGATTTACTCATTTATTATTGATTTATTATCTATTTACTGATTTATGATTATGTAATTGAATAAATTAATAAGATGTAAGCCTTTGATAATATAATTAGTAAGCATAATTTTTTTAACCTTAATAGAATAGTTGTCTAGCTTTTAATTAGTTTATTTTACTTATTTCTACTGTCAAATGTAATATGTATTATACAAACTATATTTTAAAAGTCTAAAAGTTTTTTAGTTATAAGTGTTCAACTTTTTAAAATGCTTTTTAAGTTGCCTTGCAAATATATCTTTTACTTATCAAGTGTATATAAGATTGAAGCCCCAGTATCAGATTGACTTTTTAGGAGGCTTAATTGTAATGTGTTTCTTTAAAAGGCTTGTAGTCTAAGTGACTGTGGAATGGACATGCTGCTTACATAATTATACCCCACAAACTATCCACTCAAACCCTTTAATGGAAGATCAAGCACTTAATTACAACATTTTATAAGCTTTCTTTAAATAATCATCTAAACATGTATTTAAAATAAGTTCATTTAAGTTTTACAATTTGCATTCAGTTATCCAAATTAAATGTGTATTAATCTCCTAAATCCGAATATTACAATAAAATGTTGTAAAGTACATTTATGGGTCCACTGCCATGAAGGAGAATTTTTGTCTTTTTTTGTACAGGGTGGCGCAAAAAGAACGCATGGATTTTAAAATGCTATAAGTTGGTTAATTTTAATCACACCAAAATTTTAATTACACCAAAACAATCATCAAACAACCCAATTTGAGAGTTGAGTGTTAATAATTATAAGACAATTAACTAATTTTTAAAAATAACATCAGAAAGATGGCGTCCTTCTGCATGAATACACATTGCAAGTCTCTTCAAAGTTTTCCATAACTTTGTTCAAAGTGTCCTGTGATACAGCGGCAATTTCTTCACTTATTGCAGCCTTCAATTCTTCAAGTGACCGAGGTTTACGACAATAAACTTTGAATTTCAGGTGTCCCCATAAAAAGAAGTCGCAAGGAGTCAAAGCTGGCGAACGTGCAGGCCAATGGAGATCGCCGAAACGTGAAATCACGTGACCAGGAAACATTCCTCAAACGACAGCCATAGATTGATTACTCGTGTGGGCTGTGGCTCCATCCTGTTGAAACCATGTTTGTTCCATATCGAGCCCCAAAGCTTCAAGATTTGGCTGCAAAAATGTGCGTAGCATTGTCACGTATCGTTCAGAATTAACAGTGACTGTTTGGTCACGCTCTTCAAAAAAATAAGGTCCAACGATGCCAATTTTAGAGACCCCACACCATACTGTAACTTTAGGACAATGCAGTGGTTTTTGATGCATTTCCTGTGGGTTGTGAGCTGCCCAATAGCAGCAATTCTGCTTGTTTACTGAGCCATTCAAGTGGAAATGAGCTTCATCACTCAGCATTACAACATTATTGTCATTCCCAACGACATCAAGCATTCTCTCGAAAAAAACTCTTCGTTCGTGAAAATCACGTTCATGGAACTTCTAAACAATCATTATCTTGTAAGGGTGAAATTGTAACTCACATGTCAGGATGCGCTGTAGCGATCGACGTGATATCCCCAAGGTCGGAGCACGCCGTCTAGTCGAGCGGTGAGGACTTTCAAGAACTGAGGCTCTGACACTTTCAACATTTTGCGGAGTTCGCGCCGTACAAGGGCGACCAGTCGATTTACTCTTCAACACTGATCCTGTTGTACGAATCGAGTTAACCCAACGAAGTATCAAGTTGCGATCAGGTACCGAACCATTACGTGCGACATTAAACTGTAAACGAAATGTTCGTTGAACAGTGATGACAGATTCATTTGATTTGAAATAGTGTTCAACAGCGAACACGCGATGCTGCACGTTCCACTGTTCCATTGCTACTAAAACTGGACGCTTCAACCAACAAAATGGCGTCGCTCGGCGGTCACTGACCGCTCCCCTCCACTGGTACTACGTTACTCAAATCCATGCGTTCTTTTTGCGCCACCCTGTACTATTGACTTCACATACTTAATGAAGTTTGAAATTAAATGAATTTATATTCTTCTCCTCAGACCAAACAAACCTTTCTGTTTTGTAAGAATTAAAGTATAGTTAACTGTATACATAATTGCTTCAAAATTCAAAAGACCAAATACTAAAATAAAAAACCTTAACGTCAGTTCGAATATGAAACGGAGGCATCAGTGAAAACCATATTGGCAATGGTCACTGCTGAGATAGTAGAATCATCCGAAAACTGGTTCACATATTTTCAGAAGTTAGTGAGCTTCAATTTCAGGCTGCTATCTATCAACACATAGTGCATGCTCCCTTCTACAGCAATCTCATTTCATTTTGTCAGCTCTCCTCGGACCAGAATGAACTAGTACTCATATGTTCCTGTAGAACTCTTACATTTCTTATGAGCAGCTTGTTTCTTCTTGAATAGCCCTGTATTAAGTCATGTGAGAACCCTTAGCATATCTTGAAACTCACCTTCATTACATTGGTATATTATCTTTCGTTGGCTCAGTAATAGCTGAATTACAATCATCACAGCAGCACTAACAGTAGTGTAAGAAAGAACATCTGTCCTTTTATACAATGAAAGATTATGGTGTAAGCAGGGCAATCTTTCAACCAACTCTCCATCAATGGAGCTTTTATGAGAAGAGTGGTCCCTATCTTCCCTGACTAACACCAAGACAGCTCTGTTTCCTAATAATTTGTAATGTTAAGATACAAATAATTTGAGCTCTGAAAGAATTCAATAAACAATAAATTTCAAAAGAGAATTTATTCTGGCCCTGGAAGCTGCACACAAGTGAATAGGAGTAGAGTAGTGCCTCGTTATCTGACATGGAGTTGTACAACATTCTGCTTTAACCAATGTACTCTTCCCAAAAATACTGTAATCAAATTTGTTTAAAATAATATAATGAATTATTGTTCCATAACAACGAAAATAATATGTACCTGGTGATGTTTTACCAACTAGCAAATTGGTGTTTTTTTGCTTACTGTACTTGTCTGAATGTTGAGTGAGGACTGTACAATGTGAGCAGACTACATCACTTTTGAGTGCCTAAAAATAATATTTTTTTTTTTCTACGAGAGGCTCATCTTAACCTTACTCTCCCCATTCTCCATAGACGGTTGATCTGTGTGGGCTACTTATTCAGACAGAGTAAGGGAGTGAACGAGTACAATAGAAAGTGAATATTACTGATAAATATTCTAGTCTAGGCCGAATTTGAACCTGCGCTATCTCTAACCAAGCTCAAAGTCCTGACGACTTAGACCGCTCGGGCACCGGCTCACCAAATTTAGGATAGGCAGCGTTTGTCGAAGAGAGAACTCTTCTTCAGTAGCTTGCTGACCAGTCACATGTATTTAAGTTGTATTACTTAACAGCATTAAGTATCGTAAAGTATCTATTAGGGTAACACGTTAGGATAGTTCATTTTTAAAACATTTTCACAATAAATTCATTGTTTTTGGTGTAGCAAGCGTTGCTATTAGTATGGTAATATAGTGTAACCTTAATGAAACTCAGTAATTATACCATTTAGAGTTTTTACTATCATTCCCTATTATACCACTATTTAACTTGTTGTCACGGCCCATTTACATCAGATAAGTTAGGTCCTACTGTATTCATCACATTTATAACTAGGAACTTTAATGTTTCTTATCCTCAAGATGTTATCCCTTATGAATTTGAATTTTCCCAATTATCAAATACATCTTGATGTGAATACAAGATAAACTTGTATACTATAAAATGTTTTAATTGATACATTTGGTACAATTTATTATTAAATTCAGTTGGAATGTTTCAGTATCACAAAAATAAACACAAACATTCATTACTGTTATTTTCTTCATTTACTGTTATATCAATAATCATTTGATCAAAGAAAATTTGACATGTTTCAATAATTGTTACAATAATTTGGCATTAAGATGATGAAATTGTTAAGGCTTTGGACTTGAGTTTTCCTTTGAGTCCTGTTTGAATTCTCAACTGAACTGATGGTTGGTCCTTCACTTGTTGAATAAAGTTCACTCATGGACTTGTGATTCTTATGAACTGTCAAGTTAAGTTGTATTGAACAAGTAAAATTAAAAAATATTCAAGGTGTTCTTAGTATACGATTATAGTTTTATTGGCATTTCAGTGCTAAAATGTTATCCATGTTATCTGAAATCCAACCATGAGTGTGCGCTCAAAACAGTTAGGAGAGTATCCTTATTGGACTATTATCCTTTCTATGCTGTAGACTGTATCACATGCTTAGAGTATTTAAACGTTTGTATATATCATAAAATAGTAATTATATATAGGTTTTCTATTTACATTCTTGAAATGTTATTGTACAGTTTGATTGCTTACCGCCTAACTTTTATAATGTTTTGCAGACCATCAATATTGTTTTCAGCAATTAATTATTATAAAAATGAGTTTTATTCTTTACAGAAACTATTATTTATAGAATTAAAAAAAATCTGTACATTTATAGTAAGCTGAATTCAATCAATAGAGTAAGCGCACAAATTAAATATCAACAAGTAACAATTATTAAATTTTAGGACCAAGGGTTTTTCTTCAGTCAGTAGAACTGGTTGTACAACCATGTCAAATTCAGATAGAATAGAATAGAATAAGTTTATTCCAACAATTTTACATAATTGTGGCCCCGATAAGTAACAAATGTTAAGATTGAACATGTTCTTTCAAGAATCTTCATGTATATTGAAGAATTTATGCCTACTGTTTACTTCTTAAACTGAAATGTTTTATCACTTATTTTTTACAATAAAAGTGCACTTATATTTGCATTGCTGTTTTTATTTTGCTCCATAATTTATATTTGTAAGTCAGTTTTTCAAAATGGCTGGGTATTTGCTCCGGTGTAATAGACTAGTGTACCAAAGTATCACATACTGTCTTGAGAAGTAAATGTAATTCAGTGTATTGTTACTTACCCAAAAAAGTCTGTACTTTTAGTATAGTAGAATCACAATCTTTTTCCAATTGCCCCAATATCAACATAAAGAAATCTATAATGAGTGTCTGCAATTACTAACAGAATAATATAACTGTTTGTAATTAAAGTACATTGACCTGTAGTTTGGACAGTTCTGAATACGAATGCTTTAAATCATAGTACCGAGACACATAGGAAAATTTGCTCCTTTTTTTAATTCAATGGCAACTTCTTTCCAATCTTCTGTTGTTGCAGCCAGATATGGGACTCCTTCCAAACTGTATTTATATATTAAAGAATCACCAACAGAAGATTGGGAAGAAGTTGCCAATGAATTTCAAAAAAGGAGCTAATTTTCGTATATGTCTCGGTACTATGATTTAAAGCATTCGTATTCAGAACTGTCCAAACTACAGGTCAATGTACTTTAATTACAAACAGTTATATTATATTATTAAGAGTTAAAAACTGTTATTATATTATTAAACTGTTTAAGGATCAAGTTTATTTCACAAGACAGTGACAGTATAAGTATATGGTAGACACTTCTACTACTTCATAAAGTTTTGAAAACTACTGTCGGAAAGAAATTATGTGCACCAGAGTTTGAAGATGGTTTTCCAAGGAACTAAGAAACCTATGAAAATTCCAATCATACCATTGTTTTCCTTATTTAATTGTGTGTTATGACATATGAAATTTATTACAAGTTATAATAATTTTTATCCTAGTAGGAACAAAAAAAGTACAGACATTTTAACTAGTTTTCACTGTACATCAAATTAACACTGTCATTACTCAAAAACCTGTTCATATATTGCTTTTACATTTTAATATGTGTTGTTAGGAATGTTTGCTATTTGTTTCGTAAATTTTAGAATTTTATGTTTTCAAGAAAAAAAAAAGTTCTTATCAATTACCTGAAACATTGTTTTCTTTGCTTCTAGAGTTTGTAAAATTAATTACTTGGTCTTGTTGTAATCCTTATTACCTATATAGATACGATACATAATTTTCATATGTGTAAGTAAATGCAGTGAATTTAAATCAATTTAAAATAACCTTAAATTGATAAATTTAAATTGATTTAAATCAATATCAAATCGCTGCATTTACTTACACATTTGAAAATTTTGTAACAACGAAATAATTAATTTTACTCTATAATAAAAGGTCTATGGTAATATAGTTCAGCGTGAACTATAAAATATATCCTAATAGGACACTACTGACATAGTCCACAATAATCAGTTTGCCATATGCTAATTAAAATCGTAAAATAAACTTGAAGCCTTTATTAAAAGTAATCGTAATTTAAAAAAATAAATGTTAACATTGAAAGTATTTGCATCCCACAAGCAAGTGGACTGTAAAGAAAACTGAAAACACCATCTACACGGTCGGACCAACGTTATCTATCCAGGCAGTGCAGACTGCTGAGTCGACGTAATGCCAATGATTGTCTCCAGACTTCAGTATTTAGTACTTTTCCATTTTTCTACTCTAAGCAGCACTGTCACACTAACAAAAAACCTAAGTTTCACAGCCGGGCGAAAAAGGTGAGCATGTTAAATGCCATTGGGTAAACATAGTTGTATAATCTTTGCTTGTATTTTTCACAAATACAATATCATTGCTTGTTTTCATGAAATTTGACCTTAAATGGCCGCCATTATGAATTGTGAAAATATTGAAATAATATGTGGTTTGACTTTTTAGGTATTTTGAGTTAGTAACACATCTGTCAAGTTTCAAAAAAATATATTTAGGGAATATTTGTTCAACCTTAGAGAAACATAATTTTGATGGTGGCACCCTTGTGAAAATGGTGCAGGGTAGAGGGGGAAACAAAATGGCCACCATCTAAAACACGTTTTTCTACGTATATCACTAAACGTTAAAATTACGAAAAAATATTTTGAACAAAAAATGTGTCTACTCTGATTCTGGATAGAAAATGTTATTACAAAGTTTCACATAGAATCAACCGTATTCTCTAAAATAGTACTTGTACATTTTTTAATAATAAAAATGAGTTGTCTCAGTATAAATGTGTTACAAGCGAATGATTATCAACAATTGCATAAGATTTTAAGAACACTTTATGGGACTCATAACTGTGTACCAAGGTTATGAAAACAACTGCCAGAACCCTGCTCAAAATAAAAATCTTTATAACTATTTAATGTGTTCAGCTCAACGCATGAGATGGAATAATCTGACTCACCATCGCTCTCGCTCCATAAACTAAGGGTCTCCACACCAGCCCAGTCACAGCATAATGATATACTTAAACTATAGACTATAATACACATTGGAATTTAATTAAATAAATAAATAATATTATATATAAAAAAAGTTAAATAAATTAATCAGTGCATTATAACTGTTGAGAATAAAGTTAATTAGTTTTTAAATACAAAGAATCAAGAATCAAGAAACTTTATTACCATTGGTCATATTACATGAAATAGGCAACGTCAATGAGTATACAATTTTATGATACAAAATTATTAAATCTAAGCATAATTCCATAGATTAAAAAAAACCAAGAACAACAAATATTACAAATTATCCTACTGTAGAGAGCATATACGAGTATTAAGGGCTACAGATTATCCAAAGAGTGTTCCAAAAATTCATGTATACTGTAGAAAGGGTTTTCAATGAGCCAGCTATTTAATTTAGATTTAAATTGTTTGAGTGGCAAATTTACTAAATAATCTGGTAGCTTATTAAAAAAACGAATAGTGTTTACCTTATGAGAATTACCTGTCAAGGCCAACCTATGTTGTGGGACATCAATTTTGTTCTTTCCTCTGGTGTTGTATTTATGTGTATCTTGTCTAGTGTTAAAAAGGTGTATATTATTTTTGGTGTAGATTAAAATGTGGAATATATAGAGGTTTATGATAGTCATTATTTTCATTTCCCTGAACAATGGACGGCAGTGCTCCGTTGGTGCCACCTCGCACATGATTCGAATTACCTTTTTTTGGGTGAGTAATATTTTGCTTGTGTGTGGAGAATGGCCCCAGAGAATCAAGCCATATGCTATATGATGATAAGATGAACAAGAGACTTTTAAACTAATATACAAGATCTAAAAAAAGAAACAATCATACCCATACACGTCAGTTACTGTAAGATCAATTAGCCAGAAGGACCTGGATAATGCTGGTGTCCTCACATTGAGTGGAATCATGGAATGGGAGTTTATTAAGGTGTAATTTTAGTTGTTTTAGCAAATATAGTGAAATAATGATATTAATAATAGTGTTGTAATTTATTGAATAACTCTTGTTAATGTTACTTTTAAAGTCCAATGATTTTGATTAATTGTAATCTTATATATTTTTAAATAGTGGATACATATGGACTACTAATTGTTACTTTCTTCAAAGGAGTTTGGAAAAGAATCGTTTACACTGCTCTGCCAACCACAATAAAATGATCAAAGCCAGCTAACCTAAAAAATTTTCTGTGGTTCAGTCATCATTCGATCGGCCCGGTCTTTCTGGGGTCAGTTAGACATCCCTCTGCTCGCTTCTGTTTAAGGACGTACGTGATGAACGCCAGAACCACGCCTCAGCAGCAGGTGGTCTGACGGGACTGGCCTCTGAACCTTCTTATCGCGTTGATTACAAAACACTAGATGCTCTTCTAAATAACGTTGACTGAACTGAAGTCTACAATCAGAATGATCCTTCATTTGCATTTGACGTTTTTATTAACATTTTCCAAAATGTAATCTCACAAAGTAAAATCACAATATATAATATAAATCATAAACTAAGAAAAATAAAGCCATGGATGAATGATTTTATATGTATGCGAATTAAAATAAAAAATAAAATTCTACAAAAAGTTAAAGCACACCCACAAAATAAAAAATTGTAGAATTATTTTTAAAAATACAGAAACAAGGTTCAGTCAGAAATTCGTAAACAGAAAGAATCATTTTATCCGCGTTGTTTCGATAAATGTAAAGGCAATTCTAAATCTACATGGAATGTTGTCAATTTGCTTCCTGGTCAAAAATCGATATGGCGGGAAGATATCAAGCTAAATATCAATGGAAAGCTAACTAATGAATTTAAATTTGTTGGTAATGAATTTAATAATTTATTCTTATCTGTAGTTGAAAGATTAAATTTGAAAACATTGCAACCAGAAGAGTTCAAAAACTTTAAAATTTACAGTAATATACAGTATTTCAGAGAAAACAATCACAAAAATCAATTTTTTTATTCAGTAATTCCTGGAAGTAGTAAAATCTTTTAAAAAAACAGTACTTCGCCTGGTATTGATGTAATTAACTCAATATTGATAAAATTCATCTATCCTAAAATAGACCATGTTTTGTAAATTTAAGTTTCGCTCTGGTATTTTTCCCGAAAAACTTAAATTAGCCGTAGTGATTCCAATTCTTAAGGGTGGATCGATTCATGATAGCATTATCTTCAGACCAATATCATTACTTTCAACGTTTGCCAAAATTTATGAAAAAGTAATGAAATATAAACTATTAAAATGTCTTAATTACATACAGTTTTTTGTAAGAATCAATTTGGATTTCTAGAAGGATTAAATATAAAGCACGCTCTGCATAGTTTCATGTGTAATGTTTATAATTATTTAAATTCAGGTCAAAAAGTTGGTAGACTGTCAAATAAATTCTTTAAAAAAATTATTTGACTGGCATTAAAGGTAATGTGTACAATTGGTTTCAAAGCTATCTATTAAATAGGAATAGTTTTTTAATTAGCATAATACGTGTTGGTACATATATAGTACAAGTAAACGTCACAAAACACAAATTTATTACAATATAAGCACAAAATGCACAAATATATTATAAGTACAAAATGCACAAATATTCTTTTGTGAATCCCTCTGGTCTAAGGAAGGTGAGCGTGGTTCACCAAAATCGATCACCATATTTGAGTATTTTGTACTTATAATATTTTAGTGCTTATATTGTAATAAATTTGTGTTGTGTGACGTATACTTGTACTGTATTAAATAGGAAACAATGTGTTAAAATTAAATCTATTTACAGTGATGTGGGGAAAATTAGGTATGGAGTGCCCCAAGGATCAGTATTAGGTGCCATTCTATTTTTAATCTACATCAATGACCTATGCAATGGTCTTTTTCAAGACAACCTGACATCATTTGCTGGTGATACAGCACTTTGCTATAGAGGAAGCAATTGGATGCAGAAAAGGGAAGCAATGAAAGAGAATCTGACATTTTTACAATATTAGTTTTCTACAAATACTAAGCAATTAAGTCCTGAAAAAACCAAGTTTGTAATTTTTAATCTAAGGCAACAAATTGATTTTCCAGAAAAAGTATATCCGTATGCAGATTGTGTTGAGACATAGTAAACTGCAGCTCTTGTGCTATAGTAAGTAAAGTCAATAGAATTAAATATTTGGGTTTACACTTAAATATTAGAATTAAATATTACGATTACGAACTTAATTGGAAAACCCATATTTGCCATTCGAAATAAAAATTTAATAATACTATAAGATGCTTCTATTACTAAGATCAGTGTGTTATAGCAGCGTTTTAGAAATGTTATATTTTTCACTGGTGCACAGTAGAATCAACTACGGTATTTCAAGCTGGTGAATAATTTATGACACTAATCTGAAACCAATTACCATCCAACAAAAATGTTTCTAAGAGTTATTTTGCAAGGGTAAATTAGAACCATCTCACACTTTATTTATAATTAACAAAATTCTTTGATTAAAACATATGTTTGTTTTCAATACCACCGTACTTGTGTGGGTGGGCAGGTGGGTCAAACCTTCTACGTGTATAGGTGGGCAGGTGGGTCAATACCACTGTACGTGTTTGGGTGAGTCAATACTACCATACGTGTGTGAGTGGGAGGATGGGTAAATACCACGGTACGTGTGTAGGTGGGAGTGTGGGTCTATACCACCGTACGTGTGTGAGTGGGCAGGTGGGTCAATACCTCCGGTGTGTATGGGTGGGCGGGATTTTAGTATTGACTTTTTTAAGTCATGTTCCATTTTGTAGTCTAAATCCCAATGACTACATGAAATTTACCTGAGAGAAATATTGCTTTTAAAAATATGCTTAGAAATAAGCATATCATACATATACCAAAACCTAATATAACTCATTTTGAAAAATGTTATCTTTTAAAAGGACAAAGAATGTTCAATAAATTACTAAACGAATTAAAACCATGTAAGAACAACATTTTATTCTAAAAAAACTTCGAATTTGGTTATTTAAGCAAGCCAACATTGATTTCTTAACTCATATTCATCATGACAAAATGAAGTAAAATATGATATGTAACTTTTGTTTTTTCCTTTTTTAACTAATAAATAGCAGGTTTTATTTCAGATAACATAGCTGTATTCATTAGAGTCTATTTTTATTATCATTTGTGGTTAGTTCGAATTAGTATTTTTTTCTATTTTCAATTAAGTTCAAGATAGCGCATTCGTCTCCTGTTGTGCATTAAAATTTATGTTTTTATGTATGCATGGTAGGAACCTCTCAACAGGTATTTGCCTTATAGCCTATATTTTCTTGATAATTTGTTTATTGACAGTATATTTTGTTTTCTCTGTTAAAATATTTATGTGTGTATTTCATTTAGTTTATTAATTTTTAAACTCCCCTCCGCTGTACCGCCAGCATGCACTTATGGTACTTGCACACTCTCATCGCTTCCGTCCAGACTTCAGCTCAGTAGAGCAGAATGGACTGCGGTCAACAGGAGTTTCCTTGTTCTCTGGCTGGGACCCTCGATGTTGCTCATCATGCTGCTAAGGTTTGTTGTTAGTACCGCTGCCTTGTCGCACGCCTTTTGGATTTGGTCCCAGAAAATGAGCTTCCAGTCAACCCGTCACGCCCAGGTACTTTGCGGACCGTTTCTTTGGACAACTTCCGTCCCCACTGTCATGGGAATCCTCTTACTCGTCAGCATGACAATATCGTTTTTCGCGATCGCCAGAACAAGGCCGTGGTCCGTCATCCAGCTGCTGACTCGCATCATGATGCCGGTCAGTCTGAGTTGAGCCAGCTCCGGCTTCTCGATAGGTCACCGCAGTGACATCATCCGCGAAGCCTACAAGAAAGACAGGTCTGGTATCTCTGTCTCGAGCAGACCGTTGTAAGAGACGTTCCAGAGGTCAGGGCCGAGAATCGACCTCTGGGTCGCACCAGAGATGACCCGAATCTCCCTCGTACCCTCTCTCGTCTCATACAACAAACGCCTGCCTATTCAGGTAGTCCCTAACGACCGCCATCAGGTAGCCGGAGACGCGAACCTGCGTTCGAGAGCTTTCAAAATGTCGCTCCACCGAGTTTAACGCGTTCTTGACGTCTAACGTCATGAGCAGCACCACAGGACGAGCCGCGTGGCTTGCCATGTCTGATCTCCTGACTGCTTCCAGCTCCTCGGAAATCGCGCTGACTGTAGGGCAACCCTCCTGGAAGCCGCGTTGGTGCTCCGAGAGGTCATCCGCGTCTCTGATGGCGGCCTGGAGGCGCAGCTTCAGCAACTTCTCCAAAAGCTATCCGGCGGTGTCCAGCATGCACAAAGGTAGGACGGCTCGCTCGGGCGGCCCTCCCCTTACTCACCAGCATCAGCCTTGTCTTTTTCCAGTAAGTGGCCCCCACTTTGAGACAGGCGTTGTACATGCAGAGAAGGAGCTTCAGCCGGCATCTTGCTGCCACTTTTAGGACTTTAACAGGAAAGCCGTCGGGCCTGGAGCTTTCCCGTTCTTCAGAGATTGGACCGCGGAATGTAGTTCTTCGACCGTGAGCAATAGAACTTCCTGCCGGGACTGGAGGGTCCGCCTCGCAGCATGCGTGGGGAAAAGGCCGTTCACTATGTTTACCATTTCTGCCGGTTCTATCAGTGGTGGTCCTCCTCGTGGTGTGAGTTTCCGCATGAACGGTTTGTAACCCTTTCCCCAAGGGTCCAAACCCGCTTCTTCACACAGTTCCCATCAACAACGGGCTTTGCTTTGGTGGATGGTTCGCATCAACGCCCTTTTCACAGCCTTGTACCGATCGGGCCAGACCGCGGCCTCCGGCCAGGTGCGCATTCTTTGGGCTTTACGCCTCAAGTCCGCGATCTCCGCCGTCCACCATTCCATGCCCTTTTCCATACCATGGGAACGTCGCACGTGCGCGAGATCAGCCGACAGGTGTTCTTCACCACTCTCTCGGCGTCGTCGGTGTTGGGTCTCTCCGACATGCTTGGAGGAGTTTCAAGAAGTCCACGAGTCTCTCCTCGTTCAGCCTCGCAACGTTCCAGCGAAGTGGTCGCAGGACACTTGCCCTCGCTGTTCCTCGTCTTCTTTCATCCAGGTGGAAGGCTCGTGGTCACTACCAGTGTATTCACTTATCACCCGCCACACGGTGATTCTTGTAGCCAGTTCCTCCGATGTTAGGGTCTCATCCGGTATTGATTCACCAAACCCCGACCTCCGGTAGGTTGGCGTGCTTCCTTCGTTGAGGACAGCGAGTTCGAGCTTGGACGCCATCTCCAACAGCAACCGTCCTCTGGTGTCTGTAAGTGGCATCCCTCACTCTACTACTCTGGCATTGAAGTCGCCTGCGATTATGAACTGGCCAGGTCTGTCTCGAACTGCATCCTCCAGCGCTTCGACCTTCCCTCTGTATTACGCTATGCTATTGTTCAGAGACGGGTATCAGCTGTCAAATTTTGTCGTCCGGCTCTTGGCCCAAGCGAACCCAGCACCGTTGCCTTGGGAGTCCATAGCAGCTCTCTCGCATCAACCACCCAGTGGGCACAAGTGCCAAGGGTGTCGGACACCCAGACAGGGCTCTGTCTGCTCAAAAGGGCTCGCTAACGAAGACCACCGCCGAACTGATCTCGCAAGCGAGTCTGTCTAACAGGGAGTCAGTGGCCCTGCTCCGATTGAGATTCCCTTGAAGGAATCTCAGTCCCTTCGGAGCTGGCCCTTCTTCCGGGACAAGAAGTAAGTCCCTAAAGACTCGGCAAGCTCCCTGGATGTGGTCAGTCGCCAAGTTTTTCTCTCCGCGCGAGAAGAGAGTCGAGTAGGCATACCCGAAGAGTGAAGAGAGACTAGACAAAAGACAGTAACAATTTCTTGCTTAAGAACATTCAGTCCCAACTGGGAACTGCGTGGTTGCCACCCACGAATCCATAAGAAGTGGACCCCTGTGGGATTGTGTTCATAAATATTTCAATTAAATCTTTAAGTATTGTATTATATATATTTATTTCAGATACTTTACTTGTAAAACCCTCAGGCTGGCTATTGATAATGCTAATTTTTAATACTGAAAAATATCGAAGTACCCTCTTAGAGAATACTCTTTGTCCTACGTGAAATGTTGTAATAGAAGTTTTTGTACATGATTACAGTAGCTACAGTTTTTGTTTGAAACACTTTTGTAATCCCAACGGTTTTTTATATAAATAGGAAAACGTATTTTAGATGGCGGTCCTTTTGGTTTTCCCCGCCACCACATAAACACACTATTTTTAAGAGTGCCACCTTCGAAAGTATGTTTCTACAAGGTCAAACAAAGTGATTGACACTATTTCCACACTTGCATAATCAAGGAGCACACGGATGTTCATTTAATAGGGGACTAGTATGGTTTTTTGTCAGCTATCATTTTTTAGTCTTAAAATTAAATAAAAGCTGTGTTTAACTTGGAAAACTCCAAAAGTCACTAGATATTAATAGAAATAAAAATGTAAGTACTCTCCTGTCATAGAGCTATAAATCCAATCCGTCAAGCAGTTTTAAGACCTGCCTCACTGATTCTATTTATGCTTGCTAATCCCTCTTAAAACAGCGCAAGAGGCACTCTTAAACTATGTGTTCTATTGTTTGGATAGACTCCCCGCAATCACATGACAGATCTCCTGTCAATCCCCATTTGTTTTCTAGTAGTTAAATCTGCCCACTCCAATTCGAAACCGATTCAGCAATGTCCACTCCCTGCGGAGAAGGTTCATCCCACATACAGGTACTGACAGATCGTTAATAAGGAACTTGTTACGTCCATCAAAACTGTTCAATCAATCAATCAATTTTTTATTGCAGTATTAACAATTATTACATCGTATTGCAAAAGTCAATATTTGTTTTAATAATCTATAATAAATAAGATTTTAATAAAATTAAAAATTATAATAGACCTTCTCTATTCTACCACTCTATCAACCGTACGTACATAAATTACAGGCATTCTACATTCATACTTTACACCAGTGTCATTGGGGCCAAATTTTGAATTTCTTATTCCCAGCGGCTTTCCATGAACTCGCTAACCGAGTAAAATACTCTTGACATCAAGAGGTTTTTTAAGCGATATTTGAAAGTTTTGAAACTCTGGCTTGTTTTGATATCTTCAGAGAGCTGATTAAGCAATCCAACCCCAACCTGCGCAGGAAGGCGGTCAGACGCCATTGTTCTACACCAGACTCCACGGAAATTGTCCCTGCCACGAGTTTTTTAGTGATGGACGTCCCTGCCCTGGACCAATTCAGTTTTAAACTGACAGTACAGGCATGGGCGGAGTTAGACCTTGTATGTTGGGGGACACAAGTAACAAGTTTACCATGCATTAAATTTCCTGTATATTTTTTCCGGGGGGTCTGGGGGACATTTTTAAAAATTGCAGCTTAAAAACATGACATTTAGGCACCTTTTTTGCATGAAAAATACTTAAACTCAGAACATGAAATTGATGTTTATTTTTATCAAACATAAACATAATATTGGTTGTATAGCAATATAAACCAGGTATATACATATTTATTTTCTACAATAGAATGGTCTCATATTGTCAAGCAATGTAACCCTTATATTAACACATTAGCATTTCAATATTAGCACTCCTTTATTAATAATTAAATAAGAGGCAATTTTCTATTTCCTTTTTTTGCATATTTATCCGTTAGTTTATCCAAGTTGAGGCTTTTTACTAAATCAGATTCTGAATAAATGACAGCTAAATTGGAGAAACGTTCTTGGCCCATGGATGACCTAAGCCATTGATTAATTCTTCTCATTGTCGAGAACGATCGTTCACAAGTAGCACTTGTGATAGAAGGGTAAGACAAATCTTAAAAAGCAGTTTGAAATTGGGATAAATATCATCTTGAATTAAAACCAGTTCTTTTAATATTTTAACCAACTCTTTAAGCGTTATTTCTTTTGGGTTGATACCATCTGACTCGAGAACGCACCGTAGGATGCTCAATTCTGATATGAGCACAGTTTTGTTCAATCCGGGCGCTGGATATTTCTGTATAAACGATTAAGATTTCTCTACATTGAGGCAAAGGAACTCTTCACTCGCATTTGCTACTTCCATTGATTCACCGGCAAACATTCTTTTGAGTTCACTGATCAAAATATGAAGTATTGGGTAATAAAGGTCACAACGGTACTGTACCTTGCTGTTCACTTCACTGTTATCACTCAAACTCTCTGTATCGACTCCTCATGACTGTCCAACAGTAATGATCTCATGTGGGCCTGGGACTTTGATCTGTAGCTCCTCTTGCAGTATTTTGTATTCCGCATGCATATCAGGGTTAGAAAAAAACTCATATAGTGACTGCATCACATTAAAGAAGAAACAACACTGTAGTTATTGCTTTCACAAGAGTTTACAAGAACCAAATTAACCTTATGTGCTAAACAGTGCACATACATGGCGAGAGAATGGGTATCCCTGATGATTTTCTGTAGCCCATTCTTTACTCCGGACATTACACTCGCGACACCATGTGATTGACCTATTAAAGTAGCAGTTATACCTACTTCCTTAAGGTAGTTCAAAATAATATTTGCTAAGGACTCAGCACTACGATCTAGAGAAACGTCCTTCATTGTTAGCAATCTTTCTTTAATTTCTGATTCAAACAAATATCTTATACAAATACACAATTGTTGAACTCTGTATGACTGCTTCATCGACCATAAAATCTAGATTCGTTTACCTCATTCACTATTGTACTTAAAACCTCTTCAGTAACAATTTCGAAAATTTCGTTTTGAAAGTCATGACTTGTTAAATTGAAATATCGTTCATATTTTCCTTTGAATTTAGCATCATATTTTGAGTATAATTCACATAACTCTAAATAATTCCCCTTGTTGCCAGACGTTTCTTTTTCATCGTGTCCACGAAAAGGCATTCCTTGTTTGGCCAAACATAACAAAAGGTCCAAAATTTGCTTAAAATATTCACTATTTTCATAAATAAGCTCTCTTTATGAGATAATGATATTTCCGAAGCAATTGTATCCTTTGGCTTTCTATAGTTATGCCACTTCGCCATGGAAAATAAGTCACTTTCACTGGACACATGCTTTTCAAATTTTTCCCCTATCTTCTTCCAGTTACTTATGCCTTTTTCAGTTACAGATACTTCTTTATTGTTAGAAGAAAATATCCTGCAAGCGTAACAGAACACAGCATCTTTCTTTATACTGTATTCTAGCCATTCAAGTTTCTTAAAATAAAATGGTGTAAATGCTCGTTTTGAATTTTTAAAGTCTGAAAGTGGATATGTAGTCAAAATTGGGCGCGATGGACCCGTCTCTATATTACCAAGGTCCAGTTTTTTTGAGTAGGCTCCTTCATCATAAGAAGAAGTAACTGAATCAGTTTGTTTACTTACGTCATAGCAACAGCCTGGGGAAGCTTTTATTAAACACTCAGATTCCGCTTCTTCGTCGGTCTTAGACACGGTCACTGGTTCTTTTATTTAAAAAAAAGTTCTAATGTCTGTTGTTTTTTTACTCATTTTGTTTAAATTGTAGATTCCATAGATAAACAAAACAGAAAAATGATAATACTGTAATTAATTAATATAGAAACACCACTCATCTCATCTTAAATAACACAAACAAAAACACTTATTTTAATACATGAAGCACGAAAGTGGGAACAGAGCATGAACACTAACTGACAACTGCTGACTGACTGGGCTGGGCAGACTAGCGCACACGTGTCTAGACGATATAGCACTCCTGTTGTGACTTGCCGAATAATTGAAACACCGCCGCCGGCCACGCTAAACAGAACTCGACTCAGTCAGCCGCGCCAATTTGTAGATGGTAGGTAGTCGAAGTCAACCCGTAATTGTATTGTATAAGTGGAATGCTAATACTCGCACTGATCTTCATTTTGGATTAATGGCATTCATATGTATTATTAGTATATATAGAGTCAACATGCATTTAAGTTCATCGTTCATTTAATAACTTTAATATAAAATTATATTCCTTATAAATAAAAATTAAAATTCACACGAAGGTTAGGGGGGCATTGCCCCCCCCCCCATAATTCCGCCCATAAGTACAGGAGCGCCTCCAGCATGTACAGGACAGGCACGGCAAGGTCATTATTCCCAAATCCCTGAAGGCGTCTCTACACGACTCTATATTTTGTAATTTTGAAATGATTCTAATAGCTCTTTTTTGGAGCCGAAAACCCCTTTCGAATTTGGTTGCAGCGCAGCTACCCCAGAGTCTTATCCCGTACGATAGGTGGGGGATATATAGGCCATTTTTAAGACATCAAGGGAGCAAAATTTTGTGAGGTTACGTAAGACGTAAATGCCTGAGGTAACCTTTTTACAGACATAATCAATGTGGTCATCCCAGGTCAGCCCTCGATCAAGGTACATTCCCAAGAACTTAGTAGAATCTGCATTCTCTATAAGAGCATCATCTATTACTACGTTTGGAAGAACTTCGTCCTCCCTCTGAGTGAGACAATATTTGATGAAATTTGATTTTGCGTTGTTTGTATGTAGATTGATATTGGAAAAATGCTGAATGCAAGAACTCAGCATCACATAAGAATCAATCTCTAAGCCGTCAATTGATTTAGGTTTAATGCAGAGTCGTATCGTTAGCGTACTGGACAACCTTTCCATTTTGGATTGGAGAGTTCAGCCTATTGACGTAAATAAGAAAGTGGACGTGTCCAAGTATTGATCCCTGAGGGACTCCGTATTTAATTTCTACGCTTTCAGATTTGACATTTTCCACTCGCACGGGTTGGTATCTGTTCTCCAAGTAGGATGCAAGCCATTCGAGCGGTAGGCCGCTGATTCCGCTTGCCTCTAATTGGTGCAACAGTGTCGCATGATGCACACAGTCAAAGGCCTTAAAAAGATCGAGAAATATGCTGAGAGTAGTAGTTTTCTGATGGTTTTAGACTCACTTTTACCTTTGGACTTTCAAGATGGCGGCGGTCACGTGACTTTTCCAAGATGGCGGCGCCCATTTCCCGCCAAATTTCCTAACCTCACTTTTCCTAACCTCAAATTCCCATTTCCCGCCAAATTTCCTAACCTCACTTTTCCTAACCTCAAATTTCCCTCAAATTCCCAAATTTCCCTCCAAAGTCCCACATCATACTATATAAAATTCATTGTTAACCTAACTTTTTCCGTGTTATACTATATAAAATTCACTTTTTTTGTCCAATATGGCGTCTTTTTCCATGTTATACTATATAAAATTCACTTTTTTTGTCCAATATGGCGTCTTTTTCCATGTTATACTATATAAAATTCACTTTTTTCGTCCAATATGGCATCTTTTTCCATGTTATACTATATAAAATGCACTGTTAACCTTGTTATACTATATAAAATACACTCTTAACCTAACTTTTTACATGTTATACTATATAAAATGGACTTTTTTGTCCAATATGATGTCTTTTTCCATGTTATACTATATAAAATGAACTTTTTTGTCCAATATGACGTCTTTCCCTCCTCAAAATTCCCTCCCAAAATTCCTCATCCAATATGGCGGACTTTACACTATAATAAATGTAAAAAGATGACCACCGGATCCAATATGGCGTCTTTCCCTCCCAAAATTCCTTATCCAATATGGCGTGTACTTCCGGCGACCGTCGGATACCTTCGTACACGTCGTCTGCTGGTCGGGCACGCATGCGCGTTGTTACTCTGTGGATTATTTCATATATACACTATAATAAATGCAATACTCTATGTGGCTGACGTGATCACAGCGCCCCTAGCGGCAACGTCGATCGGAGCGGACCTGGTGGCAAAACTTAGCGCATCCTTTCGGAACATGACGCCTTCGGAAGGGAAGTCCCCGGTGGTAATTCCCCTTCTCAAATTCGGTCTTTATACTATATAAAATACACTATTAACCTTTCTCATACTATATAAAATGCTAAAGATGGCGGCCATTTACATATGTACTATATAAAATGCTTTCGTGTACTTCCGGTGACCGTCGGCTACCTTCGTACACGTCGTCTGCTGGTCTGGCGCACACCCAAATGCCACGCTCTGATTGGTTACCTCCCTACTTTACAAGTAATATTTCTCACACGTACTGTTAGACTACTTATTTAATTTAATTTTTCTCAAATTTTAACAAATACACAGTTAACATACGCTCTTAGCTTTGGGTACTCATCCACGGCTTCCTACACTGTTACCTATATCGAATCACAGATCATCCTCAAACCCCTACTTAACACTCTAGGCAACCCGCAATACACGTTTTAATTAAAAATCAAGGGGCAGCTATTATTTATATTAATTATTTACTTCTTTTTTATTTTTATTTAATACACTGTTACATAAGAGACATACTGGTGTATGGTGACCGGGATTTATCGCTGTTATCACATCACTGACCTCAAAGGTCAACCCGTGGCTGTTATCACATCCCACAAGCATTGTTTTACATCCCGTATGAACGATGTACGAGTCTTTGTTACTAACTAGATGAACGAGTGTAGTCTTTGTTACTAACTAAGGCTGCTGGACCCTTTGATATATGATCTATTAACAACACAGTAGTCAGGGAAAAAAATTAAACCCGGCCCCCCCCTTTTGGGGAAAGGGGGTTTGGTTTTGGGGGAAAAATTGGGTTTTCCCCCCAAAAAACCTTTAAAAGGAATTTCCCTTAAAAATTTTTTTTTAAATTTTTTTCCTTTTAAAAAAACCAAAACCCCTTTTTTTAAAAAAAAAAAAAGAGGGGTTTTTTTTAAATTTTTTTAAAAAAAAAGTTTTTTTTCCCCGGGGGGGTTAATTCCCCTTTTTCCTTTGGGGGGGAAAAAAAAATTTTTTTCCCCCCCTTTTTTGAAAAAAAAAAAAAAATTTTTTTTAAATTTTTTTTTTTTTAAAAAAAAAAAGGGGGGGTTTTTTTTTAAAAATTTGGAAAAAAAACCCCCCCAAAAAAAAAATTTGGGAAAATTTTTAAAACCCCCTTTTACCCCCCCTTTTTTCCCCCCCAAAACCAAAAAAAAAATTTAAATTTTTTAAAAAAAAATTTTTTTTATTTTTTTAATAAAAATTTTAAAAAATTTTTTTCCCCCCCCCTTTACCCCCCCCCCCCCCAAAAAAAAAAACCCCCCCCTTTTTTAAAACCACCCCCCTTTTTTTTTTTTTTTTTTAAAAAAAAAAAAATTTTTTGAAAACCCCTTTTTTTTTCCAAAAACCCCCCTTTTTTTTTTCAAAAAAAAAAAAGGGGGGGCCCCACCCCCCCAAAAAAAACCCCCCCCCTTTAAAATTTATTAAAAGCCAAAATTTTTTTAAAAATTTTGAAAAACCCCCAAAAAAAAAAAGGGTTTAAAAAAGGAAAAAAAAAATTTTTTTAAAAAAACCCCCCCTTTTTTAAAAAATTTTGAAAAAACCAAAAACCCCAAAAAAAAAACCAAAAAAAAAAAATTTTAAACCCCATTTTTAAAAACCCCAAAATTTTTTTTTTAAAAAAATTTGGAAAAATTTTTAAAAAAAAAAAAAAATTTTTTTCCCTTCCCCTTTCAAAAAAAAAAAAAAAACCCCCTAAAAAAAAAACCCTTTGGAAAAATTTTTAAAATTTTTTTTGGTTTTTTTTTTTGGGGGGAAAATCCTTTTTTAAAAACCCAAGGAAAAAATTTAGGGGAATTTTTTTCCCCCCCCCCCCTTTTTTAAACCCTTGGCCTTTAAAAAATTTTTTTTTTTTTAAAAAATTTTTTAAAAAAAATTTTTTAAAAAAATAAAAAAAATTTTTTAAAAAAATTTTAAAGGGGGGGCCCCCCAAAAAAAAAAAGGGGGACTTTTCCCTTAATTTTTTTTGGGGGCCCCTTTTTTTTGGGGTTTTTTTTCCCCCCCAAAAATTTTTTTTTTTAAAACCCCCCCCTTTTTTTAAAATTTTTTTAAAATTTTGGGGGAAATTAAACCCTTTGGGGGGGGCCCCCCCCCCTTTTTTTTTTTTGGGGGAATTCCCAAAAAAAAAAATTTTTTTTTTTTTGGGGGGTTTTTTTAAAAGGGAAAAAACCCCTTTTTAAAAAGGGGGGGTTTTTTAAAATTTTTAAAAAAAAAAAAGGGGTTTTTTCCCCCCCCTTTTTTAAAAAGGGGGGTGGCCCCAAAATTTTAAAAAGGGTTTGGAAAAAATTTAAAAAAAAAAATTTTTTTTTTCCCCTTTTTTTTGGGGAATTTTTAAACCAGGTTTTTTTTTTTTAATTTTTGGGAAAAAAAAGGGGGGTTTTTTTAAAAAAAGGGGACAAAAAATTTTTGGGGGGGTTTTGTTTGTTTTTCCCTTTTCCAAAAAAAAAATTTTTTTTTTTTTAAATTTTTAATGGGGGAAATTTTTTTGGGTTTTTGGGGTTTTGGGGGGGTTTTTTTAAAAAAGGGGGGGTTTTTTGGGTTTATTTTTTAAGGTTGGGGTTTTTTTGGGGGGGGTTTTTTTGGGAATTTGGTTTTTTTTGGTGGGGTTTTTTTGGGGGGGGGTTTTTTTTTTTTTTTTTTTTTTTTTTTGGGGGGTTTTTTTAATTGGGGGGGTTTTAAAAATTTTTTTTTTTGGTTTTTTTGGGGGGGGCCCTTAAAAATTTTTGGGGGGGGGGTTTTTTTTTTTTTTAATTTGGGGGTTGTTTTGGGGTTTTTTAAAATTTTGGGGGGTTTTTCAAGGTTTGGTTTTTTTTTTGGGGGGTTTTTTTAATTTTTTTTTTGGGGGAATTTTATGTTTTTTAAAAGGGAAAAAAAGGGGTTTTTTAAGGTCTTTGGGGGGGGGGCCTTTTTTTTTTTTTTGGGGGTTTTGGGTTTAAATTTTTTTTTTTTAAAATTTTTTTTTTTTTTAAAAAATTTTTTAAAAATTTTTTGGGAAAAAAATTTTTAAAAAAACCCCCCTTTAAAAAAAAATAAAAATTTTTTTTTTGGGGGGGGGGGTTTTTTGGGGGGGTTTTTTTTAAAAATTTTTTAAGGGGGTTTTTTTTTAATATTTTTTGGTTTTTGGGTTTTAATTTTCCGGTTTTAAAAAAAAAGGGGTTTTTTCCCCAAAAAAAGGGGTTTTTTTTAATTTTTTTTTGTTGTTTGGTGGGGGTTTTAATTTTTTGGTTTTTTTAAAAAAGGGGGGAAAAAAAAAAAAAAAAGGGGGTTTTTTTAATTTTTGGGGAAAGAAACCCTTTTTGACCCCGGGTTTTTAAAAGGGGGAAAAAAAAATTTTTGGGGGAAAAAAATTTTTTTTGGGGGGGGGGTTTTTTGGGGGGGTTTTTTTTTTAAAAAAAATTTTTTTTGGGGGGGGAAAACCTTTTTTTGGGGTTTTAAAAAATTTTTAATTTTAAAGGGGAAAAAGGGGTTTTTACGGGGGAAAAATTTTGGGGGTTTTTAAAAAAAAAAAAAAGGGGGGAAAGAAGGTTTTTTTTTTTTGGGGGGTTTTTTTTTTTGGGGGTTTTTTTTTAAAAGGGGGGTTTTTAATTTTTGGTTTTTTTTTAAAAAATTTATTTAAGGAAAATTTTATTTTAAAAAATTCATTTTTTTTGGGGGGTTTTTTTAAAAATTTTTGAAAAAAAAAAAAAAAAGGTTTTATTTTTTTGGGTTGGGGGAAATTTTTTTTAATTTTTGGTTTTTTTTTTTTTTTTTTTTTTAAAAGGGGGGGGGGGTTTTTTAAATTTTTTTTTTTTAAAAAAAATTTTGGGGTTTTTTTTAAAAAAATTAAAAAAAAAAAAATTTTTTTTTTTTAAAAAAATTTTAATTTTTTTTTTTTTGGGGGGTTTTTTTTTTAAAAAAAAGGTTTTTTTTTTTTTAAAAAAAAAAAAAATTGGGGGGGCCCAAAATTTTTAAAAAAAATTTTTTAAAAGGCCAATTTTTTTTTTTTTTAAAAAAAAATTTGGCTTTTTTTTTTAAAAAAATTTTTTTGGGGGTGGGGGAAAAAAAAAATTTAAAAAAAAGGGAATTTTTTTTTTTTTTTTCCCCTTTTTTAAAAAAAATTTTTTTTGGGGTTTTTTTTTTTTGGGGTGGATAATCAAAAAGTCTTTATGTAGGTGTATGGTTTAGTCTTTTTATGTTAAGTAAGGGGGTCTTCGAAATGTATTATGTGGGGGGTGGGTATAGGGGGTTTTCAAGGGACTTTTTCGGGGGTTTTTCCCAAATGTCTACGTTATTTAGTAGAATTTTGGGGGTCATTTTAAAAAAGACTGCCTTTTTGGTAAATTTGTGTTATTTTTTAAATTATGTTTTTAGAGTTTTGTGGTTGGTCTATCAAAGGTTTTAAAGTTTGGGGAAAGGGGGGTTGGTTTTATTTAACATGGGCTTGTGGTTTAGTTGTGGGTGTTTAATCAAAGTTTTTTGTTTTTTGTTTTGTAGGGTGTGTGGTCAATCCCAAAAACTTTTATGTAGAGTGTTTGGGTTGGGTTGTTTATTAAGTAGGTAGGTGGTCCCGTTTGGAGTTTTTTGTGTTGGGGAGGTGGGGGGGCCCAAACGGGGGGGCTGTGTGTGTTTTAGTGGGTGATGGGGAAACAAAAATCTTGTTTGTAGAGTGTGGTTAGGTTAGTTTATTTTGGGGGTTTGGTGGTCAAATTTTATTATGTGTCGAAAAAGGGGAGTGGTCTGTCAAGGGACTTGGGTAGAGTGTGGGTTTTGTTAAATTATTAGGTGGGGTTGATGGTCAAGGGCAGATCTGTTTATTTTGTTGGGGGGTTTGGTTTTTTGTGGCCTATCGAGGGTACTTTTTTGTGGGGTTGGGTTTGGTTTGGTAGTCAAGGTGTTGTATGTAAAGGGGTTTTGGGTTTGTCTAGGGATAAATTTGGGGGGGTTTGGTTTTGGGCAGTCAGAGGGCTTATGGATTGGTTTATGGGATGATTAAAGGGCCTTTGTTGTTGGAAAAAGGAAGGTGGGTTTAAACAAGGGTTTTTGTGTGTTTAGGTTCTCCAGTGTTTGGGTTCGGGAGGTTTTGTATTTCATTTTCTGATCGAATATTTTTCAACCACCAAAAAAGACCAAACTTTTCTTTGTTTTAAAACCAAAAATTTCTACAATAGGACCCCATTTCAACCCCAACTATTCGTTTATTTGTTTAATGTGCAAAAAATTTAATTTGCATCAAAGGTTTTTTTTTTAAAATTCAAGTTAAAAATTGTGAACATTATTGAGAATTTTTTTCCCTATTGGCTACTTACACTTTGCCAAACTGTTTTTTGGGGTAACTAAAAAAGCTATGTGGTTTTAAAAAAATTTTAAATTTTCCCCAAATGTTACATCAGTTTTGTACCCCTTTTTTTTGAGGTTTAAAACTGGGGTTCTATAAAAGTATTTTAAAAGGGAATTTTTTAAGTTTAGGGGCAAATTAAACGTTGTTAGCACTGCTTTTTATTTTCTTTTTTTGGGGAATTCAAAATTTAAATTTTAACAAGAAAAAAACCCAAACCCTTTTTTGGACATTTTTAACTAAATTTTTTAAAAAGGGGTGTTTTGGGTTTCCCTGGGCAAGTTTCCCTGACTACTGTTTTGTTAAAAGTTTTTTTTATATCAAAGGGGCCAGCAGCCTTAGTTAGGTTTAAAAAAAGTTCTACCCCCGTTCATCTGTTGTAACAAAGACTCGGGAATCCCCTTTAAACGGGATTTTAAAAACAAAGCTTGTGGGATGTTATAAAAAAGCCCCCGGGTTGACCTTTGGGGGGTCAATGATGTGATAACCCGCGATAAAACCCGGTCACCGTACCCAGTTTTTCTTTAAGTAACAGGGGGGATTAAATAAAAAAAAAAAGAAGTAAAAAAATTAATATAAATAATAGCTGCCCCCTTTATTTTTAATTAAAAAGTGTATGCGGGTTGCCCAGAGTGTTGAAGGTTTGGGGGGTTTTGAGGAAAGATTCCCGTGGGTTCGGGTTTGTAAGTATAAAGGGAACAGTGTAGGAAGCCCGTTGGGGTGAGTACCCAAAGTTTAAAAGGCCCTATTTTTAACTGTGTATTTGTTAAAAATTTTAGGAAAAAAAAAAATTAAATAAGTAGGGCTAACAGTACCCCTTTTTGAGAAATATTACTTGAAAGTAGGGAGGTAACCAAAACAGAGCGTGGCATTTTTTTGGGGGGTGTGCGCCCGAAACCCCAGCGGACGGTTTCCCGGAAGGTAGGCCCACGGGCAACCCGGGGGTCAAAGAAAAGCCCTTTTTTATAGTACATGGTAAATGGCCGCCCTCTTTAGCATTTTAATTTGTAAAGAGAAAGGTTAATAGTGTATTTTATTTTTTAGTATAAAAGACCGAATTTGAGGAAGGGGAAAAATTCCCCGGGGGCTTCCCTTCCAAGGCGGGCAAAGGTTTCCCAAAGGATGCGCCCAAGTTTTTTCCACCCGGTCCGCTCCGATCGAACGTTGGGGCTGGGGGGGGTTTTGAACCGTCAGGGCCCATAGGTATTTTTTTTTTTATAGTTTTTTATATATGGAAAAAATCCCCCGAGTAACAAAAGCGATGCGTGCCCGGGCCAGCAGAAAGAATGTACGAAAAGGTTTGCCGACGGGGCGCCGGAAATACACGCCATATTTGGATTTAAAGGAAATTTTTGGGGGGAAAAACGCCATATTGGGTCCCGGGGGTCATTTTTTTTACATTTATTATAGTTTAAAGGGCCCGCCAAATTTTGGATGAGGAAATTTTTGGGGGAGGGGAAATTTTAGGAGGGGGGGAAAAACGGCATATTGGACAAAAAAGTTATTTTTATAAGTATTTTTAAAATGGAAAAAAACTTTATATTGGACAAAAAAAGTCCCTTTTATATTTGTTTTAAAAATGTAAAAATTTGTTTTTTGGTTTGGGGTATTTTATATTGTTTTAAAAAAGGTTAAAAGTGGCATTTTATATAGTATAAAATGGAAAAAGATGCCAATTTTTTGGGAAAAAAAAAATGAATTTTTTATAAATTTTTAACATGGAAAAAAAAACGCCATATTTGGACAAAAAAAAAGTGAATTTTATATGGTATAACCCGGAAAAAAAGTTTTGGTTAACAAAAGGAATTTTATTTTTAGGTAGGGTGTTTGGGGGGCTTTGGAGGGAAATTTTTGGGAAATTTGAGGGAAATTTTTTGGGGGTTTGGGAAAAAGGAGGTTTGGAAAATTTGGCGGGGGAAAAGGGGAATTTGAGGTTTTGGAAAAGTGAGGTTTGGGGAAAAATTTGGGGGGAAATTTGGGCGGCCCTTTGGAAAAGTCACGGGGACCACCCCCATCTTGAAGTCCCAAAAGGGAAAAATGAGTCTAAAACCCCTCAGAAAAATACTTTCTGCTGGACAATTGTTCTCGGGTTTTCAAGGGCCATCCCCAACCCATTTTCGGATTGGTTTGGGGAACAGCGGGCGATTTATTTTTTTTTAAAGCCCAAAATTTTTTCCCCGCTCAAGATTTTAGAATTTTCCCAAAAAACTGTCGAGTCTTTTTTCCAAAAAAGGTTTTTTGAAGCCTTTTCCTGGGGAAGGGTTTAAAAATTTATATAGGACGATAATTGCTGGTCAGGCAAAGGGTTATCCTTTTTAAAAACCCGGCGTTTTTTTTGCAATTTTTTTAGAATGTTGGGGAAGGGGTCCGGGACCCCAACAAAAAAAAATTTTTTAATTTTGTTTAGTGGTTTCAAAAACTGCCTGTAGCATTTTTTTTAGTAAACCATTTTAGACATTAAAGGGTGTCACCCCCGATTTTTTTTTGAGTTTAAAGTGTCTGAATTTACACGGGCCACCCCGTCCCCGGTTACCCGGGGTGGGGACCTTGGATGTCTGGGTTCCCCATTGAAGGATGGGGGGGAAGGCCTTTTTGCCTTCTTTAATTTTTTTTGGGCAGGAAAAAGCCACTTTTGGGGGAAGAACTTGCGGAAAATCTCGGGCCCAAATTTTTGACGGATTTTTTAACAAACTTTGTTTTTTCCCCGACCCCAAATTTTTTTTTTTTGCTTTTTTTAATTTGCCCCAGGCTTGGGTTTTAGAAAAATTTTTGTATTTTTTCAAAAATTTTCAATTTTTTTTTTTTTGGGGAGCCTTAATTTTTTTGGTAAATTTTCCCATAATTTCGGAAAAAAAAATTTTTAAAATTTTCGTTTGTTGTTTTTCCCGAACATTGAATTTAATTTAAAATTTTTTGGTTGCTCCTTTTTCGAAAGAATTTCCTGAGTAACCCGGAAAACCTTTCCAGTTTTTGTTTTTTGGGTTTTTACATTTTTTGGGAAAGGAAAACTCAAAATAAGGTGGGTTTTCTAGGGCAGTTTATTGAAAAAGGGAAAAAAACATGGGCATCAATGTCATCAAACGCCCCCCGGCAAGCCCCGTTTTTTCCCTTCCCGAAAATTTCTAACTATACCCGTCAATATTCCCAGGGTGTAGGTCCTTGAATACGTACATCGGGGAGTCAAAATTTTGTTTTACATCCAGGATAATAACCCGCTGCCCAAAATGGGTTTGGCGATGGCCCTGTCAATTAAAGAAACTTCAAAGGGCCAGTATAAAGGGTGACTACGGGTTTTTAAAGGGGTGTTTTTAGAAGTTTTCGGGGATACTCTAGTTGGGGTGTTCATGTTAAATTTTAAGCGGGGAAAGAAAATTAAATTTGTCGCGAAGCCGCTGGGGTTTGGGGGGGGACGTGGGGCCAAAAACATTAAAAATTAAAATCCCCGGGTAACCGAAATTTTTTGTTTTTTTTGTGCACAAGAAAATTTAAAAAAAGAATTTTAAAAATTTTTTTTAAAAAAAGGTTTTTTGCAGGAAACCATTTTGGGGATCATAAAGACCGAAGAACCAAATTTGGGTTTTTCCACAATTTTTTAAAAAATTTGGGTACCAATTGAATTCGAAGGGCAGGTCAAAAACTGTAATTAATGTTTTAAATTTTTTCAAATTTTTAAAACCCAATTTTGCGAATATAGCCAGCCATCTCCCTTGTTTTTTTCGTGGTGTTTGGAATTTGCCAGATTTTTAAATTTGGGAAAATTTTTAATTTAAACCCCAAATTTTCTTTCCCCCATTGAAAGGGATGCTCTGACACCCCAAGGATGTCGGGTTTTTAACTTTCGCAAAGGAGGACAAACTCCATGCCCTTTTTTTGTGGGAATTTGGGCATTTGGTTTAATTATTTTAATAAATTTTGGGTTTATTTTTCTTTACATTTTTTAGTTTTGGGTTTTTTGAAAATTGGTTACCCCAATCAAATTTCCCATCGTTAACCCCATTTTTTCTAAAAAGGTAATTTTGGTGAAGATAGGGTTTTACCGCGTGGGAAAAAAACTATTGAAATTTGGGAGCGTGATTTTTCCCCGGGGTGAGAGGATGGTTTGGAGTTGGGGGGGAAAAAGGGGGGAGGGTGATTGGTTGATTTTAGCCCCGGGTCTGCCCCCCCGGGGCGCGGTTCAAAAAAGCAGCTGTAAAACAGTTGATTTGGTTTTTGAGCTTGTTGTTGCAGGGCCTTTCTTTTGGGTTCGGGTTTGTGCGCTGGATGCCGGGGTTAGGGTGTTGCCGGGATTTTGGGCAGCTCTTTTTTAGATGTTTTAGGACTTTGGGGGCTTTTTATTTGTTTGCCTCGCCACCTCAAATGCTTTTTCCCTGGCCAGTGGAAATGCCTTTCGGGGCAAATTGATTGACATCCCAAGGGCGACTCACGGGGGGGTGACGGGCCCCCAATCCCCGAGGGAAGCGTTGACCTGAATGATCTCGTCATTTTGATATTTACCGGGGGGGAGGGCATGCCTGTAAGGGGGGGTAGCACAACGCACTCCCGTGCTGGGAAAAGGGTTTCGATCTAAGGGTGACGGTAGATGTTTGTCTTGTTTGGCCCCCAGACACATAATTGGAACCCGGGTTTTGAGTTTCCAAGCAGTCGGGTTTTTTTGTATTTTTACGACGAGGGGTGCGGGGTGCTCAGAAGCCTAGCTGGAAAAGGGTTTTCAGAACCCATGATGTTTTTTTTCCCCTCTGAGCTCCTTTGGCAGCCCCGATATATGCCCGGGGGTGACTGTCTCCATATATTTCTCCCTTTTAAACGGGGAGGGGAATTTTGGGCTACCCAATTTTACTGTTTAGTAAGTGTTTTTTTTATTTCCCATGGCCAGTATTTTTCGTTTTTAGTGTTTGTAGTTTTTTTATTTAAGAAAAATTCTGTTGATTATTTTGAGGAGGTTTGTTTTGTTGTTTTCTTGGGGCTTTTTTAGAGAATGTTTCCCTTTGGGGACGGGGACATGGAAGGTAAATTTTTGGGGAGCAAATTTGTAAGCTGGGAAAAAGTTGGCTTCCCGCTCTTTTTTTTTGTAATTGTTTTCCGGATTCGGTTGGTTTTTTTTTCAATGGCAAAATTTTGGTTTTTTTTAATGAGATATTCGATTTCAGCTTCTAGAAACCCGGAAATTTTTGTTTTTAAGCTTTTCAATTATGGGTTTTATATTTCCCCTTCATTCAGGCCCGTTGCTGCCGCGGGTTTTTTTTTAGTGCCGTTTTTTTGCCGTTGTTTGGGGCCCGTTTGGTTTTTTGAGAGGAGTAGAGACTGGCCCTTTGGTCGTTTGTTGCGGGCTCCCTTTTGGGTGGTTTTGCCCATCGCCCCTGGTTCCGCCTGGGGGGGCAGCGGCCCCGCTGGCTCCTTCTGGGGTTGGGGGCGGCCGCGGTGGCTCCCTTTTGGGTTGGCAGCGGGCCCCCGCTGGCTCCTTCTGGGGGGGCCCCCGGGTTTGGGGGGTTTCCCGGTGTAGCGTAGTTTGCTTCCTTTTTTTTTTTTCCCTCCATTACGTTGTCTTTCTAGCTCCACTGCTATGTCAGTTAAAAACGTTGGTTAAAATACTCGAGCTCAGCAAAAGCGTTGTCTTAAATACTGGTTTTCTTGTTCTCTGCAAATTTTAAATTTTGGGGTTTTTGGAGTTAAAAGGTAGTGGTTTTGGTGGGTTTTAAAAGTTCCGGGTAACTGAAGGTGCGAGGTGTGGAAATTTTTTTTGGCGGGGGTGGAAAGTCAGCGTTGGTTTGGTTTTGAGGGGGTCATCGGTTTGGCCTTTTTGTCAGAGGCCGTGGCAGGCGGCCCCGGACGAAGGAGGAGCCCCGCTCGAGTCCTAGCAGCAGGTTGAAAATTGTGGATGACGTCCTTTATGAAGGTGGATGTGGTTGTGGTATCCAGACTTGCTTTTTTTGGGCAGTGAATGTTATTTGGTTTTTATTATGCCCGGCCGGGGTTTTTTATTCAAAACATCTCCCAATTTATATTCCCAAGGATTAGAAATTTTTTTGGTTTTCTTAAAAAATTTTTAGGTTTTTTCTTTTTTTCTACAGAATATTGATTTTTCTAAAAAAAAATTTTCGCAGGTGAAAAAATTTTTTAACCATTAAACAAAAAAACTTTTTTCACTTTTTGACTTTTTTGTGTTTCACCCCCCCACCCATTATAAATGCAGTTGGGATTTAAACCCCCCAACTGTACCCGTGATACAAAACCCCCTCGCTCAAACCCATACATTTTCAGTGGTACTAACCTACCACCCACCCCCTTAACCATGTTCAGTGTACTTAAAACCCCCCGTCACCCATACATGTACCCGTTTGGGCTAACCCACCCACTACTCCTATGAGGGGGGTGGGTTAGCGCCACTGTACTTGGTGTATACCAAAATACAGTGGCGTAACCCCCCTTATCAACCCCATACATGTACAGTTTGGTTTAAAAACCCACCCACTCACCCCTTTCCCTTTTACAGTGGCGCTAACCCACCCTCTCACCTATACATGTACAGCGGTAATAACCCACCCCTCACCTTTACATGTAAAGTATGCTGTTTCCATGTTATGACCCAGCTGTATTGGGTGAGAAATTTTATTCTGGTCAGCTTTAAAACAGTTTCGGAAGATGGGTTTTCCCAGAAATTTTTAAACGACCGATTTGGGCGTGGGGGTATCCTGGGTAATGGGGAGGTGCCGGCCCGGGGATTGAAGATCTTATTTAATTCTTTAAGTAGTTTCCTCTTGGTGTCCTATTTATGGTTTGGGCTATATTTCACAGCCTGGGAGCCCCAAAATAGTGAAGTTTCCATGAGAGTTCCCCCTAATAGCTTTTCATGTTTCCTTTTAAGTTGAAAAATCCCAAACGCTTTTGTATGTGGGCTATTTAGCCATTTCAGGGGGCACAGGGTATCAGCCCGCTGAATAAACCCGTGACAAAGCAGTAGTTACGCAGGACCCTGTGCGTTGGCTCCCCAAGTTTTTTTAGCAATTTTTGATGGGTTTTAAAATTTGGCCCGGTTTTTAATTTTTTTGCTTCTGTTTTTTAAAGAGGTTAAAAAATTTTAAAGTTTCACCTACGTAGTGGGGTTTTATCATTTTGGTGGAGTTTTGATTAAAAAAGGGCTGAGAATTTTTTTTTAACTTGTCGAAAAACTGAACTTTAACAATTTTTTCAATGGGCTTTTTAATTAACGGGTATAATGGAAAAAGGGAAATTTAAACACACAACGAGAGGTTTATAATTAGCTGGGGGGACTCAAATGATGACCCGCGACGCATCCGGTGGAGTGAAACTTGGGGGGGAGAACGGTGGGTCAGAAACGGACGATGTTTTTGGGGGGGACGTGGGCTCTCCATTGGGAAAACCCCTTTTAACCCAAAAACCAAAGGGTTTGTTAAAAATAAAATTTTTTTCAAAATAGTCCCGTTTTTCTAAGCCTTTCAAGATTCAAAAATAAAATTTTAAAAAAAATATGGGGAAACCATTCAAAATTTGCTTTTGTTCCGTTAAATCATTATTAGAAATTATGTAACTAATTACAGTCAACGTTAGTAATTTTATAAGAAATCCCTTAATAATTCAGCGAATTTAATAATAGTTATCACATACATTTTGCTATGAAAATTTGCTTTAAATAAAAATACCAAGCACAAAAAGATTACTTCTTTTAAACCAATTTTAATGAGAATTGAATTAAAAATTATATGTATTTTAACGGAATGGGAAATTACAGAAATATTTTTTTTTAGTGACAGTAAGAAGTATGTATATCTTAGTTACTTAATTTAAATTAAGTTATTAACTGATTTCTACTTTTTTATGATATATTTAATTGTTAAAAACGTTTTAATATGTTAACTTCAAACACTTTTAAACCCATAAGATATGATTTTATTTTAAGTACTGGTTTAAATAAATAGCAAAATACAAATACACCGTAAAAAAATCACCCTTTACGTCTGTCAGTGACCGCCACGCTAAGAGTCGATGTTTTTATATGACTAGTAGACCAGCCAGGAGGCCAAACCTTCAGCGCGCGTACTGTACTGTAGTAGTGTCTGCAACTGTCACCGAAACAATGTCTTTTAGCTCAGGTTTTGGCAACCATTAACTACTCATGTACAAAGTGCATGGAGTAATAAAACATAAACTATAATTAACTTATTAATCATTATAACAAATTAGCTTGGTGATTCACTCTACTTACTTTATTTTATTATTATTCATTTATAAGACGCTGATCGTAGATATATGGGCGAATATGAGGGACAAAGAAGTGGAGATGAGCGAGTGTAGTCATTGTTACTATTTGAATTCAACTTAGCTCAAAAATTCAATAACTTTATTAATAGCTCAGTAGCAAGGACTACTAAATTACCTACACAACATACGGAACTCGACCGCCACCCACACTTTTACTAGTAGTGTCCACGTCGAAGGCAATTAACTTTAGCTTGAAGTAGCACCTCCTATAATAGTTTTGATATACATAATTTACTGTATTTGATAAACAGTCAAATTATTCTATAACAGTAATAATTATAACAATACATAGGCTAATAAATGAATTATAAGATGTAAGTACGATGTAATATCATAGACCTTCCAGTATACCTTCTATATTATTCGGTATAATATAGAATGGTAGTATTAATAGAATAGTAGGTCTATGCTAGAAGAAACTCCAGTGGAGGATATTAAAATTAAGGGCAAAAAGGCCAGGGTGGTGATTTTAAAATTTGGGGAGGGGGAGGGGAAATTCTGGTGTTAAAAGGGGAAACTGCGTGTGTTAAAGTGGATACACTGGACTCAGCAGTGCAGCGATGTCAACCTAGGGAGGAATTTCCCTATATTTAGGGAAGTTTTGAGGATCCTACGGAAACAGGGAAAAGACACTAATATTTATGGAAATATAGGCAGTCTTGCAAATAAATAATGAAAATGAATTTAAATAAATATAAAATATATTGATGTGTGATCAAAAAACCTTAATCCACATAATACGTGGATTTTTCATATTACAAAAGACTTGAGGTAATTTCGTATTACATTCAGGGTAATATTACGATATGTAGGGGAGACGATACAGTGGAATCCTGCATGGTGTGTTTTAGTGTTAACATTTTAAATCTTTATCTAGTTATCAGTCTCCAGTCATGCTTATCTCATCAGTCCAAATTGCAATTTTTTGGGGGTTAGACAGTGTTTATACCCCAAAGGGCCAGTGTAGTAAACCGTCATCTGGTCAAAGTTTCTGTGTAAGAAAACTCAATCCTATATTTTTTTTTGAGTTTTTGGTAGTATAGCTCCACATTTCTGGAAAAAAATTAGTCCCCTCTCTTTCTCTGGTAAAGTTTTGGGTTTGGGTTAAAGTTAATTACTTTCTGAAAGTTTTTTAAAAACGTGTTACTACGATGGTGAAAAGTGAGGTAAAAATTTAATTTATGGGCCAGTTTGTTAATTTTTAGTAAAAATAGTATTTGATAATGATGATGAAACTGCCCCCAAATTTCCCCCCAAAGGGGGGAAAATTTTCAAAAAAAACTTTTTCCCTTTTAAACAAAAGTATTCAAGAAAATTTGGGAACTAGATGCAGCATTTAAAGGTTGGTAGCAAAGGCAAAAAGGGCGATTCATTTTTTTTTTGAAAAAAGTTGTAATATTAAAGGCACAGGGGGGGAAAATAAAAAAATTTACCAAAACCCATTCAAAAAAGTATAAAACACATTCCCAAATACTGCCCTTCCGTAACCCAAACAAAATTGTTAGAAAAGGGAAAATCTTTTGAAAAAGGCAAAAAAGAAAAATCTCTAAATTTAAAAGGGGGGTTTGAAATTAAAAATTTGGTTGGGTTCGTTTTTGATTTAAAACAAAATTTTTACTTTTTTACATTTATGGCCCATTTCCCAAAAAAAACTTGGGGCGCTTTTTTCCCCTGTTTCCCTTGGAAATTTGGGGCCAAGGGGTTTTTAAGCTCTTAAAGGAACTAAAGGGGGGACTCTCAAAAACAATTTTAAAAGGGGTGAAAAAAAAAAAAAGATTACTGGTAGAAAAAATTTAAAAACTAAAAATTTTCCTTCCCAATGGCTGATGAGAGTTACGGATGTGGGGTTTTTAAAAAACATCTTTGTTTATTAGTGTTTGAACAGTAAATAAAATTTTTCAACTTTTTCCCAAGGGATTTTAAAAAACTCTTTACCTAAAGGACGAAAAAAAATTGATGTTATTAATCATATTTTTTGGGGGACCGGAGAGAATGAGTTTTTTTAAAATCACAAAATTTAAAAGATTACACACAAAATACTTGGGGGGGGGCGAAAGACCACTTAATTTTTAAAACCAAATTAAAGGGACGGGGGGGGGGTTTAAAATGTCATAAGAGATATTTTTAGATATATAATGCAACAGTACCTTTTTGGGCTGATGAAAGGGGCAAAATTCTAAAACACACACTTGGCTGGTTTCGTCTTTTTGGGGTTGGTCCACAGTGCGTGAATGCCCCCGGACGGGGCACTATGAGAACGGAGGGGGTTTTTGTAAAAAATAAACCCCCAAGGCCCACGGGGAAATTGCCCACACACACATTTCCCCTTGCTACACACACGCCCCCACAGAGCACTTGCACGGGGCAGAGGAAAAAAATATTTTAATTAAACGGGCCCGTTTATAAACAAATGAGGTTAAATACAATTTTAACAAATTTAAAAAACTAGCAACGGGGAATTAAATTTGGGGAAAAAGCCCACGACATACATAACGACTGTACGGGCGAGGAGTTTGATCCCCGCACGGGGACTGTGGGCTGTCTTTTCGGGGCGGGAAGGGGTGGGGGGGTTTTGCCGCTTTTTTTTTTACAAGAAAAGAAAAGGGGGGAAACCTTCAAACCCCTCCAATGTAAAAATCCCCCCAATAACCCCCCATACAAAATTTTAAAACCCAAAAAAATTGAAGCCCCTTAAAAAAAAATATATAACTTTAAAAGGGCTAAATTTAAACCCCCCCAAACCCAAAAATTCCCCAAAAGGCCTCCTTGAAGCATTAAGGTTTCAACAAAACATTGAACACCCCAAGAAAAAAAAACAAATTTTTTTTATTTTTTTAAACCTTTTTTTGGGGGCCCGGTTTTTAAATTTTTTTTTCAGTCACCCTTTTATTTCAGGGGAAAGGGGGGAAGATTTTTTGACGACTGGAGGGCGTGAGATGTCCCGGGGCCCGTCTTGGGGGTCCACAAACCACGGACAAAACCCCTTTTTTGGCCAAGGGTTTGGGGTCCCCCGCCCACTGAGAAAGAGGGCCAAGTGGGGGGGCCCAGAGGGGGGGGGCACAAGCACGAGGGTCAAAAAATCCGATGTTATTCTTGGAGCTTTCCTTTTTGGGACCCGGCTTTGTAGCATTTTGGGGATAAAAACCATTTCCAAAGCGTTCCCAAAACCCGTTTTGGGCAAAGATTGGGCTTTTTCCAATTTTTTTCAGGCAGTTTGGGGGGGCCTTTCACTGCGTTTGCGTTCAGGGCCCGCTGACCAGGGGGGGTACCAAAACAAAAAAATGACCGGGAGTCAAAGGGGGGTAAATTTTCAGAGGGATCGCTTGAGGAGGCGTGAGAGGCCTAGATTAACATTGCCTCCTTTTTTTTTGAGTTGACAGAGTTAAAAACCCGGGGAAGGGTTAAAATGGTTTTGTCTCCCATCACACGTTTTAAAAATTGGTTTTTTTTGCCGACTTCCCCTGCATTTTCCCCCATAATCCACCTTGATGGGAAGCAGGGGGGGGAAAAAAATGGAGTTTGTTCCCACGAGGGGCGGTGAAGCAGTATCATTTTCTTTTTGCAGAAGGGTAATTTGAATTGAGTGCAAAGAGGGCGACGAAGCGTGGGAAAACCACCGAGAATTTTTGTACCACGGGTCGCTTTTAGAAAATCTGTAAAACCAAAACGCGGCGAAAAACACAAAAGGGGGAGGGGGGAAGGGGGGTTTTATGAAACCCCCTGTAGAAAAGGTCCGTAAAAAACTTCGGGTGTTGGGCCCTTGGTCCCCCATACAAACAAAAATACACAAATACATTTTTACGTGCTTGATAGAGCAAAGGGGTCAACATTTTTTCAAAAGGGTTCCACAGAAATTTCCATGCCGGTGGGACGAAAATGGTCGAGCGGGGGGCACATGGAGGAGGGTGGTCCCCCCTAAGGGGTTTTTTTCCCGGTTGGGGGGTTTTATTTTTAAAAACAGGTCAAAACTTTTAAAAAAATTCTTTGGAAGGGAATCACACTTGGGGCACTAAAAACCCCCCAAACAGACTGAGAGAGGAGAGTTTTGTGTGAGTGAGGTCCAGAGGGAAAGGGGGAGTGTTGGAAAATAAAATCCACGGGCAGGCCCCCAATATGGTGTTTTTTGGGAAAAAGCAAGGGGGGGACGGTTTTTCCAGAGGAGAGCGAGGTGGGGCAAAGGGGTCGGCCCACCTACCGCAGAAGTCCTTAAAGCGTGGGAAAAAAAGGCTTCGGGCGTTGGAGTCGGGTTAGTGCAAGCCCCCGCGGGCCCTTTTGAAGAGAAGAGATTCCTCGAAAACGAAGGGGCCGGACAGTTTAAAAATCTTGAGTCGGAGTTTCTTTTGAGACGGGGGAGAGTTGGGGGCCGTGGTGGGCCGTTTTTTTTTACGACAATTCCCAAAGAAGCGCGGGCCAAGAGTGCTAGGGAATGCCCCACAGTTTTTTTTCCATGAGGAATAGGCGGACGGGAGATCCCTTTCCCAAGTTGGGTGAGCGGAGGTGGGGGAAAACCCAAAGGGAGTGGTCTTAAACCCTTTCTGAAGCTGAGATTATCCGGGGTCAGAAAAGGGGGGGTAAAGGGAGAAAGCGCCCAGGCCAATGAAAAAGGGTTGGCAAGGAAAGACCCAAAATGGTGGTCCGCCCACCAGAGGGTTTTTCCACCTTTCCCCGAGGCGGGGATTCCCCGCGGGGCACAATCTGCGGGTTTTTTCCTTGCGGGGGGAAATATAAGGGCCAGTTTGAAGGGGGGTATGAGTTTTGATTTTCTAGAAAAACACGATTTGCCACAAAAGGGTTTTTAGCCTATACGGAGGGGAGCCCTGCACCCCGGCCCAAAAGCTACCGTTGAGTCGCCCCAAAGGAAAACTTTTTTGGAGGGAAAGAGATGTTCTTCAAAAATATTTAACGCGGTGGGCGGGTCAGCTGTGCTAGGAAAAGTTTAAAGCAGACAAAATTCAAAGGGAGGGGGGGGTCACCCCGCTTAATTTTGGCGCAAACACGTGTTTTTGGCAAAGACTTGACCGGTCTAGAATTTATCTGTTGGCGTTTGGGCAGCGGGAGAAATGGAGGGGCGGAAAAACCCGGGCTTCGGGGGCCCGTCGAAAAAGAAAAAACCCATGTCCCTTTCGATACTGGGGAAGCGGAAAGAAACCCGGAGAGCCCGGGGTTGGGGGGGCCCCAAAGAGAGAGAGGAAGATGGGACACAAAGGGGGCCCACTTTCGCTTTGAACCCAGGAGCCCGGGGTTCGCCCACTGAAAACCCTTTTGATCCAGAGTAATTGCATTTTAGCATTTTGCAAAGCTTTAAAGCAAGGTGCGAGGGTGACCAAAAAGGGTCGAGTTTCCCCCGGGCAATGGGGGAAAACACGTGCCTTTTTCGTAGGGAGAGACGGGGGGGACTTTTAAAAGCCCCAAAATTTAAGGGCACCCGGCCCCCGGTGACCGGGCAAAGCCCCGGATGGTAAAGGTGGGTTTTTCATTTTTGGTTTTCCCAAGAAGACAGGGGTGTCCCAAAGGGATCCCCCGGGGAAAGGCCGAAAAATTCGGGGGGGGAAGGGGGAAAGGTTTTTTTTTCGGAGCTCAAAATGTCCAAGTTTAAAAAAGCTTGATGGGGGTCCCTTGAAGTTCTTGGTTCCCCCCCCAAGGGGTTCTGCTCCCGAAAACAAGTGGGTAAAATATAGGTTGGGGTGGCCAAACCTGGGCGGCCTCGGGGGAAGGGGGGGCCCTTTTCGCCCTTTAGCCATTTTTTGGAAAGGTCAATGGCCAAAAAAGGGCGGGGAAATGACCCCGAAAGTGATTTGGGGGTCAACTTGAAAATGGGGAGAGAGGGTCTGAGGGCTTTTTCCCCGGGCCAAAAACTGGGCTGAAAAAAGCTGATCCGAATTTTTGGACTAAAATTTGCAGATCCCTCGACAAAAAACGCACGGAACACAATGTTTTGTGTCCGGAATTTCAGCAAAAGGGTAAATGAGTTTGGTTTGAAAATTTGGGGTCCTACAAAAGGGAGGGGTCATTGAGGATTGGCCAGCTCGTTTTGCAGCTGGCATCGAAAGGCCCAACCGCGTTTTAAAGGTGTAAACCTTTTAGGTTTTAAAAGGAAAAAAAAAAGGTGGGGTTTTTAAAAGTTGTGAGGGAGTTTTCTTCAAGGTCAAAAAACTTTGTCAGGGTTGGCCACCCGGCTTCCCCCATCTCCATGTATTGTACAAAGAAAACCCCGTAGTTGAGGCTGGAAAGGCGGAATTTCCGTTCCGGGGAAAAGACAGCCCGCTTCGTGGCTTTTTTCCACGGGGGTGACCAATGGAGGGGGGTTTTCAACTTAAAGGGGCATTTGGGAAACAACATTTTTCCCGCTTCATCCGGTTTTTTGTGATGGCTGCGAAGTGTTGATCACAAGCTTCTTTTTTCTTGAGATTTTCCGATTAGAGTTAGGGAGTTCTTCCTGGTTCCGGGGAAGGGGTTTTGTAATGAGGAGTGAAAAATCCCCCTGAGTCACATCCCAAATGAACTTTCACGAGGTGTAAAACCCAGGATAAGCAAGGCGTCACAAGGTTCGGACCCCAAATTGACAACATACCCCAAATTAAAGTTCCGAAGAGGTGGGGAAAGGGCCGGGTCCGAGTTTCTTTAACTCCATGAGGGGAATATTTTTTGGGAAAAAAGGGGCCACCCCCGGGGACGACTTTCAACACTCCCGGGGAAGGGGGGAAGGTGGGCGGCGAGGACTTTCCCCGGGTGAGACAAAAGCCCCTCCGGGGCGATGGGAACTCGAGGGAGACCCGTGGTCGGGTTGATCCAGGATCAGCATGGGGTGTTTGTGAACGAAAAATGGGCCGGGGAGAGTGTCTCAATTTTGAAAATTTTGGACCTTTATTTTTGGAAATGGGGTTTAAACCAACCCTGTGAGTTGAACTTGGGATTTAAACCGACGTGCCCCAAAAACTGTGCGGCTCTTTTCTGTGATCAAAATTCCGTTGAACCGCATTTCGATAGAGCCCGGAACACATGATTTGGGGTACCATGAGAAGAGGTGAGTTTTTTTTAAAGGGGCCGTGCCTAATAAAAGGGTTTTAGGTGCCAAAAAAAGCGAGTTGGTGTGCCCCGGAGCATTCATTGTCCCCAAAGGGTTTGTGGGGTTTTTGCTTCATGAGTGGCTTCCTCCAAAATTTTGGAGGGGGGCGATTGAGGGGGTTTTTGCTTTGAGGGGGGGGGCGCTATAATTTAGAAAATGTTTGCCCTGAAAAAGGGGAAAAAATGTAATAAAGTGGAAAATGAAAAAACCTTTTTTTTACAAGTTTGACGGGGGCGCCTTGAGAGCGGAAACCCCTTTAAAAGGCCCAGGGGTTCCCAAACAGGAAAAAAAAAACGCCTTTGGCCCTTTTTAAACCATGCGCTAAACGATATGGGGGAGATTTTTCACCAAAAAACTGCACAAGGGGAAAATTTTTTTGCCCGCTTGAGTTAAAAAGCAAAACATAATCCCAAAGGGGTGGGCTTCCCTTTGGAAAGGGCGGCAAGGGGGGGTTTAAAGGGGGTTTAGAATGTGCATGGACCATACTGACACGAAAAGTGGGGAAAAGTGCCCCTTTTTTTAGGTGCGAAGGGCCTTTGGGGTTTTGGGAGTGCCCGGGCTTTGAGTAAAAGAGGTGCGGGGAAGGGTTAGCATCCCCGTTTGCGAACTTTCCCAAAATTTTAGAAATTTGATAATATCTGTTACCCAGGAAAACGAGCGTGAAAAAGGCTTCCTCATCGGAAAAAGGGGGGCGAAACCCTTCAATTTTTTTTTGCGCGGATAATTATCCCCCGCGAAAACCGGGATGCAGACAAAAGTGGATTTTCATCGGTAGTTCCATTCCCAAAGGGATTTAAAGCTTGGGAATGTTCCGTAAAAAGATTTTAAAATGAAACGCAATCCCCCTTTAGAAAGGTGGCCGGGGTTTTGTTGGGTAAAAAACCAACAAACTGGGGTTTAGGTGGAAAAGATTGCAGCTTCTCGAGTTGTGGGGAATGTTCTCCCCCCAGCAGGTTATATGCCACCCGGTAGTTGGGCCGCGTGAGATTTAGGCCTTTAAAACCCGAAAATTTAAACGGCTCGTTTCTGAGCACGCTTAGAAGGGATTTGGGAAATTTTATCACAAATCGAAAAGGGGTAGGGGTTTCTGTGGGATTTTTAGTGTCCCAAACCCAAAATTTATGAAACTGGTCCCAAATGAGGGGGGGCACCCCGAAAATTTCCCGGGAAAACGGGGTTGGGGGGAAAGGGGGACATTTAGAAACAGGGGATTGAGAGGCGGCTGAAGCTCCCTAAGAGCAGAGGGTGTGTTAAAGGGACTTCGGGAGGGGAATAATACTTTCCCAAAGGTTGCGGGAGATGAAAGAGAACAAAAAACTCTAAAGTCGTCCTGATCAAAGTGACAAAATATTTATCAGGGATAGGAAACTTTTCTTAAAAAAAAGCCCCTTTTGGGGGTTTGGGTTTTTAAACTCGGGCCCTTTTTTTTTTTTTTCCCGATTTCATTTGCATAGGCACAAAATTGCTTTTGGGTTTGGGGGGGGGAGTAAGCGGTTGGCCGTCTGGGCTAGTTTAAACAAAAAGGGGGTTTTTCAGTTTAGTTTTAAACCCCAGTTTTTTGGGAATTAAAGTGGAACCGGGTGGGAGATAGCAGAGGTAAATTCTCCCAAATTTGGGAAAAAAAAAAAAAATCTTCAAGATGTAAAAAAAAACCGGGGGTTACTTTAAAAAAAAAAAAAAGAACCCAAATTCCAATCCCCCAGAAATGAGAGAAAATCCACAAAAAAAATTATTGAGGTTATGAGGGGTAGAGGTCATATAGCCAACGAACATTTGAGTAGGGGGCCCATGGTATCATTTTGTAAAAAACAGGGCAAAACCTAAAATTAAAATAAAAAAAAAAAAAAAAAAAAAACCCAAAAAAATAATTTTTATTTCAACAACAAAAGACAATGGGGGCGGGAGACTTTATGTGTGAATAATAATTAAAAAAATTCACCTGAGGACAAGTTGACTGTTTATTACAGGGACATAATACAACATAGAAATAAATTACACTGGTCATGTAGCAATTTACAATCACTTGGGGGGTCAGGGGATTTTAGGGGTCAAAATAAGAAAATATTACGACAAGAGGTTTTTCAATTGTTTAAAGGGGGACAAAAAAAAATTTTAAATTACCGCCAAAAAAAGACGAGTGTAAAACAATAAGTTTTTAAATTTAAAAAACCCCAATATAAGAAAAAAAGCTACAGTTTTATTCTTGTTAGCTTTTTAGTGTTAACAAAAGTATACAACCAAGGGGGGAGAGGAAAAAAATAAATCTATAACTATACCAAAAAAACTTATTGAATTGCCCCCATGTCATATGTAAACAAAAGGGTTTCAAACAAAATACAAAATTTTCTTTCAGGGTTAAGGTTTTTTAAAAATAAACAAAAAAATCCTTTTAATTTCAGTGAGAGAAAGTGTTAAGTATTTATATAACCATTTGAATATGTTCAATAATATTTTTAAAACAAAAAAAGGGTCCAAAAAACCTAATATATAAACAAGTGACGCAAAAGGGACAAGTTTTTTTCGTTAAAATTTCGTTAAAAATAAAGAAATCAATTTAAAAAAATTAATACAGTATTTAAAAATTTTTAAAAAAACCAAAAAAGGGCAAAAACCAGCTGAGTTAAAAATCAAACAATCAAAAAGTTAAAAAAAAGCACATAAAACAATAACAATGGGGAAATGACAGTTGTGTTTGACAGGTCAGCTGTGCTGCCTAGTGCAGCTTTTTGATGTAAAAGGCACTGGGAGTGGGGGGCTAGAATTGGGGGGGGGAGGAAATTTCCGGGAAAATTTTCACAATGGGAAACACCACGTTTTCCACCCCAAAAATTTGCGGGGGGACTTAATTTCGCCCCGATTAGCAAAATATCAGTTTGGGGAAATTAATTGAGGCAAAGTTTACACTAAAACTTTATGAGATGTTTTTTAAAAAGGGTTTTTTGAGAGGTTGTGAAAAACATTTGAACTGTTTTTGGGCCCCAGAACGGTGTCAAAAATTTATCCGGCCCCGGGGGACCATGGGTTTTGGGGACCGTGAGAGAATGAGATTTTTATCACCCTAAAAAAAGAGAAAAACACCAAAAAACATAGGGGGGCGAAGGACCCCTTTTATTAACCCCATTAAGACCGGTTTATGGGGTTTTAAAAACCCCAAAATTTGATTAAAAATATATAAAGCAGACAATTTCCTTGAGCGAGTAAGGGGAAAGTCTAACACACACTTGGCTGATCGGCGGTTGGGTAGTCCACAGACTTTATGACCCCGGGGGCGAGCAAATTTGAGAAGAGAGAAGTTCTTGTGAGAAATGAGCCCAAAAACACAGGGAAATTTTCCACACACACACCCTTCTTGCTACACACACGCACAAACCCCAGTAGCACTTGCACGGGGCGAGAGGGGGAAAACTATAAAAAAAATATAGGGGACGATTTTTAAAAAATGAGGTTGGGTTTCAATTATAACAAATTATAAACTAGCACGAGGTTGAGGAAGCCCACGACAAAAAACGGGCGAAAGGGGCGGGGAAATTTGAAAACGCACTGGGAAATGGGGGCTGTCTTTTCGCGGCAAAGGGAAGAGGGGTTTTGCGCGGTTTTTTTAAAAAAGGAAAAAAAGAGGGGGGAAAACCTTTTAACCTCCAATGCATATTTTCCCCAAATGATACCAACCCTACAAAATAAAATAACATAAAATTTAAGGGCCCTTAAAAAAAACAGAAAATATATATATTATGCTAAAATTTAAAAAAACCAAAACACATATAGTTGGGGTTTTTTTAAAAAAAAATGGCAATTTCCCAAAAAAAAAATTTTTAAAATTTGGGTTTTTCTGCAAAAAGGACTAATAAAAATGATTGGGGCACACCACTTTTCCCCTTTCCAAACTCTTTCTTTTAAATGATACAGCAAAATTTTTTTTATAATTAAGTGTGTTTGCATTTTTTTATCTGTGTGGGATCTTTTGCCCTTTCCTTCAACTTCCTATTTTCATAGAAGATTTGGCTAGGAATAATTTTTCAATTACTTTTTCTGTAGTTTCCCCAAAAAGGGCGGGGAAATTTGGGGTATTTCCAAGTATTTATGAAATAAAACCTTTTACTAGGGCGGGGGGAAAACATTGCAATTTTAGCCACAAAAACCTTTAAATAATTTAAAAAAAAAAGCCCAAATTTTAGAGAAAATTTTTTTTGGTTTTTTTGATTAAAAAGGGGCACGCATTTTTAAAAAAGATTCCCATTTAGGGCCCAAATTTGGGAAAAGCCTAAAGCATTTGGAATTTATAGATCCAAATATTTTAACAAAAAAACAATTTTTTTCCCCGTCATCTGTTATGACTTTTGCGGTTCCCTTTCTTTTTGGGATAGGCCCGGGGGGGAAATGTTTTCCAAAGAATTTTAAATTTTTAGATTTGACATTAACCATGTCGTTTGGGAAACCGGGGCAAAAAATTTTTTTAAAGTAAAAGCCAAAAAAGACTGAATGCTTGGTAAAGAAGATTTTTTTATTGTTAAAAAATGGTTCTAAAGATGGGCAGCAAGAATGGGAAAGGGAAAGGGCAACTTAAAAGACTCTCAAGAGGTGGTTGGAGCGTTTTTGTTGCACCAATTCATTGTGTTCTCGATTCCCCATCGGTTCGAAATTTTGGGAGGGAAAGGCTTGTGTCAAAAAACCCTTTAAAAAAAGAAAACTAATAGTGACAATTCAAAAGGGGCGCAATTTGTATCCAAAAATTTTAGTTTTATTGATTTAAAAGGTTTTTTTAGGGAAACAATATCACACAACCCTTTGGGCCCCCACCAAAAAACAAATGGGGGAAAAGGTAAGTTAGTGAACAGAAATTTTTGAGGGGGCCCTATCAAGTCATTTTTTCAGAAATTTTATTTTTATCCTTGGGCCCGCCCCCCACTAATTGGTTCCTTTTTTTTGAGTAAGAAAGTCCCAAACGGGGGGCCTAACCCAGCCCAAAATCTCCTGATGTTCCTTATAAAGTATTAACTTTAAAAATCTATTTATGACCGAAATGGGCTAAATTTTAATTTGGGAAAAGAGAATATTATTCCAGGGGGTTTTAAAAACTTTAAATAAGTTTCCCTTTTATACCAAATGCCCCCCAAATTTGTTAAAAAAGCAATTTTTTAAAAACAAATTTAATTTCCATCATTCCAACTTAAATTTTCTTTAGTAAAATGTTTTAATGTATTAGAAATAAGATTATTGGGAATTAGAAAATTTTGGCTCATAGTTTAATACTGGATATATTTTTGGTTAGGGGGGAGGGGGGGGGGGGGGGGTTTGGGGGTTAAAATACAAATTTTTTAAATGGATATCTAAAATTTTCAAAAAGGGTTTTTTAGTGGGAGATGCAATTTTGTAGAATTTTAAAATAAAATTTGGAAATGGTTAAAATGCCATATTTGTAAGAGATTCCAATTTTAAAAATTTTTAGAAAGGGGAAATTTGGGGGAAAAAATCTAAGGGAATTTGGGTTTTTTTTTTTTTAATGTAAACTGTAATTTAAATTAAAGGCATGGTGTAAATTTTAAAAGAGCAAAAATATAGATCACCAAATGGTAAGTTTCAAAAAATTTTTTTAACTTTTGGAAAATGCCGTGAGGAAGGTTACTAGGAATAGGGGGCGGGTGGTTGTGTGGGTGACTTTAAAATTGAAATGGGGTAACATTAACAATCGTTTAAAAATGTAGATTTTCCCTTTAAAACCCTTTTAGATCTTTTAAAAACCCGCTTGCACAAATTTAAAAGTCTTAACCCCCATAGATTCCTGTATAGAAAACCCTCTTTGGGTTTTCTTTTCCCCATTTTTAAAGTGGAAATCAAGTTATTCCTTTTCCCCGGGTTTTAATTTCGGATCAAGGCCAATATTTCTCAAATTAAAAGTCTTTTTCCCAAAAATGCAAAAATTTTTTGTAAATTTAAAAGAGTACACAAAAAATTTATTTTCGGAAACAAACTGAAGCAATAATTTTGAACTTTCTTGTATTTTAGCTGAGCAAGTTTGGGATGTCTTTTCTGAGTAGAGTTTAGCCATATCAGCTTAGAGAACTTATGTGACACTAACACACATATAAATAGACAGTGGCGTATTTAGGGGAGGGCTATAGGGGCTGTAGCCCAGGGCGGCAGAATTTAGGGGGCGGCAAAATTGTGCACTTTTTATAACAAAAGATCTCCCTTTACCAGAAGATTTTGCTGTAGAATGTCAACATTTATTTTTTTTCAAGGGACTTAATGAACAAGACGTCCAAAAAGTATTTTGACCTCTATAAACTTTTACATGTCTATGGAGTTCAAGACATATACCCCTATGTTAACATAGCATTGAAACTTTTTTTAACGATTCCTGCATCGAACTGTTCAGCTGAGAGATCATTTTCGGTTTCTCAAACGAGTAAAAACCTACACGAGATCGACGATGACTGAAGCACGTTTGAGGGATGTGGCTGTTCTAACTATAGAGTCTGAGATGACGAAAAAATTAGCATTTGATGATGTCATCAATTCATTTTCGGACTCTAAAGCAAGAAGAAAGTTGATTTAATCGCCATAGACATGCAAATAATATAAAGTTGTGTTCTATTTTTTAATTTAAAAATTCTAAATTTTACTTTCCAGCTTAGCTTGTATACTTACAACTCATATATTACTTGATTTATTATTGTAAATTGTTTTTATTTCTTTCAACAATTCTACTAAATTAGTCATATTACAACATTTGTAAACTAAATACACCACTAACATTTCAATTAATAACACGATTAAAATAAATTGGTTTTAACTTATAGTGTTCAGCTTGTTTGTTGATACCTACTACCTACTAAGTTTTTAGTACAACATTAGCTATGATACAAACAAAGGGCGGGCGGGGCAGATAGCCGCTATATCCCTTGGCGGCAAAACGTGAAATACGCCCCTGGGTGGGGGGGGGCGGCAAATTGTGTCTAGCCCAGGGCGGCAAATCTTCAAATACGTCTCTGCATGTCAGGAGTTCTTTAAGAAAATTGTTGACCTATGGCATTTTTGCTCACCTGTTATTGCTAAGTCAAACAAAGCTGAATCTAATATATTAAGGAAAAACTAAGTGTAAATTGGTTATAGTGACAGTTTAAGGCAAGATAAAAATACAATGATGGCCTATTATGATGTTTATAAAAATCTAAAAAGTGTACAGTCAGAGCATACTCAGGTTGCATATAGAGTGTATGTTGGATTTAAAAATTTTTACGAGAACAATTTTAATAAGACAAAAAAGAGACTTACGAACACTACATCATCAACTCAGTTAATCAGTGCAAAGCTGCTTGGGACATTATTAAGCATGAACAAACTGGTTTTCAGTTGAATTAAAACTTGACCCAGAAGATCTTAATTCATACTTTTTGAACCCTGTACATGAATTGGTGAATCAATTTGATCATAATTCCGATGAAAATAGTACTGCAATTAGCCTCATGAATCCAGATTTACAGAAAACAGGCAACTTTAAATGGTCTAAAAATCTTACCAAAGGATGTTATTCAGGTGGTTTCTAAGTTGTCGAATTCAAAATCCATGGATTATTAATGGCTCTCAAATAATATTATTAAAAAGGGCTATAGAGGATTTGTGAACCTCTAACCTATATATATTCAATGAATGTTTAGACAAAGGTTATTTTTCTCAGTATTTAAAAGTTTCAAAGTCATTCCTATTTTCAAAAAAAGTGATAAGAAACTTGCCACATAATTATCGTCCGATTTCAATTGTTCCTATTTTTTTCAAAAATATCTGAATCTTTAATTCTTAATCAAGTTAATGCATTTTTTGAATCCCACAATTTACTAACTGATTGTCAGTTTGGATTCAGGAGGAATAGATCCACTACTCAAGCTGTGAAAACGGGTTTGTGGAGGGTGCATTGATGGCTTTTGAGAGAGGGGAGTCTGTCTCAGTGCTCATGTTTGATCTATCCAAGGCGTTTGATTGTATACCATTTGATATTTTGATTAGCAAACTTGAGTTTTATGGTATCATAGCCTATGATACCATAAAACTCAACATAGGTAAACAGTTGGACGTTTTTAATTCATACCTAACTATTAGACAACAATTTGTTAACATTAAAGGTGAGTGTCCTTCACTTAGAGAAGTCAAGTCAGGGGTACCACAGGGTTCTGTCCTTGGTCCTTTCCTGTTTGTCATTGCAGTTAATGACTTGCTATATAATATCCCAGTGCGTTCGGTGTTGTATGCAGATGATACAACAATATTTAGCTCAGATAAAGACTTGGTTCTATTGAAGAGTGTTATGGATACTGCTCAAGATTCTGTTCTTAATTGGTTTAAGTCAAATATATTGGTTTGTAACGAAGAAAAAACTCAAAATTTATTTTTTAGTTTAAATAATGATTGTCATAATAAATCAGTGAAACTGCTTGGTCTTCATTTGGATTCAAAACTAAATTGGAATGTCCACATTACGGAGATTTGTAAGAAACTGTCCAGAGTTGTCTATCTGTTTTGGAAGCTTAAACCCGTGATTGATCCTGATTTTTTGCGTACAACTTACTTTGATATTTTCCCAGTCCCCACTTGCAATATGGATTAATTCTCTGGGGCCATTCTTCTGATGTAGACAGCATTCTTTTATTGCAGAAAAAAGTTGTTAGAATTCTGGCAGGTAAAAGTCCTAGGGATCACTGCAAACCACTTTTCATTCAACAGAGAATACTTACAATCACTAACCTTTACATACTTACTGTGTTGCTTTATACAAAAAAATAACCTACATGATTTTATAACTAGGAACAACATGCATAGACATCTAACGAGACAAAACACGCTCCTGGACATACCTCAGCACAGATAGGCAAAATTTGGTAAGTGTTTCAAAATTTACAATATAAATTTTTTTAACAAGATGTCTGAGTCTGCTCGTACAGCTGATTTTTGTAGTTTTAGAATTTCTATTTTCAATTGGCTAATCAATAACCCTTTCTATAGCATTAGGGAATTTTTGGAAACTCCTGTGAATATAGAATTTAAGTAATCATTAGGCTAGTGAAAGACCGATTTGGTCATGACTACGTATTTTGGTATGTTATTTATATTTTTAATTATTTACTTGTAGTTTTAACACCTTTGAGCTTAACTTAATATAACTTATTTATGTATGTAACTCTCTTAGTTTTAACATAAAAATTGACTATGCCTAATTCATGTGACTATGATCTCTGGCCATAAAGTTCTTGATTCTTTAAAGTAGAAAAAAAACCACTACAAAAAATTCAAAACCAAAATGTACGATTTTCAAAAAGCCGCAGATAATTTAAATACTTACAGTTTATATTCTTTAATGTGATAGACTTTCTTGTATGTTATTGTTGTGTTTTCAAGTACTTGTGTATATAATTTAGACTAAAACTTCAACAATAGACAATTGTTAAGAAATCCCAGATGCTGAATCACATTCTAAAATATGGTGAGTACAGTATTAAATAATAGTTTTAATTTGCAGTATTAAAATACAGTATCAAATAATAGCCAAAACCGGCGTGCGCCACTTATTGCATTAAATTAATGAATCTGGGGAATTTTTGAGTAATCTAGGGAAATTTAGACTGTTCATCTAGTCCAGGTTGGCAACGCTGCAGCAGTGTCTGTATGGCAGCGATGCCAACCTAGGGAGAATTTCCTTCGATTTAGGGAAGTCTCGAAGATCCTAGGGAAACAGGGAAAAGGCTAAATTTAGGGAAATATAGCATTCTTGCAAATAAATATTGAATAAAATATTTTAGATAAATATAAAATACGGTATATAGACATGTGATAAAACCGTAATATTTGGATTCTTAATATACAAAAGACTTGGGGTAATATTGTATACATGCAGGGCAATTTCCCCGTATGTAGGGGAGACAGTGATGATACAATGGAAATATTTTTTGGTCTGTTTTGAGTTTACATTAAAAACCTATATCTGGTTATAAGTATCAAGTCATGATAATCTCATTGTAACAATCTTGATAATGGTGGAAAAGCATAATTTCCCATACGCCATTTTGTTTTACTAAATTCTTGATGTTAAAATCATAATAAGCAACTTAAAAACCCCCCGTTTACTACTAATTTTCATTAAAATATGTAATGTTTTTTTCGACTTATTACTTTTGTTTACTATGTAATTGAACCATTTCCGAACTTTACAATTATTAGTATTTTCTGGTGTTGAGGCCTTCCTTATCAAGTTGAAGGTTTTCAAATCGATTTATCTACTTTGTATAAAAGTTCAAATCTGAACTTTTTCACAGTTTATTACCTGGTTTCATGTACTAATATTTCTATTCTATGGACTTGTCTTCTCTATTCTATTATGTCCTCACTGTATTTACGCAAGATTCAAGTATATAGGTACAAGATACTTTATTTCCATTGACCTTTTGTACAGGAATAGGAGCCGTCACAAATACAAGAATATAATAGAACTTAACCACTAACAGCCTAACCTACTTAAATCCAATTGCCACATGACTTTCCAAAAATTCAGATATTGTATAAAATGGATTTAAAATTAGCCTTTTCTAAGGAGGTTTTAAAAAATATTTATGCTAGAATTAAACTTCCTGTGGAAGTTTGAAAAAAAAATGTTATCCCTAATATTTTGTGAGATTTACCAGATTGCTTAATTATGTTGTGGAATATCAATTTGGAGCAAAAACCTGGTGGTATCCATGTTATCTTTTTTTTAAAAAAATCAGAGCATTAATTTTTTGTGTAAAAGAGGTTGAAAATATAAAGGAAATGACTGTTAAAATTTCTTTTGGGGATAAAAAGAGGTTTGCAATGTTCAAGGGGCCAGTTCCGAAAATACCCACAATCAGGGCCGTAACGACCACGGGGACCCCCCCGGGGCCCCCCGAGCCGGGGGGGCCCCGAAGGGGCCCCCGAAGAGGGCTAATTTGTATCCCCCCCCCCCCTTCCGAAAAACGTATTTTTATATATTTAAAATCAACGAAATTTTATAATAAAAAATGTAAAAAATAGAGAATGAATTTTGAACTTAAAAAATATAGATAAAAATTTTTTTTAAGAAAAATAACTTATACAAAATTAAAGAAATATAATTTTCTTACGTCAATAATTTTTGCTCGGGAGTGGTCATTGCCCAGGGGGGATTTTTTGAGAAAAAACATAAACATACTACTGAAAAAAAAAAAAAGGAAGTGCACAGTGTTCCCACGAATCGAAAGACGTTGCGTTGCCAAACTTTGCTAAGTTAAAAAAAATAATCTTGGCAATCTGTTATGTTTGCTTCTGTCTTCCCTCTCGTCGGGGTTTGTGATAGGACATTCGGGACTAATGTGAAATTTTTTGTGCTGAAATTTATCAGTTTTTCGATCGCCCTCTTCCTAAAGTGTGTGAAGGTCTTACCCCCAAATCCAGTTAGACCACCGTTTCCCAAGGAATGCAATCATTTTTGGATATCCAAGTGATTCAACCAGACTACTTGGCAAATGCCCAGAAGGAAAAAATTCCAAGAAAGAGTGAATTTTTTAACAATTTTAAATGTGTTTCCACATTTTCCCCCTTCTCAGTTGTGTGTGTTAACAGACATTCCAAAAAAAGCTTGGGGGAAATAAAATGAAAAAGAATTTGGGGAATTTTGATTTTTGAGCTAGTTCCTTTCTTCGACTTATCGATGTGGCCAGGTACAAAATTTAAAACCCAAGTTTAAATTTTAGTAATTTGGAATAATTTTTAATTTTTAAAAAAAAATCAATTTTTACTTTTGAAAAGTGAATAATCTTATTTTGTATAGATTAAAAAGTAAATGAGTAATTTAAAATTTTTCAAAATTTTTTTTTTAACCCTTATAAAATTTTTTTTTTAAAATTAGTTAGTTATTAATAGGTACAGAATGATTGGGGAAATTTTTAAAAAACACCTTTACATGAAAAAGGTAAAGGAAATAAAAGATCCCCTTATTTTATAGAATTATAATGAATTTTGCGCCGTGTGCCGCGAGTGGTTTTGGGGGGGCTCTCCCAGCCAGTCTTGCCCGGGGCCCCCAATTTAACTTTTTGGCCCTGCTCACAATCTTTTTTTGCATCAAAAGTAATTCAGGGGTTGTGAAGAATGGCCCCAGAGCAAAATCCCATAAGACAAATCGACTGAAAAGGCCGAATAGGCGTTCTTGTTTTCCCTCTCTTTAAAGGGCACAGAATTAGACAGTACAGAAGCCCCAGGGTATAGGAAATAATGAAACGGGCATTTCGGGATTTTCAAAATGAAGGCGTTGAGAGGGTCGCAACTGGCGGGCTTTTTCCCCGATCATAGTGCGGGATTCCCGTTTTCCCACAGGGGAGGGAGGAATACAAAAATGGACAGACAGAACTCCAATCGACAGTCAGACAGGAAAATGAGGACAAGGCCGGAATACCCCGCTTCGTTCACTGGTTGCATTTCTCCGCGTAATTTGCCCTATACATCCTCTTGTTTGAATTTTAGCCAAATTCTTCAAAATACATAATTATCGTTGACAAATGAAACTATTTTATGAACTTTAATAAAGGGATTGTTTAATTTTTACTTTCCTAATTTAAAACAAGTTTATGTAACATTTATGAAAATTTATAAAATTAAATTATGAAAAAATTTGTTTAAGGGGAAGAAAAATAACGGTGGATGATAAGAAAAACCAAAGATTTTTATCCTGCATTTAGCTTGGGGCATTGTCAGTCATTTAACCCGAGGAACTATAAAAATAAAACAATAATTTAGACTAATACTTTTAAGAATTTATTCACAAATTTTCAATACATCCCTCTCAAAGCTCATTTTTTTATTGATTTTTTTAGGGTTATATTTTTAAACCTTTAATTTGCCAAATTGATTGATTTTTTACTTATTTTTATACCGGGGATTCATAAATGTTTTAAAAACTACTATGTACCGGCAGTACGAGAAAGAAATTTGTATTGATGGCAATGTTTTAAAAGGGATTTAAAACAAAAATTAGAAATTATCTTTTAACTTATCGATAATTTTTGAACATTTACATTTATAAACATTTGATTAAACCCCCCAAAAAAAAAAAAATAAAATTGTTAAAAAATACCCCCTAAAAGTGTTATACAATAAAAAATAAATACTGAAACAATGTAAACATAAGACTATTTTAAAAATTATATCTTTTCCCAAAATTTTTTTCCATTCTGATTTTTCAAAACCCAATTTTTTTTATTCATCTTATCAACCCTTATTTTCTAATCCCTTTTCACATTTTTTAAACCTTCAATTTGGTGAATTTAAGGGCTTATTCTGCTTTGAACTTTAAGGGACAGATTAAGAGAAAAAAAAGAAATATTGGGACCAAACAGCCTAAAATTTTAAATTCAAGTCTTTTGAACAAAAAAAAGTCGTAAACAAATTATAAAAAGGATTAAATTATCAAATTATGTATGGAAAAATAACCTACAAATTAGTTACTCACAAGAAAAAAGTTTAAAAATTTTTTTGTCATAAATTAAAATGACCGCTACTTGTAAAGGATAACCCTTTCCAAATTCCAGTTTTGTACTTTTTAATTATCTTTAAATAGATTTTTATTGAATACCAAACTTGGCTTGTTTTAAAGATGTTCGTTCAACTCCTCACGGGCATTCCGGGAAAAAAGGTGAAAAGTCATAATGGGGGTGAAAATGGGTTTTTGTGCCCCAAGATGATGGCAAGATTTCCTTTTATAGTTAAGTCAATAAAGGTGTGACAAGCGTTTTATTTTTTTTCCGTATGCAGTTTGTACATGTCCCGACGTTTAAAGTGCTTGCAGTTTACTTAGGGCAACACACTCTGTTATAGCCCAAAGGGAATGTAATGAGTATGTCCCCTGAAGATGAGGAGCAATGCACTCAAAACGTCGGAACATGTAATTAGTGTACAAGCAATCAGACCGCTCCTCCCGGATATGTAAAAAATTTGTTTGGTCTAACGTGAGTTTTATCAAAGGGGTTTTTACTTATTTTTTTTAAAACAAATTATTTCCCCAAATACGAATGGGGTATACTTTTGCTGCGGGAAATAACGCCAGATTAGTGAAGTAGGGTGTGAATGGTGTGCGTGTAGCTTTTCGTCAATTCATCGGGGAACGCTGATCCCTCCCCATAAGGGTTGAGACGGGCTTTGCTAACACTTTAATTTTTTAAATTTTAGTATTTTTCAGTTTACTCATGGCATTGTTACAGTTTTAGACAGAGAAGATATGACAATGCGGTGACAAGACCAAAAGACGTTTTGTTTAAATTTTTAAATTAACACAGGGCACAAATGGCTCAGGAAAATAATTAGGCCAAAATGAGTGTTTATTTAAAAAATTTTTTCACTTAACCTCATTTCCCCACGTACACTTGGATAGGGTTTTGGGAATTTAACCCCCGCAGTGATTCTTTTGATAAATTTTACACTTCCTCTAAACAAAAACTGTCGTAGTCTTTTTTTCCCCTCCATTAAAACAAAGTTATAACAAGAAAAAATGAAAAATAACCAAAAACCAAACCTTTTTTATTCGAAATAGGGAACACCCCTCCCCGCTTGCATGCCAAACCCGTCGTCACTCGCTGGGGTAGGATATGGGTCACCGGGCCTCGTGGGGGAGCTCCCCTTTTGGCCCACCCCAAGACCTCTGCTACAGGCCTCGCGGGGGGAAGGTTGGGCTTGCGGTCTCCCAAGACACTCTCCCTAGTCCCATTTGGGAATCGGCCTGGGGCCTCGTGGAGGAGCTCGGCCTCGCCAAAAGACGCCTTCTACAGGCTTTTTGGGAACTCGGCCTCGGCCTCGTGAGGAAAAAAGTTCGGCTGCGGCCCCCAAAGATACTGTACAGCCCCATTTGTGGATCTCGGCTGTCGCCTCTGAAAAGACGCCCTCTGCCTCGTCAGGTTTTTAAACCGTATCCCCATTAATTTTGGTTTTTGGGGCAGCGGAACCCCTAAACAAGACTTTTTCAAATTGAGGGTAAATTGTACAAAAAGAAAAAAACTTTTTTTTGATCCCCCACGAGTTATGTTTAAATTTTAGTACTCAATTTTGGGTTTGGAGTTCTTTTTTATTGGGGGGGGGGGGGGGGGGGGGGCAGAACCCTTAAAGGGTTGTTATTTCAAGATGAAAGGAAAAATGTAATTTTGGGAGAAAATGCCTATATTTTGATGCCCCATTTGTAAGTTTTTTTTTGTACTACCCTTTTACGGTTTTGGGTTTTTTGTTTGTTTTAGGACATTTCCCCCTTTAAAATTTTTTTTCCTGTTCAAAATTGATATTGTTTTTGGTTCAGGAGAGAATGGCTTTAAATTGATACCACTTGGATTTTTGATATTTTTAAAATTTTTCATTTTTAATTTCAGTTTTTTAAGCCCTGATCCCAAAAATTTTGGTTATTAAGGAATTTTCATATATAAGGTGCCCGTTTGTTACACGTGTAGAACTGTGAATGTTTGGGAAATTTTATAAAACTTTTTTCAATTAGGTAAAAAAAAAACTACTTTTTGGTTTTTTCCCCCCCATGGGGACTTGGGGAATTTTTGGGGTAAAAGGCCGCCATCTTTTTTTTGAGTGAAAAAAAATTAAATTTTTAAAACGAATTTTTTGGAGGTTTCAGACATACAGCTTAAATTAAGTATACTCTTCATGGGGGTAAGACCCCGCGAAATGCTAAAATTTAGTGTCGTGAGTATCAGTACTACACGGCTTTATAGTATAAGTTTGACTGAGTTTTTTTTTTGAAAAATTTTTTTATAGACGGAAAGGTGCGGGAAAGTGATAAAACCCGTGACGGCACCTTTTCTTTGAACTTTACCTAAAAATTTATTTTTTCCATCTGTTTGAAGGAAACGTTTTCGTTGTAACAAGAGCCCGCCAAAACGTTGGGTTTTTTAAGGCGAATAGAACGTGATAGAGGGTTAGTGGTTACTAATGTTTAATGTTCCTCAGAAATGAAATTTTTTAATAGCCCAAAGCCAGGGAAACTATCGGACCTGCGTTTTCCCTTTTAAAATCCGAACCACTGTGTGGTCGATTTTCGCAAACGGAAAGCGACCTCATTCCTTTTCCCCTACACAACTTTCCGAACCTTGACTACCATCCAAAAAAAACCCCCAATACGCTCTAGTAGGTCCAGCGATGGCAACCATTGTGCGGCCGCCGTGTCGGGTTTTAAAAGGGACAGCAGGAAACCTATCGCTCAATCCCCCAAACACTTTGTCCCCACTCGGTTTTTATTTCCTTTAAACATTTTTTAAACCCATTAAAACTGTAAAAAATAATAGTAATAACCCCAAAACCAATTTTTTCTTAAATAGGGGTATACGACGTAAGTGTGCAAAACCCGTTATGGCTACGCCATTTTACTATCGTGTAATTTTGTTATTTTTCTTCGTATTAACCCCCTTAAATTGTTCAACATTTTTAAAAAATAACCCTTTGTCAAGGTGAAACAGTGTAAACCCCGTGCACGTCATAAGCTTTCCAATGTTAGGGTAAAAAATGATTTGCAAAGTTTTGGGGATATTATTATCTGCCTTAATGTAGCTTTTTGAGAAAACCTGTTGACAAACCCCCCTCTTTATGTCTATGGCCTTATCTATATATTTATAGAAAAAATTTCGTGGTCTTATATTTTTGAGATTTTTGATTGTCAGTGTTTTTTGGGGCTTTATAATACTTATAAAAATCATTCCTAGCCACGATAAAATGGAAAACATTTGTTCTTTGAAATTGGTTATTTATTTTTTATTTTATCAAATTTTTCTTTAGTCGTTTTTGAGCGAAAATAGCCCCCTAGTGTACCTGAAGAAACATTTAAAATAATGTATTTTTTAAATAGTTGTTTTAAGTCGTGTATGGAATTTTAGTTGACAACGCCAATAAAAAAAAAAGTATACAAAATAATTTTCTAACATTTATTATTTTTTTAAAAACAAATTTGCAAGATTTTTTATTATTTAAAAATTTTATTACATCTTAAATAAAAATTATGATAGTACGTTTTTACACTTACTTTAATAATTTACATGGGCCTTTACACGGGTAAAATTTTTTTTCCTTATTTTATTTACTTATTTTTACTTGGTGTAAAAAATTAAAGGGATCACCAATTTTATGCAAACCCTTGCCCCGGTGAAGCCTATAGTAGGCCCCCAAAAAAGAGAAACAAAAACGTTTTATAAAAAAGAAAACTGCTTTTTTTAAATTTTTTTTCTATAATTAAAATTTGGGTGGTTTAGGAAGGCACCGAATCAAAAAAAATTTGTAATAAAAATGTTATTGAATATTACGTTTTAACAGTAAAAGAGTACGAAAAATTTAAACCCGCAATGCATCAAGGGGGACGCTCGTGCCTACACGGGGGGCTGTTGCTTTGACCCTGAGAGCCAGATCGATGCGTAGCGGGGATTTTCCCCCTGGCCGGCGACCCGGGCCGGCCACCCACATTTTTGGAAAACCGCGTTTTGGCCCGGGTTTTTTACCACTAGCGCCGCGTAGATCGGGCCCCGGTGATTAACGATCTCGGTTTCAAAATTTACATTGGGGGGGCTTCTGTACTTCTTTATTTGTGTTAATGGCTTCAGTTCCAAAACAAAAAATTTAAAACACGTGCTAATTTTTTGCATTAAAATTTTTGTTTTAAATTTATTTATTGTGTTTCCCAATTTTAACTTTGGAATCCAAGTGAAAAAAAAGCAATTTGCCGTATCGGGTTTCCCAAAACCCTGGGAAAAAAAAAAGCATATTTTTTGAGTTTTTTCCCCGGGTTACAAAAAATTTTATTTACTAAAAACCCAAATTTAAAACGAATTTTCTCGTTGTATAAAGTAAATTAAAGCTTTAACCCTTACAAAATTTAAATACCGTTGTATCACGCAAATAAACAAATCAATTAAATATTTAATGGTAAACATTTATGGCAATTATAAAAAAAAAAAGGTCCAAAAAAAGACCCTTGGAACCCAGTTGACACCTCTTAAAGGGGGGTTTGTTGCCTTTTCTATACTAACAAATGTTTTTGTTTTTAAGATAGGATTTAAACATTTCTAACTCAGTCCCTGTGCACCTAGAACTCCCAACTTTTAATCGGATATAAAAATTGCAGTCAAATGCCTTGGTTGATAAAATAGCAACATTGAAAAGATTCTTTTTTTTCCCCAAAATGCCTTTAAAAACCTCTTAAAAAATTTTAAGATGCTTGGTGGTTGACTTGCCCCTTTAAACCCAAACGGTTTTTTTTTTTTTAATTTGTTCGATCAAAAAAGAAACTCATTTGAAAAAAAATTTGGGGATTCAAATTTTTAAAAAATTATAGGCACTTTTTTGATATGGGTTTTAAAATTTTGAGGTTGATTTTGTCCCCTTTTAAAAAAAGTTGGAAAAAACTTTCGCTGTTTTAAGTGGGTTTTGGGAAAAAATATCCGTGAAATAAGCATGGTTAAAAACAAAAGCCCGGGGCTTACAATAATATTTGAATTATTTTTTTTAAAGACAAAGTTTGAAAAACCAAAAAAATTTTTGACTTTTGATATTTAGAATTCACTCTAAACACCGGTGTAATTTCACCCAATAAAAATTTGTGTTTTTTTTTGCTTTTGCCCCTTAAAGTTTTTGGGCATACATTTTGGGGTCAAATTCCCAAAATTCTTTTACAGGTTAAAAAAAATAGTTTTTGTGTCTCTGGACAAGGGGAAAATTGTTTGAACCAGCTGATGTGTTCTCACTTTTAATTATGTCCAGGCAGCCTTCATTTGTTATCTGCTTTTCTTATAATTTTCTAAGCAGTTTGTTTTTGAAATTAAGTTTTCCCTTATACTTTTTTTGGCAGGTAGGCTTTGGCATCAAAAACTTTCTAAAATTTTGTCTTAAAAAGATTTTTATACTAGATGATATCTAAAATTTTGTTTTAAAAATTAAAAAGGACTTATCATCCCAGTTAGGCCCTAACTTTGGTATTTTGGCTAGGCAAACAGGTACAACAGGTTTTTTTAACTTGGGGGGCAAAAATGCCAGAAATCAGTTAAAAATATTAAAAAGAAATTACACAAAGTCCCTACATTTTTACCCTGTTTTTTTATAATCGAAAAATGTCCATTTTTCATAGGCAAACCCTGAGAAAAAAGGTTATTGTTTTTTATTTGTTTTCTTCAATGTTTTGTTTTCTCTGCTTTGCGGTATGGCCTAGAGTTAGAAATATCTTCATTTTAAAACAAAGTGGTTCATGATTCCCAAGCACCTTTAAATTTGCTAATTCAAAAATGTTTTGGGGGAAATTTTACTAAAATGTTATCAATACACGAAAATTAAATTGGTAGGATTTTGGGTCGTGCAATGTAAATTTAAAGTTCTCAACAAGTTTAGAAAGTTTTGTTTTGGTTTTTCATTTCCCCCTTTCAAATAAAGGGCCCCCAATATGCCATTTTATATCCCTATTAAATTTCAAGTTTTCTGCCAGTAATTAAAAAAGAAAGTGTTTTATATTCCCCTTTGGTAAACTGAAAACCTAAGGCTTTATTTTGTCTGTTTAATTTTTAATACCCTAAGTTCAATTTTTCCCCCTCTGAGTAAAAATCTTAAATCGACTTTTGGAAATTTAATTTGATTTTAAAAAAATTGAGGTTCCCCCCCCATTTTTGGAAAGGGTCACACATTATATCCCCAAACCCACAAAGTCTTTTTGGAACAAATAGCTCATTGATTTTTTTTCCAAACCAATGCTCATTTTGAAAATTATATCTATGTTTTAGCTCAGTAGTACTCAGCTCTGTGACTTTTTTTGATGCACGTACTTAGTTGTGTATGAAAGCAAAAAAAGGTTTTGATTGCTGCAGGCCTACTGGTATGGTTTGGGTTCCTGTTCAGGCACTGCCCTGGCTTTTTATGTGCCCGAGGGTTGGCTTTAATTTATTAAAAAAACTAGCTTCAAAATTTACCTTCAAAACCAAGCAATATGATCTATAAAAACCACTCCCTTATTTTTTTTACAGAGAACTATTTTCCCTTTCTTTTCAGATGCTGCCCATTTATAAACAATTCCTATAAAAAAGTAGCTAAGTTTAAATCTACTTCTTTTGTCGTTGGTCCCTTAAAGATTAAATTCACCTTCCACATCATTAGTAAATCTCCCTATATCCCTCTGGGCAAATCCAAAATACATATTATTTTACGTTTTATGTCCCTGATTTTTTCTTTTCCTTTTTGGTAAAAAACAGTTTTTAGCCCTACTTTCAATCTTTACTCCCTGTACAATTCTAAAAAATCTCCATATATACCTTTACAAAGTCCTCGGCATCTTATAACATCAAAGATTTTTGCCCTATGCTGCAAAAAAAAAAATTAAATTCATGGGGATTTATATAATTGGGAAAAATTTAGAATTGTTCATTGGGGAAAAAAAAACACCAATTTATTTTGGAAAGTGTTTTGGATTTTTTGGTTTTGGGGTAGAGAGAATTCAAACTTCAAACCAACTTTAAGAAAATTCACTTTTATTTAAGTTTTTTTTATTTTGGGGTTTTTTTTAAAAAATGTCAAAAAAAAGGTATGTGATGTAATGCAAGCAAAACTGCTGCAAGGAAATAAGGAGTTAATGCAAGAAATTTATTGTTTCTGATATGTTAGATTTCCCTTTTTACCAAATTTTAAAAATAAAAATTAATTGTTTTGACAGTGAATTGAGTTTTTACCCTGGTTAACGAAAAATCAAAGTTAATTTTTTTTAATTCATTAATTTAGTAAAATATAAAAAAAAAAATTAAGGATTTTATGTAAATATCAAATGTACATTATCCTTAAGGCTTTGAGTGAAAAAAAATAAAAAAAATTTGCAAACAAAATAAATTTTATCCTTGATGTAATTTTTTTTAGACAAAGGGCATGCAAGTCAAGCCCTAATGTAAAAAAATGTTATGCTTATTTGCCCCCCTTTTTATTAAGTATTTTTAAGCTTATTCAAATTTCTCATAATTTAATTTATTTCCAAAATTATACTACATTAAATGCATGGAAAAATATGGCATTATTTCATTTTTTGTCAACTAAAAAAAGTTGAAAAATTCGTTAACCCCCCCAGGTCCCATATATATAATTCTTAGGTGTCACCTATTTTTCCCGGATTTTGTTGGGTTTTACTTAAAAATTTTGCAACATTTATTGTTCAGATAGTAAAACAATTATTATTTGTTTTGTTCAAAATAAGTGTAGAAAATATGAATAAATTTATTGATACATCCTGAATCAAAATCAGGTCATTGGGAAACTGAAAAAAGGTTTTTCAAATAGTTTTTTCCCAAAATGGTTTGCACCCCCCCCCCAACAGCTAGTCATACATACCAGTACCCAATTTCAAAATAGCCAAATTGTAGAAAATTCAGTTTACTGTAGGAAATTATAGCTTTTTAGAATATCATAACAAAAAAATTTTTATTTAAAGAATACGCATTACATCCACTAATCCCAGTTAGCAAAAACAATGGGCATCGAAAAATACTCAAAATCAAATGTTTTAGTTGACAGTACAACTCTTTTCATAAGAGTTACCATCAGTAGGAAGAATAGCTGTTTTACTTCAAAGGTTTATATTATAAGAAAATTGTCAAAAAAAAATGATCGTATAAACTAAATTAAGAAATGTTTACCCATCTCTTGAAAGACGTTAAGGCAGATTTCTAAAAATCTCAAATGGACGGTAAAACTGGGAGGGTTTTAAAAATGTGTGAAGAATTGGCTTTTATATTTTCTGGTAATTATGCACTTTTTTTGCCCCCTCTGAAAATACAATTTCATGTTGAAAATTTGGTGAAAAAAAGGTTATATTTCTTGAGGAGTTTGATTACTCCGCGGTAAACTCGTTTTTTTCCGAATAATGGAAAAATGTTTTTTTTTTGGGTAGTGAAAAAACCCCAAAAATTTTTAAAAAAATTTTTTTTTTTTCGCAATTTTTTTTTTTTTTTCTTGGTTTTTTGTGGAAAACAAAATATAAAAGGGTTTTTTAGAAAAATTATTTTTTCAGCGTAAAAAAAGCTTTTTTTCTGACATAAACTAACTTTTCCCACTTGTCTATTTTCTCAAAAAAATTCGTAATTTGGTTAAATTCGGTGTTGGCCACTGTGACGGCTGCCAGCCGTCCTCCAGGGGAATATAGATGAATTGGTTTTTTTGTTAAAAAGTTGTTGTATATAAATATCGCGAATGGCCGTAAACACGATCCGCCGCGTAGTTTTTTCCATTATATCTCGAGAAATATTTTTAATGACCAAAATTTGTTTTCAAATTTGGTTCGCTCAAAAAGACATCAATTTAAAAAAAAGTGTTAAAATCCATTTAAATTAAGGGAATATGACAAAAATACTAAAAATTGTGAGGGGGGAAGAGTATCCCGGGCGCTTATTGTTTCCCAATTATTTCTTATTTCCACTACTTTTTCTATTTTTATTTCGCTACCATCCGACTGATAACTTATAGCAGAACATCTTTTTTCAATCTTTTTAATGGCTCTCGATAAAAAAAAGTATGTGGATATGGTGAAAAAAAGTATTAGTCCGCGAAAAGGTATCAATCAACAATAAATCTTTATTTGTATATGCACATTGTACATGAAATGTGTCAAATTTAAAAAACAAAGTTACTAAAAAAAATTAAAAATTTTAAAATAGTTAGCTTTAAATAAATAATAATATTAAATAAAAAACAAAACAACTTAGTCCAAATTAAACCCAGAACTTAAGCAAATGTACAAAGATGGGTCAAACTAGGCATGATTAAAAAAAATTTCCCCAAAAGAACAGAGATTGGTATCAAATATTCTTTTGGCTAATGATTTTAAAAATTTTTAAGAAACTTTTATTTGTTTTATATCCCCTGGAATGTGAGTAAAGAACTTTACACCCCGTAGGATGCTTTCTTTTTAAAAAAAAATCAAGTCTGGTTTATTCCACTGATTTTGTTTCTGGATTGAATGGTGTGCAAGTCTTTTCAGGGCAGATGAAAGGCCTTACATATTTTAAGTTCAAAAAATAACAAAAAGTATACGTGGGAATCTCAATTCTTCGAAGACTTTCTTAAACCCAGTCTTTTTTTTAAGTTCATCATAATTCTTTTGGCCTTTTTTGCTGTTAAGACAAAAATTTTTTTAGGACCCCAAAAACACCAAGGAAAGTAAAGATAAGGGGAAAAAACAATCAAGTTCCAAGGTACACAAAAATTTCACTTTTAAGGGAAAAACACCGAGAATTTTTTTTTAAAACAGTTTAAAGTGGCCCGTCCCAAAAACCATCAAAAAATAGGCCAAGAATTTTGTACATTCACTGATCTAAAAATTTTAAAGCAACAAAAATGTGGGGTGGTTTTTTATCCTTTATTGTTTTGTTGAAAAAGCAATGTATTTTTTTTATTTAAATTTTTGGAGGAATTAAATTTTTTAAAAAATTGTTTAACCAGGGAGAGCTATAAAAGAAGAACTTCAATTTTTCTTGGGTTTTTTTTCCCGAAAAGTTTTTTTTGTGATCGCTTCAGGATATGGGAATTTACTTTCCCTGTCTACACCAGGAAGGCCCCTCAGGAAAAGAGAAAAAGAAGGGGTCCCTATAGATCCCTTTTGGAAACCATATCTAACTGACTTATTGTGGAAGAACTTTCTTTTTTGATATTTTTTCCAATTTGATGTTTTATTTCAAAAAATTTGTTTTCCCATCTTTAAATATCCCCAAAGGATAATAAAGTGATCGCTGGGTTCCAATCAAAGTGTGCTGGCCCCCTCCCCAGTAAAGTCACCCGTAGAGAAGTGAGAAATGGATTGCAGTCGAGTCAATTGCACCCGGGCGAAAAATCCTTGATAAACTATGAACCCAAAATTGCGTCCCCAATTCAAAGTGTTTTTCAACTGGCTACCAAGGTGAAGTTGGGCAATCAACAGTGGGGTTGAGAAATGAGGGAAAACAAAAACCGGTCTTGCGAATTTTAATTCGTGTCGAGTTCTTTAAGATAAAAATAAAATCCTTGAAAATGGCAAAGGCTTTGGTCTTAATGTCAAGACTTGATTGGTGAAGTCATGGGCCCAATAGGCGTTCTCAAAATTCTTGTGTTCAATGTCCCGAAAAGCCCAAGTGAGATTTGAACTAGGGTTAACTCGCAAGGGTGGATGCTTGAACTCGGCGTGCTGTTTTTACCTTTGGATTTTTTAAGTAAATAAGCAACAGAATTGGGAAAAAAACCCAAAAAGATAAAACCCCCCCATTGAAGGGGTTTTAAAACTCCAACTGAAGTCAAGCCTTTCCCCGAAAAAATTTGTGATGCCAAGTTAAAGGAAGGCGGGGGCAAAATTTTTCGGTTGGTTTCCTTTGGGAAAAGAACCGATCGGACGCAAGCACTTTTTCTTTTTAGAGATGAAATTGAGGGCGGAAAGGGCGGCGAGAAGGATTACTATAGTACAAGACGGAGTGCACTTTGCTCACTTCCAAAAAACAAAACACCCCATGTAACAAGTCTTTGGCCCCCACTTCAAAAGGAATGGGTTACGGAGCAAACTAATTTGCTAAAGAACAATTCCTCAAGTATTTTGTATCTTGTTTCCAGTCTGTTTTTCAAAATACTAGAATTTACAGTATACTGTTTTAGATTTAGCCAGTGTTCAGAAAGTATTTTTATATTATTGAAGGTATTTATTATCAAATTATTTATCTTCGTTGTTTTTTTAGGGTTTTAATTGTTAGTGTTTTTAGTAACGTTTTTTTTTTATTTTTATTATGCACGTATTTCATTGCTGTTTTTTATTTAGTTTTTATTATCGTTTTTACTTATTATTATTTTGTTTTATTTGAATTTTTTTATCATAGTATGGCAGTTTTAGAAACTGTAATCCCTATCAGCCCTTAAATAAATTTGCGAAAAAAAGAAAAACAGTTAAAAAAGCGTAAGAAAGGGCAGAAGGGAGATTTAAAATTATTAACTTATAAGTCTCAGAATAAACCATAACAGCAGCAAACTTTATCAGTGTTACTTTTTAATTATTTTGTTCCAGCCATTAAAAATAGCCTGTATGTAAAAAGTTGCATGTATATAAAAGGTGTATGCCGTTAAATAAAAAAAAAAAGTTTGAGTTGGTTTTTTTTTTTTAGAATTTTCGATAAAATACGGTTTTTCCCGGAAATAAAAAGCATTCTTGTGAAAATACAGCCAATTTTAGACCCATTTCAGCAGAATGTTCCAAATTTGTTTTGTGGGAAAAAACTGCTAATACCCTTTTCATATTAGTGCTTTTTTTCTGCAAAATTCGTTTTTTTTCGGAAATTTAATAAAAAAAAAACCCAAAATTTCAACTTAATTAGGTATTTTACATGGATATCGTTATTTAATTGATTTAAAAAATTTATATGTCCTGAATTCAAATTTAAAAAAATTTTTTTTTTTCGTGACAATTTATTTTTCGGATATAATGGACAAATAACGTTTCCCTGTTCATGATTAGCGGCCATTAAGCAAACGGTACGTGATCATTACAAACACCAATTTTAACCACAAAAAACAAAATTTAAATTACCTCACAAAAGGGATGGCCGGCCGCCCCCAGGCTAGGGGCTAAATTTAACATAAGTCTAAAATTTTTACGAGGGGCTAATGTTAAATTTATGTTAAACTAGTTTTTTGAAAAGTGTAAAAAATAGGAATAATCCTATTTGTTTTCAAAAAAAAATTTGTGTTAGGCCCAACGTAAAAAAATACATTTCTAATAAAAATACCTAATTTTTTTTAATCTTTCATTTCCTTGTCAAAAATAATTTATAAATTTTCTGTTTAAAAAATGTTTTTGCCCCCGGGAATGAAATTATCCCATTTTCAACTTCATTTTAACACTTTGAAAAAAGTAAATTTTAATTATTTTTGGTGACTAAAACTACATGATTACCAAATAATTTTTAAAACCGTACAAAAAGAACTCAAAGATGGGATTGTAACCAGGTGTGTTTTGTGGTTTTTACTATCAGACCTGTTAATTAATTTAAAAATTTTGTTTTAAAAGTTGTGATTTTGCGCTGGGGTTCGCAAGGTAAAGTGAGTGCGTCAGTAGGGTCCTTTATGAAAAAAGTTTGTAACCTTGCACTCCCAAAGATCCAAATTTTTAAAAAAATAAAAGTGCAAGAAGCAAATTCATGGATACAGACTTGTTGATGGAGGGCATTTTTTGTAGGGATTTTAAATTAGGTGAAACAGTATTGACAATGTGTCTTTCCCAAAAAGAGCCTTAAACATTTTGTCTTTGCAATCCAAATGTCAGCTCTCAAAGTTTTAAAGTTTGTTATAAAATTTTCCCAATACCCAAAGGGCCCGACAATTTGGATTTTGCCAAGTTTTGAAAATCCTGTCCTCATGTGGGGACTTTTAAAAGTTATCATAGCCAATGGGGGAAAACACAACGATGTAAATGGCAGAAAGCTTGCTGCTTGGTGAAAAGAAAACCTTTACCCGATCTTTGTGTAAAGATTTAGCCACTTTTTATTCAGCTTGTTTTCGTCGGGTTACTCTCCGACTTTAGCTTCTGTCATTGAACGATCTTAAGACCAGAACCAACTAGGGGTTCTTGGGCTTTCCCCACTCACAAAATAGGCCATTCTGGTTCGTTGGGGAAAAAAATTACTTAAAAACAATCTTTTCCAAGGCCAGATGGAATTTTAATAAAGCATCTGGGAGGTCTTTACCACCAGGGTTTTGAAGCTTTGGGATTCCTCCCACAGTAAATTCCCCCGTTTTTCAAAACTTGGGTTTGTCCATTTTAACTTGCATACCAAGAGAATTCAGAAAAGGGTATGTACCAGGAGGAGTAAGAAAATCAGTGACCTTTCAAAGGTTTAATGTACCGAAATTCCAATATGGTATCTGCTGCTCCTCTTGACGTACCAGAAAAAAAAAATTGGTGAAAAATGTTGAGTAAAACTTTACCCAAGCGAAAAAAATTTTTGGGTCACCTTTAAAGGGAAATTGGTAAATCTCCAAATAAAAAGAAAAACTATGGTAAAATCGCCCCCAAGGGCCCCAAATGCTAAAAAGGTATTCAGCTTATCAAAGTCAGCCCGCCAACCCTTCGGATAAATATGTCTTTCAAGGAGAGTGAAATGGGACTTCTGGAAGTCTCCAGAAATTTCATGGGGAAGAACTGACAGGGAAATTTCCCTTATACCAGCAGGGAACACAGCCCCCCGCTTGCCCGGTTTTCTTTCCAAAATTTCTGCACATGTGGTAGCAAAGTTAAACACTGGCTTCAAGCAGTCTACATTAGTTTAGCTAAAGCAAATTTGCCCAAACGCATTCAGCAATCCAAGGTAGCTATTTTGAAGCCTGGAAAAAAACCCGAAGGTGGAAATTATTGCCCCAATATTTTTGTTTTTGTTTGTTAAGAGCTTGGAAAGGCTGTTTACAATAGAATAATCATTCTTTTTCTAATTACCGTTGAGCAGGGGGGTTTTCGCCCTGGCCGAAATTGTAGCGACCAGATCCTAGCCTGAATCATATTGAGAATGGGGGTTAAAGGAGTTAAAAACATCTGCAGCTTTTGTTGATCTTACAAGCTTGCAGGGCCCCCAGAGACTTTTGGGGCCCCCGGGCCCCAAAATTTTCCATGTGGCCCTTTCCCTTCTTCAAAAAAAAAATTCATTACTTGCTGTCAAAATTTCTAAATTTAAAATTTTTTTTTTGCGCATTTAATCTGCTGTAAAATATATATAATTGATATTTTATTTTTAGCGATTTTCAATATTCGTACCATTCTTTCATTTGATTATATTGTAAATTTAAATTCTTGTTCATAAAAGTTTTTCGAGCTAGTGGTATGCGAAGCTCCCGTAATTTTTTTTTCTAAATGCCCTAACTTTTTAAAACATTTCTTTTGTATTACCCCGCAATAAGATCCCCTCTTTTTTTTAAAAAAAAAACTGCTATTCTTTAAAAATAAATGAATAATAAAGAACTAAGCTTTCCACAGGCATAGTTGGGGAACCGCTTTTGATCACCAGTTGAGGAGCCCTCTTCGCGATTATATTGTGGGGTGATGCAGTTGGGGGCCCCCCGGTCGAAATATCAGGGATTTTTCTTATGCAAAAAGGGTATTGACATTCGCCCCAAACTCATTCCCAGGGTCAGCGGCCGATCCCGCACCCCCCCCTCCCGGAGCGGGCCCCCCACTGATAGGTTGCGTTTCTTTTTAAAACTATAAACCCAAAAAGTATTTCCGTAAATTAATTTGGAGCAACACCGGCACTCAGTATTACAGTTTTTTGGGATGAAAACTTCAAAAATTATACAATATTTGTTTAACTTCTTTATCGTTATTTAAAAAAATAAATTTTCCCCCTGACCCTTTTTTCCGAAGACCAAAAATATCAAAGTCCAAATAATTTTTTTTCATTCACTCAAATTATCAATGGGGTCATTAAAAAGTTATGTGTTTGAAAATAAAAACTTGCTGGGTTTGATGACACCCCCTTACACTTATAAAAAAGTGTATAAAAAAAATTGCAAAAACCCTTTTTCCCATCTAATTAATTCTTCAATGATATAGGCCTTTTCCCGTAGATTAAAAAATTTCTAAAGTGATCCCAGGGGATAAAAAAGGGGGATTTCAAAAACTTTTTGCTACCGTCCTATATGCTTCCCCAATTTTTTCTAAAAAATTTTTAAAGTTGGTATAACAACTGTTGAATTACTTGAAAATAAAAAATTTTTGGACCTGAAACGCATGGCTTTAGGCCTGTAAAATCCACCACATGGGGTTAATTTTTTTGAAAACATTATAAATGCTATTTTTAAAGGGAAACGTTTTATGTTTTTTCTGATTTTTTAAAGTCCTTTGCAGCGCTACACAAAATTAATAAAACCCAAAATTAAGGAACTTGAATTACGAGGAAAGAATATATTGGTTTTTATCAATTTTTTGGAAAGACCTAGTTGGAAAAATTTTTAAAATAGAAAAAACTCATTGTGTAATTACATAAGAAATTTGCATCAAATCTCAAAAAGTTAAGCTGGGGTTTTCTCAGGGTTCCCTTCTGGGGGCCTTCTTTTTTTTTTGTTACATCTAAAAGGCCCTTTCCCCATAAAGTGTAAAAGTGACTTTGTCTTTATGCAATGACACAATGGTGGTTATGGGAAAAACAAAAAACCACCCTGAGATTTGTAACCCCAAAATTTTACCATGGAAAAGATATACTATGCTTTATACATTTCCCCTATTCTTACGGTATTAGTATATGGCGCAAAAAACAAACAGATTTAGAAAAAAATCTTTATATTAAAAAAAAAACACTCAGAAAAATTTCAAAAGAATTAAAGATCATGTAAAGCAATTTTTCCCGAAAAAAAAAACATACCCACAGTATACAGCCTTAAAAATTTTGAAGCAAAATTTTTTAAAATCAAACTGCAGTGAATCCTAATACAATCCCAACACATTAAACACAGTTTTAAAATTCCTTGATCGACAAGCCCTTTGGTTTATAAAAAAGAAAAAAAAGCTATATTGGAAATTTTTTTAGCAGTTACCCGCTGGATTAAGCTTGAAAATAACGCAAAAAGTTTTAAATCAAATTTTAAAAGATACTAACTGAAAAAGCATCATTCAATTTTAAGAATATTTTTGTTCTTGAGTATGAAGCCTGGTTTTCCAAAAAAAAGCAAAAAGTCCATTATTGTTTTTATTTTTTTTATTTTTTTCAGTCGTATTTTTTAGTTTTTTTTTGTTTTAAGATTTTTGTATTAAGACGTTATTCTTTTGTAAAGTGTACAAAAAAATTTTGAATTTTTACTTTTGAATAACCCCATATCGCCCTGACCGAAAAAGGAAAATATCAACTTTTTAGTTGATACCCTTTAATGTTTTTACTTATTTTATGTCTGTTTGAAGATAAGCTTTGGTTTTTTTGCCTTCACATCATTTTAAAAGAAATTTTTTAAATTTGGTGTTATGCACATATTGGGTTTAAAAAAAAAAAGCTAAATAAACTAATATACACTCAATTTATTTTAATTAGTTAAAAAAAATCTTTCTTGTTGATTTTCCCCTTTCCCGGTAATAACAGCAAAATAAAAGTAAAAAATTTCTGTTTAATTTTTGTTTATAACTTTTGTTTAAAATTCATAAAATTATGGATTTTTTATTAGTACATTTAAATTAGGTTAGTTTGAATATTACACTACAAAAAATGAAAACTATAACGCATTTAAAATTAAAAACACAAAATAGAGGTGATCGTTAAGAAATATTGGCTTATAATATTAAGGAAAACTTTAATACCAGAAAAAATATTTTGTTTTTTTCATATTTTGAATAAACAGGAAATAATTGTAATAAATGACTTGTAATTTTTTGGAAAACATAAAAAAATAATTGGGACACAGAAAATAAAATGCAGAATTTTTCGTAACAGTTTACCCCTTTGTGTACATATAAGAAAATTTTTTAAATCTACATTGTATTATTTGGGTTTTTCAAAAACTAATTTTTAAAGTCCTTAAGGTCTTTCTTTGTTTTGTACTTTTGTGTTATGTGCTTTTCTGATTTTTTTGGTATTATAGTAACAAACTTGTTTCCTGAATACTTTCGAACGTCAAAAAACACAAAAATGTTAGATTTTTTTACTTCACCAAATAAAAGTCATTTTTCCCACCTCAATTTTTTCGCATAAAACAAGTGAAATTTTTGTCTGTCAAATTGGACACTTTAAAATTTTTGAGTACATACATTTTACACGTCCTACAGGACAGTGGTTTATTTAAAACACCATTCACGTACAGTAGTATTGACCCCCCCCCGCTCAAAAATACACCACAGGGTTCAATCTTTAATTTCCCTTTTCATAAAACAATGAAAAAAATACTGTATTAATGATTGTAAAAAAATAAATGCTTACTCGTTCCCCGTGACGTAAAAAAATTTTGAAAAAAAATTTTGATGGCGTAGATTGGTTACCATTAAGATGACAAAATTAATCAATCATGCTATTTTTTTGGGGAACATCCGAGTGGGCATAAATGGGGTTTTTTTCAATGCTACCTTTTTGAATAGTGAAATACAACCTGTTCCGTTACAGTTTTGGGTAAATTAACCGACAATAAAAGGGTTATAACAAATTAAATGTCACAAAAAAAATAGCATTCAAAGGGTTGTACAATCTGAACAATGATGAAGATGTTTTTCTTTTAACGGGGGACTTAAGGATAGATATTTATAGATCTCGTTTAAAATTTTGGTAAAATGCTTTATGAAAATCCATGTCATAAATAAATCTAATTTAAATGTCAGAGGAAACATTTAGTAGAGGAGGAACTAAAAAAAAAAATTTTCCCCATCAGTAAACTTGGTTAACGGTAAAATTTTATGAATGTGAATCGGATGGACAGAACTAACAAAATTTTTTATTTTAGACAAGAATATGTCACACAATTCCTCCCGCGATAACGTAGTGCAAGTGAATGTCATCATACACACATATTGTTGCAATCCGGTAAGCGAGCGGTTATGTTGTATGCATATTACCAGATTTAAGTATCTAGAAATCTACTGTAATTTAGTAGTGGTTTACCATCGTTAATTTATTCTATTTATATTGTAAAAATAATCATTTGCTTTGCAGTATATTACAGTACAACAATGAAACATTTATAGTATATTTTTATTGATTTCAATAAAACGTTGCTATAAATTACTGGGCCTAAACTTTAGCTTTTTGTTCTCTCAAAATCTGTATTAATCTGGAAATGGAACATGAATGATTGCAAATTAAATTAATGGATAATATTAGTAGGTTACTTGGAAATCCAAAAGAACGCATTAAACTACAGAAATATCACTCTATAAAATACAACAATAACAAAATATATCTTTACTGGACGACAGTAACCAATCAGACTAATGATTGACGATGCCAAGTAAGCAATACACCCGACCTACCCTTTATGACAATTATTGGACTCTTCAACCACGTTGTTACAAAATTGTACCTTTTACCTGCAGGTTTTTGGGTGCAAAACACAGTGACTACTGAAATATGACTAATATTTCTTACATTTAGTGCATATAATGAAAAATTAGCTGATCAGTGCCGGGAAAGTGCAAACGTTAACACGTTTCGTGTTCCAGTAGTGCCGGCGCCTATTGCCGGTTTTGAAACCAAGTTTGTAAGAACAATTTCTCATAAAGACTATTTTCCCGAACCTTTTTTTTTAAATGATAGATTTTAAAAAAAATTGTTTTTTACTTTAATTTTGTTTTGCTTTCAATTAAAAAGGTTAATAAAAAACAGGTCATCTCCATAGGGACCTTGTCCACACCCAATCAAGTAAATTTATATTTCGCAAACTGGAAAGGATATTTATCTGTCACATAAGCTTGACGTCCATTTTTTACACACCTAGTTTTTCGCGAACAAGAATAAAACACCCGACAGGTGGGGTACAACATTGAACCTTTAAATTAAATTTTCCAACCAGAGCTATTGGCTGTTCCATTTTCTAATAATGCTCGACCCAGTCTGGACAAACTTCAAAAGAACCTTGTTTTCCCAAAACTTTGGCTCCAAAAAGGGGCTCCTGATAAAAAACCAAAAGGTTTTAATCTATAGAAACCAGAAGGTTTTAGTTTAAAAAAAAAAAAAAAAAAAAAAAAAAAAAAAAAAAAAAAAAATAAAAAAAAAATTTAAAAAAAAAAAAAATAAAAAGGAAAAAAAAAAAAAAATAAAAAAAAAAAAAAAAAAAAATAAACGTTTTAAATAAAAAAAAAAAACTAAAACTGTAAAGACTTATTCCATCTGGCGTAATATCATCCACTTTTGAATTATACCAGAAGTAAATTGATAACAGCCTGGAATTGTTTTCCTTATCGTAGTTAATTATTAAGTAGTTCCATTTTTTTATTGGTTGTCATGAAATGTGGGCCCCTCTCTGAACAAAGGTCCCTGTGTGGCCCCGGGGGCATTCCCCTTGCCCCTCTTTCATTTTGTTGTTCTTTGCCCCCCCTCGCACTGGGCGCCTGCGGCACTTGGTGACTCATGTACAAGCAAAAAGGTTTGTTTGTTAAAGTTTCTGTTCTACAACCCTCCTTCCTTGGTTGTTCCCCTATCATTCACTTTTGCAACTTTTTGGAGGTCAATGCTTTTAGGGTGCCTTTAGGCTAAATAAAGTATTCCTCGGTTTGTGAAAAAGCTGTTTTTTTTTTAGGGGAGACAGTTTGGAAGGATGTCCGCTACAGGGTCCCCCTGTTTATTTGCTCTCAATTTTGTTTCAACGAACGTGTATGATGGTGGCCGCTGACATCACCAATAAACAAAGTTCTATAAGAAAGTTTTTAACATGCGGATGATAAATTGGATTTAGCTTACCAAACAACCAACAACAAGTACTTTTCACACTACTTAAGAACATTCACACAAGTGTGACCTTGGCAGCGCCCCACGAAGGTATAATTTTTAGAAACGTGGAAGCTAAAATAATCCTAATCCTAACCCATGAAAAAAAAACGCCAAAGTAAAGTAGCCTAGACTTTTTGTTCCCCACATTAAGAAGTAATCCGACTTGGCTTAATTTGAAAAAAAACCTGTGGAACATCTGCTTTAATGGTGTAAAATTCCATCATTAATGAATCATCCACAGTTCCTGGGAGTATCGTTATGAATGATCGTTGACAGTTTAAA
>JAQJVL010000895.1:292500-323562 GCA_035578905.1 Stictocephala bisonia
TTTAATTTCTTTTTAACAGATTCTAAACATAATTTCCAATTTAGATTTTGATTGAATGTTATTCCTAAAAAGTTGGTTGACGCTGTAGAATTAACAAAACTGTTGTCTATTTGAACTTTAAATGTTGATAGATCTTTACACGGAGTAGTTTGAAATTTTACCAAATTGGTTTTTTCAAAATTTAGATTCAATCCGTTATTCTTAAACCAAAGGACAGATTATTTATTGTTTGTTCTGTTATTTGCTGTAGTTCAGATATGCTATTTGCTTTAAGTATGGCTGTCGTGTCGTCTGCTTAAAGAATGAGATCTGCATCAACACTACTGCTCAGGTCATTCATGTAAATGATAAATAAAATAGGGCCTAAAATTGACCCCTGTGGTACACCCATTGTTACATTTTGCCAATCTGATTTGAACAGCATGGAATCCTTTAAAATGACCACCCTCTGTTTTCGGTTTTGATAAGTATGAACTAACCCAGTGCAATAAAGTTTTAGAAAATTTATTATGATTGAGTTTTCCAAAAGAATTTTATGCACAACCCAGTCAAAAGCCTTGGACAAGTCACAGAAAAACACCACATGTCTCTGTGAATCATCCAAGGCTCGAACTACAGTATTTGATTATAAAGGGAAGATGCTGCAGAGGTGGTAATCCTACTGATTCTAAAACATGCTGCTGGTTTGAAAAAACCTCTTGTTGTTAAAAAAAAATGGTAATCTGTTTACAAAGTATCTTCTCAAAAACTTTGGACGGCGAGGGCAAAATTGAAATGGGGCGATAGTTCTCTGGGCTGTGGAAATCATCCTTTTTGTACAACGGGAAAACCTCAGAACCTCAGCATATTTCAATTGATAGGGAAATATTCCTTGTGACATAGACTGGTTAATTACTTTAGGAAGAGGTTGTTAGCAATATAATGAGCACACTTTTTTAACAGATCTACAGATATTTCGTCCCAACCAGATTTTTTTTGTTTTAAAGGACTTAATAACATTTTGCAAAATCTTTTGTATGTACTCCGACAAAATCCGACATTAGTTTTTTCAAAGTAAAAAATGTATTACATCATCAGTTAGCCATTTTCCTTCGATTATTGATTTTGTAATGGAGAAACACATTATTATGTCCAGCCCGCTGATATATCGTGCAGCTCATTCAAATTTAACTCAATGCTGGAATCATTAATGAATGTCAAAGATTATCAGTTTTGGATGTATCAGGGGTAGTCATATTAAATTGAGTAGTCTGTTGTTTGCAATTAGGTGTCAGTGCATTTAAGTTTCACATCCTCCTCTGAAATTTCTATTTTATTATCTAGATCGCTTTCAGGATTAGATATCTGTGTTTTTATTCTACTAAAATTAAATTGATCAATTTTATAAGGGAGCTTGTTTTTTTTTCTAAATATTTTGATAATTCTGTTTTTAGACCGAAAAATGTGTCCTTTTGGGGAAGTAATATAAATATCAATTTTCTCCAGCACTAAGTCCCTTTTTCCTTATAGTTTCTGATCTTTTCCATCCAGGTGGAACAAGTTTATTACTATTGTCCATTTTATTGCTATTGTAAATTTTATTGAAATAAATTTTAATTCAAATTCAATAGATGTTCTTCAATATTATTTGAATAGTGATATTTTCTCAATTTCACAACATTAAAAATATATATTTTTTAAAGTAAAAAAAAGATAATAATAACAAAATAGAACCAATAACCATTTAACAATACAATAGTACAGAAGTAATCCAAGAGGGAAAAAAATTGATGTTCCATCAGTGGACTTGAACCCCAGACCTCTGGCACTTCAGGCCAGTCACTCCACTGGTGAGCTACCAGTGATTTGGAGCATTTTACTACCATGAATTAGTCTAAAACTTTTTGTTTTTAAGATTATTTTATATTTTTGTAAATTTTGAATTTATGTTTTAGGATATAAAATAACAACCATTACTTACTATTTTGTTTAACATGGAGCTAAATAACAAGGCCCAACTGTGCATATTTTTAAATTGAAATTTAAAGATTATTAGTTTTGTTAATTAATTTTAATTAATTAGTTAAGCGTTTTTGTCACTACCAATAAGATTTAATAATATTTGTTTTTTTTAATTTCTCTTTTTTAGGGGCCGGTTGTAAAAATTTTTAACAAAATTAATATTAATTTTCGGTGCGTGTATGTGTGTTTTGCTGTCATTGTTGCATGTGCCTGGGTCGCCGCTGACTACTGCTGCTGTAGGTATCCTTGTCACACTTGAACTCTAACCCCTCCCCCGCCTCAGGCGGGAGCACACATCCTCCCCCTCTCACCAATAATCTCTGCTACATACTCGAACCACATCATAAACATCTAAAGGCAGCTCATATTAATGCCCAATCTTTAGTTTACCATTTTGATGAATTTTTAACCATTTTTAATAACGGTTATTTGATCTTATATTTATATCTGAGACTTGGCTGAAATATTAACAATAAATCAGTCGAATTACCAGACTATTGTCTTCATCGAAACGATCATCTCCACAAGGCGTGTGGAGGTGTTGCCATCTATGTCAAGTCTCACCTGTCTAGTTACATATTGCATGCCTCCCGACACTTCTAGAGAAGGTAGGCCCGAATATATGCTCTTAGATATCAGCATTAATTGAACGCATATCCTTGCTAGTGTATGTTACAGAGCTCCAAATTGTCGTTATCTTTCTGAATTTGAGGAACCCCTTCAAGTTATGGGGGACCTGAACTCTGACTTACTTGGACCTGTTACTTATGATCAAACTTACTTGACAACTATGTTGCACTCATGTAACATGACAATACTACAACTGGGCCGCCACTTCATCACACTGCCACTACTGGCACATCATGGATCGACATCATGGCTGTTACTGACCCGACCCTAGTTGCACACCACAGACAACTCCGCTACTGATCTTTCAAAACACAATCTAATCTTTCTTGTTTATAAACTTCACCCACCAAAGCCTAAGCCTAAATTTATTCAATATCGTAACTACAGTTTAATAAACCATCAAGCTTTACTGTCAGATACGGCAGTGCTTCCCTGGAATGAGGTTTTTTCATCAAAACAATATTAACTTAATGGTGGATAAATTCAACTTTCTTTTATCCAATCTTTTTGATGATCTCGCTCAAATGATTAAAAAAGAAGTTACTAAAGGATCAGCTCCTTGGCTTACTGATCATATTCGCCAAATTTTCAAAAACAAAGAGACTCAGTTTTTTCGTCGTGCTAAATGGATAAAATCTGCCCAGGACTGGCTGTTTATAAACAACTAAGAAATAAAACCCAACAACAAATAAGAAATTCCCAAGATCAGATTTTATTATAATTCTTTTTCTCAAAATCTTCCTAAGTATATATTTCTCAAAAAACCTTTCTCAAAAATATTATGGGCCAAACTTAAGGAGCTGGGAATCCACCATTTCTTTTGACTTAACTCTCTCAATGATTTCTTCGTTAATATCCCTGACTGGTGCATGCAGTTAAAGTTACTGAGATTGAGAATACCCCAACAGTGGTTCCCAACCATCATTTTTTTGCACCTGTAACTGAGGCTTACGTGTTTAAAGCTATCATGAGGATGTCCAGCGGTGCTGTCGGGGCTGGTAATAAATTTCCCATCCAATAATTAAAGATACACTACCTGTTAATGTGCCTATAATAACTAAAATATTTTAATGTATCCTTAAAATCTGCTTCTTTTTCCTGTTCTTTGGAAATATGCATAGTATGTCTATTGCAAAAATGCTCCTCACCTGAAACTCCTTCCGATTTCAGGCCTATCATTATACTTACCGCCCTTTTCCAAATGTCTTGAACGAGTCGTACATCAACAATTTTATGTCATGCCTGGATCAAAACCAAGTTTTGTCGAAATATCAGTCTGGCTTTCATTCCAATCATAGTACTACTACTGCTCTTCTTAAGATCGCTGATGACATTAGGCTAGCCATAAATTTTAGAGACTGGTTACTATTCTAACTTTATTTGATTTTTCAAAAGCTTTTGATTGTGTCTATCATCCTTTACTTCTCATTAAATTAAAAAGGGCCAGCATCTCCGATGGTTAAGTCATATCTTACTGACCGACAGCAACTTGTGAGGGCAGGGGATGCTGAGTCAGAGTGGAAGTCTGTCACTCGAGGGGTCCCCAAGGCTCGGTCCTTGGTCCTTTGTTAGGGACTAGACAGCTTCTTTCCAAATTGACTTTTAATACTTCCCAGAACTAAAACTGAACAATTACAAACTTGAATACTGTGACAAGGTAAAAAACCTTGGTCTTATTACCAACAATACACTGACGTGGGAATGAAACTGTTACTTCAACTTGCAATAGAGTCTTTGCTGGCATCCATAGTTTAAAAGCGTTTTGCTTTATTTCTTCAGTTCAATGTTAAAGTCAATGCTGGTAAAAGACTCTGGTGTTATCTCACTTCAACTACTGCAAAGTAGTCATTAACGATATGACAGTTCAGCTCTCTGAGAGACTGCAACGTGCACAGAATTACTATATCCGTTTCATTTTAAATTTTTACGACGATTCTATGGTGTTTACTCCATATTTTGAATACTTAGCCCGTTTTGAAAATAAAAAAATCTCCGAGAGTATCATATCCTTCCCACATGCTCTCAGTGTGATCCCGATACTGAGAGCACTCCTATCCCATTAATTCCTTATCCTACCAAACATCCACTCTCCCGTGCCGTACCGTGTCGGGGTAGGCTTTCAACCCAACAAAAGACTTGCCTGCATGTGCATGATAGGGGCCTTTAGGCGACCCTTTAATTGCACTGGAGGTTCTTCTTAACCTGGACGCTCGATGGCGGCGGCTTTACAGGCTTCAACTGACTGACCACTGGAGGGGTCCTGTACAGGTCACTCCTCAGTGGTCAATCTAGTAAACGATGAGGTACTCTCAATGAAGTTTGACTTCATTGGGACTAATTATCTTTAACCAGACCTATACTGTGGATTTTAGGTCGAGGAGTACGGGGACGCTTTTTAGTAGCCCGGTTTTTTTCTCACGACCGATTTGTATGGTTCACAGACAGGTCAATAATTGGGCAACAGAGCTGGATTTGGTGTCTTATACTGGCGACCCCAGGACCAATGCTAGCGTGAGCCTGGAGCGTTATGGCACCGTTTTCCAAGCTGAAGTCGCCATACTTTTCAGCGCAAACTATGATAGAGTTTGCGGGAAACATATCCACATCCTCTCAGACAGTCAGGTGGCCTTAGGGCTCTTGACTCCTGGAAGGTTTCGTCTGGTCTAGTCTGGGAATGTGTGGAGTCCAGGTACTCTCAATGAAGTTTGAGTTCATTGGGACTAAGTATCTTTTCACCAGACCCTATACTGTGGATTTCAGGTCGAGGGAGTACTGGGACGCTGTTAGTAGCCCGGTTTCTTCTCACGACCGAATTGTATGGTTCACAGACGGGTCAAGAATGGGCAACAGAGCTGGATTTGGTGTCTATACTGGCGACCCCAGGACCAACGCTAGCGTGAGCCTGGGAGCGTATGGCACCGTTTTCCAAGCTGAAGTCGCCATACCCGTCAGCGCAAACTATGATAGGGTTTGCGGAAACATATTCCACAGCCTCTCAGACAGTCAGGCGGCCTTAGGGGCTCTTGACTCCTGGAAGGTTTCGGCTGGTCTAGTGCCTGGGATTGTGTGGGAGGTCCCTCACATCCTGGGCTCAAGAAATCAGGTTCTTGCTGGAATGGATCCCAGGACATAGGGGATTAGAAGGCAACGAGCAGGCTGATGCCTTGGCTAGGGAAGGAGCTATCAAGCCCTTCACTGGTCCTGAGCCGGCCTTGGCGTTTTGGCTGCAGCTGTCAAAACAGCAATCAAAAACTGGGTCAGCTCCAGACATCTTGAAAGATGGCGGCGGTTCCCAGGGCAAAGACTCGCAAGGTTCTTGCAGAAATCCTTCCAGAAGTTAGCAAAGCCACTTCTTGGGTTGAGTAAATTGCACATCAAGCTGGTGGTGGGACTCATCACCGGTCACGGCAAATTCCGGAGGCATCCGGAGGAGTGGGACTCTTTACGGAGGATCCCATTTGTCGCCTCTGTGGGGAGGATGACTCGTCGGCAGAATACATTGTCCTGGAGTGTGAGGCTCTTGGTGCCAGGAGAAGAGTACTTTTTGAAGGCTCACCTCTGGGACAGTCGGAAATTACTAATCTAGTGAAGAAGCCTCCTTGACCTGGTCAAGAATTGCCAGCTTTACGATGATTAGGCACCGGGATTGGCACAAAAAGCCTCAGGCTTCGTTGCAAGGGTGGCTGACCAACTGTACATCCCCTTTTAATCTAACATCTAATCTAACATCATATCCTTACTTTGTTGTATGTTATCATCAGATTAAACTTACCATCTTATCTCTCGAAAGATTTTTTTGTTTGTCCCAAATTTTATTTCTTCGTCATACACAAAGAGGAGCTCTACTTTCTATCGATTCCACAACAGAGAACTACAATTTTCAATCACTTCATGTCGTTTGTGAATTCTCTGTTCTGATAATTTGAAAGTTATTGAAAACTGTGCCCCGCTTTGGGGCGGAGGAGATGTTGCTTGAACTGCAGTAGTGGGGGATTGGCAGTGATGCGTGGGCGGCATGTGATTGAACCATGTATGAATGAAAGTAGGGAATGAACTTAAATAGTCTAAGTTATATATCATAGGTTATAATGTATTATGTAAAATTTATTCTGTTTTAAGTTATTTTGTTTTGTTTTATTCACATGAGATTAATTTTATTTTTTTATTTTGTATCACATATAAAATTTACTCATATTTTTTGTGGTTAAGTGGAAGAGATGACTAAATAGTCCTAACTTCACCACACTAATAAATTTTTTCATTTAATTTAATTTCAAATCCTAGTAATAACAGATGTTTTCATTAATTTTGAAATAATGTTTGGAAAATTATTTACACCTCTACAGCCACTTTTCAGGGTCTTCCTTGTACCTGTTCATGCATTACTTATTGAGTTATTTTCCCTGATTTGGATAAGGCAACAATACAGTTTACAGAATTCAAGCCACGTTGTAATATGTCAAGCCATTATGTTTATTCACTCCTGTACAAATTCATTCTTCAGTTATCATACTCAGCAATCTCTAACATCCTGTAAATCCCCAGTAGCTACCTCCACAAACATCCCCAGCTACTCCTTACCAGAAACCACCTCTAGCTCCAACTCCTGCTACCTCCATTTTCAAATTCACTGGACTACCATAATGAAATCCCAGAGCCTCAAAACAAAACAAAACAAAATCAAAACAAAAACAAATCTCAACGCTCCATTGTATACAATAATTTCTGATTTTCCACAAAACAATAATACCTCATCATGTCCTCTGAGCAAACTAGTGATACGTAAAGTTGAGTTAACAAGCCGCGACAACTCATGTTGAGCACTGACTAGGGTTGTTTCATTTTCAACTCAAGTTAAACTGTGGATTGGAATAGGACTGCTATAGGTCTTGAACAAGTCAAAAACTTGCACGAATGTTGACAAAGTGTTCTCTGGTTATGATTGGTTAAGACCGTGTCAAAACTGAACTCACCCAAAGATAAACGAATTCACTAAAAATTGTTAACGTGGATACCTGACTCTTGGGTGCTGAGTTGGATGTCCTTAAAGTCTCCCTTGAGCATCAGAGTCAAATATTTGACTTTTCATTTTGAAGCAGGGTTCACTATACGGAGGCATTGTAATTCGGCTGCCAAGATCATCTTGTAGTAGCTTTCATGAAAGTCTCTTTTACAATCATTACAGTCCAACATGGCTAGTTGTTTGGAGTGTATTTATTTCAAACAAAATTCATAACTATTTCTTTAACTAAGGAAAATAAAAATAAGTTCTTTAAATGCATACATGTTGTGGAAATAAAAATCTGCCAATTACTTAGTTAAGGATGGTAGAAAAAAAAAAAAACACTTTCATGAACATTGAGAGAAATCATATAACTGCACAGTCTCTCCAATCCATCGTATCTTAGCGTTGGCTCATAACAAATGTTGTAAAACTGAACGTACAAACCTCTCAACTGAAGTATCGTTTTTCATTTTCCAACATTTAAAGAACAAATCTTTTAATTATCGTCATGGAGAGCTGTATAGACAAATAGTTTTTCCTAATTTTAAACATTTGAACTTTTCAAGTATTGTATTTAAGATAGGCCTATTATTATCGTTAAGGTATATTATTTAATTGTTCAAAATTTAAACTGCCAAGCTTTAATATATTGTTAAAGTTAGCCTTTTTTTAAAGATTTAAACAACTGTTGGTTTAAGGTTATGTTTAAAGTAAAGTTTTTTGTCCTTTAGGAACTTGCTGATTTTGAAAAAATGCCTGAGGGTCCAAAAATGAACAGTGAAAGTAAGTATAAACACATTTTATATATATATTCTCACATTTATTTTAATCCTTCATTACTTACTTCAAGTCACCAAAGGACTGAGTGTGGCAGCCCCCAATATAAGAGTAACATTGCCAGTGAAAGAATAGAATGGTGGTCCTTGAACAGCAGTATAGGTACCACTTTTAGTGTATGCATGTCTTGGTCAGGGAGCATTGCCCTATTTTTCATGGAGCAGTTTGATCATTGCTTCTAATTGTACCTACTGCACTCCTTTCACGCTTGGTTGACAGGACACTGTTCTTAATAAGAAAACCATTTTTTCTTGGGTTTCAAATTTGTTGCAAGATAGGTTCTATATTGAAATATAAATCCACTGGTCAACCACAGTTTGGACAGCTTTGACCATAATGGACAGAAGTTAGAAAGAGGACCATGGAGTAAAAGTGAGGGGAAATAAGAAAAACCATCTGAGAATATCTAGACCAGTAATTAATTTTGCTGTTTGTAATCCAGTTAAGTGCACATAATAGTGTAACGTTTATTTCGGGGCGTAAGCAAAATACTTTTTGTCACCTGATTAAACTAGTTACATTTACATTTATCTCTAAATATTTCCCTGATAGGCTCAGCGACTCCAGGGTCCGTTAAACAAAAGTGTTCAGATTCGTTAACTAAAATCAAATTTAAATTGTTCAGTTTAAAGAATTCTAATATTCACTAACTACTCCGAATAAAATTATCCATCCACTCAGTCTAATGAGTTTGGAAAACAAATTCCAACTCTAAAGCCTAAGCTGCAAGACTCATCATCGTTGGATGGATGTGGTTATTGTTACTGTGGAATTACTTACTATCCTGATGGTCAATGGCAAGGAATTCAGGAATGTCGACGGTCGTCAGTAAGGATTCGTGAGTCGACAAGGAGGCAACGATTCAGGTCCTGACTGTTGTCAGAAAGGAATTCAGGAATCCCGATGGTCGTCGGTAAGGATTCGGTGTCTCGACTGTCGTCGGCAAGGAATTCAGGAATCCCGACAGTCGTCTGTAAGGATTTGTGAGTCCTGACAGTCGTCGGCAAGGATTTACACAAAAAAACACTACAAGTTGGGGTATTACAAGCAGGGAATCAGATTATCTTATACAACTATACAGCTACGTATAAAACCCTCTAAAATCTCTAAATAATCTGTGAAACTGCCACCAAACATACACCAGTACAGCTACAAGAACAGTAGGCGTCCAATGTGTGTGAAATGCTCAAGCAGAAGCAGGAATGTGCATGCAGCCACAAGTACCAACATACATAACAATATTATTTTTCAACTTTCAAATAATTTGGATACTTGGTTGAACTATTGCATTAGAAAGTAAAGTGAAATTAACAAGAATTGAGCAAAATTAAAAGCAAATTATAATGAAAACAAAACTCTCTACTCAAGGAAATCCAAACTAAAAGTATTCTTTGATTCTTCAATTTCTTGAACTTAATGACAAATTAAATACTGCAATTATTTGTTGAAAGGCTCTAAATTTGATTAACAAATTACTTTCCTCAATAATTACTTTAGTCTACTAATGCAGAAAGTATATTGGTCGATGCACAAAGACAGGAAGATCAATCAATACCACTGTACGTGTATGGGTGGGCAGGTGGGTCAATACCACTGTAGTGTATGGGTGGGCGAGTGGGTCAATACCACTGTAGTGTATGGGTGGGCGAGTGGGTCAATACCACTGTACGTGTATGGGTGGGCAGGTGGGTGAATACCACTGTAGTGTATGGGTGGGCGAGTGGGTAAATACCACTGAAGTGTATGGGTGGGCAGGTGGGTGAATACCACTGTAGTGTATGGGTGGGCGAGTGGGTCAATACCACTGTACGTGTATGGGTGGGCCGGTGGGTAAATACCACTGAAGTGTATGGGTGGGCAGGTGGGTCAATACCACTGTACGTGTATGGGTGGGCAGGTGGGTAAATACCACTGAAGTGTATGGGTGGGCAGGTGGGTCAATACCACTGTACGTGTATGGGTGGGCAGGTGGGTGAATACCACTGTAGTGTATGGGTGGGCGAGTGGGTCAATACCACTGTACGTGTATGGGTGGGCCGGTGGGTAAATACCACTGAAGTGTATGGGTGGGCAGGTGGGTCAATACCACTGTACGTGTATGGGTGGGCAGGTGGGTGAATACCACTGTAGTGTATGGGTGGGCGAGTGGGTAAATACCACTGTACGTGTATGGGTGGGACGGTGGGTAAATACCACTGAAGTGTATGGGTGGGCAGGTGGGTAAATACCACTGAAGTGTATGGGTGGGCAGGTGGGTGAATACCACTGTAGTGTATGGGTGGGCGAGTGGGTCAATACCACTGTACGTGTATGGATGGGCGGGTGGGTCAATACCACTTAGTGTATGGGTGGGTGGGTCAATACCATGTACGTGTATGGGTGGGTGTGTGGATCAATACCACTGTAGTGTATGAGTGGGCGTTTAGTTCAATACTGAATGTATGTATACTGAATGTGTATGGGTCAATACCACTGTACGTGTATGGGTGGGCGGGTGGGTAGTTGAGTACCTGAAAGCCGTTGTCACTCCATCTCTTGACAACGGCTCGACAGATTTCCTTTCTTTTTTTACAAGTTTCCTAATTTTTCGTAGAATGTTCTTCAAGAATGAAAAGACAAAAATCATGAGGAAATTGTAAAATTTTGAAATACTAACTGAGGAGTTTTAGTTTGATTTGTTTACTACCCAAATAAATGAAAGCAAAATTTCAAAGATGTGCTAAATGTTTCACTCATTTGTATTTGTTTATATTAACTATTACCTACATTGAATTGTAGTGTGTCGAAGGGGGTCGCTCCACTGAAAAGAACCACTATCGTTCGCCTCTAAAACCGAACTCTCTTCCTCGCCGCCGCACTGGACAGCCTAGACCAGGCTGCCAACTCGTGCACAGACATGGCGCCCATCTTGCAGCATAGGTCAAAACGAGACCTTGCCACGCATGCGTGGCCAGTCGGGCCGGCGCACTACAGATCCCCGTGAATGAGCCTGTAAAAATTCTCTACTTTGTCCAAACCCGTCTCATGAAACTAATCTTCCCTTCAAAATAATAAATTTCGTCAAAATAAAATAAATTAAGGCAGCAACAAAAATCCACTTAACCTTGTAATGTGTTAAAAAATGTACTACTTACTATTTTAACATGTTACAGTAGTAATAAATGAATTTATTTAATTAAAAAATGTACTTCTGAGGAGACAGTTTATGAGATGAGTAACCTGGGTGGAGACAACACATTTTGTACAAGTTCGGTTAAAGTTAGATACTTAAACATTTAGCACTGTACCCATTTTATACTGTGTGATTTAACCCTTTCCCTTGGAACTGTCTGTTAAAAAATTTTCTCAGATCGGGTGTCCAGTACAGTTGGCCACACTTGTTTCTAAGTCAGCTCGGCAGTCAAACACCTGCTAGTGACCCGTAAGGTCGAATGGCCACCTGGGTTGGCCATGTCTGCTTTGTTTATGAGATCGGCAGCATGTCACTCTCGTTCTCACGAGGTCAGAACCCATTTTGAGATCAAATCAAATCAAAATCACTCAGACTTATTGTGATTGCACCTGGTTTTTAAAGTTTAAATAATACGTATTTTATTTAAATGTTTATCTGAATATTTGAAATGTGTAGCATTAGGTGGTATAGCTTTTCTTATTATATTATTAGTATAATATATTTTACAATACTATTGAAAAACATTGAACATTTTGAGTCATGAAAAGTAATTTTTTTAAAGCCTTTTTTCATTTTATTATTTATTTTAAATTACTATTTTTCTATTTTTAACTGATAATTGAAGTGTCTAGAATTAAATTATATAAGTGATATATAAGTATAATCAGTTTATAATATAAAATAATTGCCACATTAGCGGCTTCTTAGCGATCTGATAATCTATATACAAGCGTCATACGTCTTTAAAATTTTTACTGTCTGATTTTGAGTTAAAATAAAAACAAGTTCGGTTAAAATAAAAAAATACAATTCGGGAATGACAAGTTTTGTAATATTTAATTTTGAAATAAATCAGTTTTAGAAATGTTGCCGAGTGTGATACTTTTAGAAAAATATACCAGGACAAACATCTGGATACTAAAACGCGAACTAAATAACTATTATTTACAATTACATACAGTATTTTACAACAAAATAGAATATTTACCATTATTAATAACACTCAAGATGCACAAGGATAAAATCGAGAGATAGTCTAGACTCACGATTAATTTTTGACACACAATCAGGATGTCTACACAAAGCATAAATGAAAATTGGTTGAATATAATCCCGACATATTTAAACAGCTGTTAATGTTGTGCTAAAACACAAAAACATATGTCAAGTGTCTAACAGAGTTGGACATCCAAGTGCGTAGGGAAATCATTGCCGGCCATCACACTTGGACAGCCGATCCCACCAGACAACGCAACTAAAACTCACCCGATCTGAGTGTGAACAAGTATTGGCCACCAGAGTTGGACACTCGATCTTAGAGGACATATTTAGACGAACACTCGCCGTGCTGGTGGCCAAATCGTGATGTCCAACTGTGTTGGCCATCCGAGGGAAATGGTACAAATGTATGATGATGTACATGCTCTCTGATGATGATGAATAAAAATAATATATGCAGGTAAATAAAAATCTGATAAATAATATATATAGTAAACAGTACAAGTAAATGTCACACAACACAATTTTATTACAATATAAGCACAAAATCCACAAATATATTACAATACAAGTACAAAATGCACAAATATTATGGTGATCGATTTCTGTGAACCACGCTCACCTTCCTCAGACCAGAGGGATTCACAAAAGACTATAATTAAAAAATTATAAATAATATGTATAAATTAACATTGAATAACAATAATAAATATATTTAAACAATTAACAACAATATATAATCTGTAACAACAACTTGGAACAATAAAAAAATTATGTAGAAGAAATTAAACTTGTAAAACAACTCATTTAAAATATTTTAAAAGAATCAAAAATATATCTACATTCTTATGATCAGATAGTAACAAATTATTGTACGATTATAAGGTGGTGGAGGGTGGGAAAGAAACGTGTGCTGTCGTAGGGGACAGAGAACATGAGTTTATTACGACTATGAAATGTGGGTACACAGAAAGAGAGGTCCATCAAGCTTGCGGCAACGTCCACCCCCGCCATGCACCAGTTGATACATGAATAGAAAGCCTATTAGTGTCCTCATCACGTCAAGACTCCAGAACCCAAATAACGCCAGCAACTTATATGGAACCATTAACGTATAGACATTAAAAGATTTGTAAAAAAGAAATCTCAAAAATCGTTTTTGAATTTTCTCTACCACTTCACAATATGTTGTATGAATTAGATTCCAAATGACAGGCCCACTCTCCAACCTCGACCTGACAAAAGCATTGTAAAGCACAATGATAGTCTTAATATTTTGGAAATTTTCACTTTGCCTAAAAATGAAACCCATCATTCTACCGGCCAAGGCTATGCAAAGTTTAATATGAAGATTGAAAGATAGCGAATCATTCATGTTTCGACCCAAGTTCTTGATTTTATTTACTCTAGAAAACAAAACCCTGTTAAAAAAATATGTATTTCTGGAATATTCCTGTGCCCTCATAAATGTCATTAAGTGTTATTTTGAAACATTATCAGTCATTTTGTTCAAAACACTCCAACTGAAAATATTGGTCTATATTGTTGTAAACTGGCAGCCATCATCAGGATTTTTAATACTGTGCATATATTTAAACATCTTCAAATCATCAGCGAACAACAATTTCTCAACGTAGTGTATACAATCTGTTTAATCATTAATTAAAATAGTAAATAGGCACGGCTCCAGGTTCGAGCCTGTCTTGACACTGTTTGCATTGACGAATAAAATTCTGTATATCTTTTGTGAATTTACGTTTAATCTGTAATTCATTTTGTTTATGAAAAATTTATATTTTAATCTTAGATGTTAAATTTGTCATGTTCGTTTCACAAGGATTTTCTATAGTTAGGCTAATTCATTTTGCCTAACTGAAAGTGGATTCGGCAATCTTTCAATCTTAGATTATAATGATTTTACCTTCATTGTTATCCTAAAAGCATCATGCGAAATGTTGCATGACTATTTTAGGTTGTCTATGAAGGATTCTGTAGTGTAGTGTTCTTTGAAATTTTTAAGCAATCCTGCCCTTCATTTGAAATATTTTATTTTTTAACTTAGATCATGGTTTTAAGTTGTTAATAAATTTTCACAAAATCACCAATAAATAACACTTTTTTTGAGGCCTTTCGCCAGCAAAGCTGGCATCATCAGGCAACACATTGTGATGATGCCAGCTTTGCTGGCGAAAGGCCTCGAAAAAAGTGTTATTTATTGGTGATTTTGTGAAAATTTATTAACAACGAAGAATACCAATATCAACTCAATCTAAAATTTACAATGGTTTTAAGTGTTTAGAATTTTCTATTATAGCTTTCCCTTATGTGTTCTACAAATAGAACAATTAACTCTTCAAATATGGTACTGTATTATTTAATTCCTGACATATAAGATTCAATTATCAATAATTGTGCTGTACAAATTGAAAATTTAAAAAATTAGGAAATGGTAAATTTATAATGCAGTTTAACTATTTCTATATTTTGTTTACATAAATCATTGAATCTGGTTCTTTATTACTGTTACTTTATATTTAAGGGTTTTATGTTTTTTTTTTTTTTTTTACTTATTTTTAAGAGATAAATTAAATTATACATGTTTTAGCTCTAGAAAAGGATGGATTTGAAACGGACCCTCCACTGTTTGGTTGTTTTGTAGCTGAGGATTCAGAAAGCAATGGAGGTAACAATGACATTAACTATCAATGTAATTAAGTTGAATTTAAAAACTATCAACTCACCCAGGTTTTCTGACTATGATATATTCTGACTAGTTTCTATATTGTTGGAGTTCTCCATGTGTATTTTAAAAGATCATAAATGAAATGAAAAAGAGCTATAGTTTGAAGCATCAAATTATCGCCAATTTCAATATCTTTATTATGAAAATGTTTAAACAAAGTTCTTTAGCTAATCAACAGAGACATCTTGAGAACTGTTCACAGGTTCTGTAATTTAGTTTCTGAAAAATCTATATAAAAAGATATTTTTTACATGATTATGCACAAGCCCATGGTATATTTACAATCTTTTAATGTATATAATAAAAAAAATATGTACTCACTCATCATGAAATCTCTTGAACATCCAAACATATTTTGATGAAATTTTGAGAGAAGTTAACTTTTCCATCATAGAGACCCAATAAGAAAGCAATTTTCAAAATTCCATTCCTAACAGGTAAAAACAGCCCATCAATTTGTTTTCTTTTTCCACAGGAGTGAAATTGGCTGTAATTTAATATAATAATATATTTCAAACAGCTTATACAAAAACACAAACATGACCCAAAGCTTGGCTAATTTAGTTTTCATTGTGAAATGTTTGAGGTCAGTTCTACCACAGAATATAGACAGATACAGAAGCCCCACGCAATGCTAAATTTTGAAACGCGAGATCGCTTAACTCACCGGCCAGATCATACGCGGCGCTAGTGGTAAAAACCGGCCAAGCGCGGTTGCCAAACTGTGGCTGGCCGGCCGGCCCAGCCGGCCAGGGAGAAATCCCTCGCTACGCATCGACTCTGGTCTCTCAGGCTAGTCAACTGCAACAGTCCCGCGTGTATGGCACGAGCAGTCCAACATTGATGCATATGCGGAGTTTAATATTACTGTACATCTTTTACTGTTAAAACGTAATATTCATATTAACATTTTTTATTGACAATTATTGTTTGTTTGATTCGGTGCCTGTCCTAAACCACCCAATCTTAGTAATTAGTAGAAAAAAATTAAAATAAGCAGGTTTTCTTTCCTATAATACGTTTTTGTTTCTCTTGTTTAGGCCTACTATAGGTCTTCACCGACAAGTTTTGCATAACTTGGTGATACCTTAATTTTGTACACACAAGTAAAAATAAGTAAATAAAATATATGGAAAAATATTTTACCCGTGTAAAGGCCCATGTAAATGAATAAAGTAAGTGTAAAAGCGTACTATCATGAATGTATTTAAGATAATAATAATAATAATAATAGTGTCTCTCTCTCTCTCCCTCTACTCACCTGAAGAAAATGCCAGTGGTGTTGAAAATTTGTGAGCTTTTGTGTATTTTGTGTTTGTGACTACTACTCTGATGTTAGTGAACTTGTCTTTTAAGGTAAGTTTGCTGATGTCCTATCTCTCTTAATATACTAATTCCTGGCCTAGTGCCCTTTAACCTAACCTAAGATAATAATAATAATAATAATAATAATAATAATAATAATAAATACTTGCAAATTTGTTAATAATAGCCTACATAAATGTTAGTAAAATTATTTTGTTTACTTTATTATTTTATTGGCGTTGTCAGACTAAAATTCCATACACGTAGCTTAATCAACTATTTAAAAAATACATTATTTTAAACGTTTCTTCAGGTATTCATCAGTAGGGTGCTATTTTCGCTCAAAACTTGACTAACTGAAAATTAGATAAATATAAAACATAAATAATCCTATTACAAAGAACAAATGTTTTCCATTTTTATCGTGGCTAGGGAGATGATTTTTATAAGTATTATTAAAGCCAAACAACACTGACTAATCAAAAATTCTCAAAAATGATAAGACCACGAAATTTGCTATAAATATATAGATATAGGCTATAGACATATAAGAGGGGATTTGTCAACAGGTTTTCTCAAAAAGCTACATTAAGGCAGATAATAATATCCCAATAGGCTACTAGCAAATCATTGTTACCCTAACATTGAGAACGCTTATGACGTGCACGGTTGACACTGTTGCACACTTGACATAAGAGGTTATTTTTTAACAGTGTATTGAAACAATGTTAAGCGTGTAATACGAAGAAAAATAACAAAATTACACGAGTAAGTAAAATGAGCGTAGCTAGTAACGGGGTTTTGCACACTTAGCGTGCTGTAGTATAGCGTGCTAAAGTTTAAGAAAAAATTAGGTTTTGGATTATTACTATTATTTTTTACAGTTTTAAATGGGTAAAAAATGTTTAAAGGAACATAAATCTCGAGTGGGGACAAAGTGTTTGGGAGATTGAAGGCGATAAGTTCCATGCTAGGTCCTCTTAATACCGACACGGCGTCCGCACAATGGTTGCCATCGACGTGGACACTACTAGAGACGTATTGGGTGTTCATGTTGGATGGTAGTCAAGGTTCGGATGTTGTGTAGGGAAGAGAACTGAGTGTCAGACTTGTCCGTTAGCTGAAAATCAGACCAACACTATGTGGTTCGGATTTTACGGAAAGCTGCAGGTCCGATAGTTGCCCTGGCTGTTGAGCTATTAATAAATTGCACTTTCTGAGGAACAGTTAAACTCAGTTAGTAACCAGACTACACTCATATCACCGTTCATATTCGCCTTAAAATACGCACAACGTTGGCTCGGCGTCTCATATGTTACAACGAATACTGTTTCCTTCAAACTAGATGGAAAATAATATTTGAGGTAAAGTTCAAAGAACGTGTGCCGATCACGTGTTTATCTACTTCCTGCATCCTTTCCGTCTATAAAAAAATTTCTGAATAAAACTCAGTCAATCTATATACTATAAAGCTCGATGTAGTGACTGACTGACTCACTGACACTAAATGTTGAGGCATTTCGCGGCGTCTTACCCCCATGAAGAGTATACTTGAATTTAAGCTGTATGTCTGAAACCTCCAGAAAAATTCATAAAAGTTTAATTTTTTCACTCATAAACAAGATGGCGGCCTTTTTACCCCAAAACTTCCCCAATGTCCCCAATGGAAAAAATCACAAAAAGTAGTTTTTATTACCTAAGTTGAAGAAAGTCTTTAGTAAAATGTCCAAACATTCACAGTTCTACACGTGTAACAAACGAGCACCTTATATATGAATTTCAGCTTAATAACTCAAATATTTGTGGTATCAGGGGCTTAAAAAACTGAAAATTTAAAAATGTAAAAATTTTAAAAACTGATCTAATCTACTCAAGTGAGGTATCAATTTAAAGCCATTTCTCTCCTGAATCCAAATACAATATCAGATTTTGAACAGGATAAATATTAAGGGGTAAATGCTCCTAAAACAAAACAAAAAACTCCTAAAACCAGTAAAAGGGTAGTACAAAAATAAAACTTACAAGTGGAGCATCAAACTATAGGCATTTCTCAAAAATTACATTTTACCTTTACATCTTGGAATAGACAACGTTTAAGGGTTCTGCCCCCCCCCCCCCCAAATAAAAAGAAGCTCCAAAGCCCAAAATTGAGTACTAATGTCAAACTAATACACTCAAGTGGGGTATCAAAATAAAAGTATTTTTCTTTTAGATACTAATTTACCATCAGATTTGAGAAAAGTCTATGTTTAGGGGTTCCGCTGCCCCAAAAAACCAAAATTAATGGTCATACTGGTTAAAAATCCTGACGAGGCAGAGGGCCGATCTTTCTCAGGAGGCGACATGCCGAGATCCACAAATGGACTGTAGCAGTATCTTGGTGAGGCCGCAAGCCGAACTTTTCCTCACGAGGCCGTAGGCCGAGTTCCACGTAGGCCGAGCTCCTCCACGAGGCCGCAGGCCGAGTTCCTCAAATGGGACTGTAGTAGAGTGTCTTGGTGAGACCGCAAGCCGAACCTTCCCCCGCGAGGCCTGTAGCAGAGCGTCTTGGCGTGGCCGAAGGCCGAGCTCCCCCACGAGGCCGCAGGTGACCCATATCTCACTAGCACAGCGAGTGACGACGGGGTTGGCATGCGAAGCGGGCAGGGGTGTTCCCTAGTTTCTGAATAAAATTGGTTTGGTTTCGGTTATTTTATCATTTTGTCTTGTTATAACTTAGTGTTTTAATGGAGAGAAAGAAAGACTACGACAGTTTGTGTTAGAGGAAGTGTAAAAATTTATACAAATAGAATCACTGCGGATGTTAAGGTTCCCAAAACACCTATCACAAGTGTACGTGGAGAACTGAGGTAAGTGAAAGAAATTGTTTAAATAATACACATCATTTAGGCCTAGATTATTTTCCTCGAGCCATTTGTGCCCTGTGTTAATATAAATTAATCAAACGTCTTCTGCGTCTTGTCACCGCATTGTCAATTATCTTCTACTGTCTAAAACTGTAACAATGCCATGAGTAAACTGAAAAATACTAAATTGAAATGTTAAAGTGTTTAGCAAAGCCCGTCTTCAACCTTATGGTAGCGCTATCAGCGTTCACGAGTGAATGTGACGAATGCTACAGTCGCACACCATTCACACACCTTACTTCACTAATCTAGGCGATATATTTCCTGCAGCAAAAGTATACCCACATTCGTATTTGGAGACTAATCGTTAAAATGAATAAGTAAAACCAGTTTGATATAAACTCCACGTTAGACCAAACTATTTACATTATCATAATCCGGGTAGGAGCGTGTCTGATTGCTATGTACACTAATTAGATGTTGCCGACGTTTCGAGTGCATTGCAGCTCTCATCTTCAGGGCGACATACTCATTACATATACTCTGTGGATCTAGTAACAGAGTGTGTTGCCCTGAAGATGAAACTGCAATGCACTTGAAACGTCGGCAACATGTACATAGCGTGCATACAGTGAAAAAATATAGAAACGCTGTCACACCTTTTTATATGACTTAACATATAAAAGTGAAATCTTGCACATCATCTTGGTCACAAAAACCTACTTTTCACACCATTAGTGACTTTTCATCCTTTCACTGGTACTGCCCGTGAGGAGTTGAACGAACATCTTAAATCTAAGCCAAGTTTGGTATTCAATGAAAAGTCTATTTAAGATAATTAACTGTACAAACTGGAATTGGAAAGGATTATCCTTTACAGAGTAGCGGTCATTTGAATGTCATGACAAACAAATTTAATCTTTTGTCTTGTGAAGTAACTAATTTGTATGGTTATTTTTCCATACATAATTTGATAATTTAATCTCTCTTAGTAATTGTGTTTACGACTTTTATCTGTTCTAAAGACTTGAATATAAATCAAGTCTTTTAACTGTGTCACCAATATTTCTTTTTGTCTCTTAATCTGTCCACTTTAAAGTATCTACAAGCAGTAATAAGCGCCCTATTAAATTCACCAAATTGAAAGGTTTAAAAATGTGAAAAGGGATGTAGAAAATAGAGGGTTGAGTAAGATGAATAAAAATAATGTGGTTATGAAAGATCGAGATATGAGAAATTTTGGTAATAAGATATAATTTTTAAAATAGTCCTATATGTTTACTATGTGTTTACAGTATTTATTTTGTATTGTATAACACTTTTAGGGCGTATTTATGTAACAATTTATGTTTTGGTTTTTGGGTTTAATCAAATGTTTATAAATGTAAATAGTTCATAAATGTATCGATAGTTAAAAGTATAAATTTCTAATTATATGTTTCAAGGATCCTTATAAGCATGTGCCATCAATACAATTAGCTTGTCTCTGTATCTGCTCAGGTACAGTATGTAGTATCTATAAACATTGATGATATCCAGTCGGTATAAAATAAGTAAAAAATCAATCAATTTGGCAAATATAAAGGTTTAAAAATAGTAAGCCCTAATAAAAATCAATAAAAATAATGAGCTTATGAGAGGGATGTATTGAGAAATTGTGGTGAATAAATTCTGTATAGTATGTATGTCTAAATTATATGTTATATTTTATAGTTCCTCGTGGTGTAATATGACTGACAATGCCCAAGCTAACTGCAGAATAAAAATCTTGGTTTTCTTATCATCCATCGTTATTTTATCTTCCTTAAACAATTGTTTCATAATTTAATTTGATAAATTATCATAAATGTTACATAAACTTGTTAATTAGGAATGTAATTAAACAATCCCCTTTATTTAGAAGTGCATAAAATAGGTTTCATTTGCTCAACGTATAACTTATGTATTAGAAGAATTTGGCTAAAATTCAAACAAGAGGATGTATAGGGTCAAAATACGCGGAGTAAATGCAACTCAGTGAACGTAAGCGGGGGTATTCCGGGCCTTGTCCTCAGTGCCCTGTCTGACTGTCGATTGGAGTTCTGTCTGTCCATTCTGTATTCCTCCCTCCACTGTGGGGAAAACGGGAATCCCGCACTATGATCTGGCAACGCCGCGCCAGTTAGCGACCGTCTCAACACCTTCATTTTGAGAAATACCACGAACTGCCCGTTTCATTATTTCCTATACCGTGGGGCTTCTGTATCTGTCCTATATTCTGTGGTTCTACTAACTGTGACATGATTGCACTACTTTGCATCAACCTACAGTAGACTTTCTACACAATGTTCTTTGATGTGTTTCTAAATACAATGTTTTCTAAAGAGAACGGCTGTGGCTGAGCCCTTATATTGTTAAGCCCGTAGAATGTCGGCTTGTAATATATATAATTAATTGAAACGAGTCTAGGACTGTTATATCACTTTGCAAAAATAGAATTGCGTACGCTGCAAAGCAGTTTGAACACTTTAAAAATTAGATCTGCCTAAGAAAATATTCTTCTACAGGATGAAAATTACATTAAAATGTTTGTATTTGAAATAATATATTTTTGAAAACAATAATTAATTTATAATATCAAGATATTTAAAAAAATATTCTTGAACTGTTCTCAACACTGCAATTATTGTACTAATAGAGTATATTACAATTACAAATTAATCTATTCATTTACAAAAGCTTATTATACACTAAAAACTACTTACATAAGTTTCCTCAGATCAAAAATATACATAATCATGACACAAGAAATTCGGAACAACTGAAAACTAAACAATCAAAACTTAACAACACAACAAAATCATGATTTTGTGGCTATTAAATTTTATAATAAATTACCTTATAAATTAAGAAACATGGAAATGAAACAATTTAAAAAAATTATAAGCAACTATTTTATTAGAAGAATGTTTATACAAAATTGAAGATTTTTTTTTAAATTCAACTGTAATTTAAATGTAGATTTAACTCAATTTTTATAACTCAATAATAACTCAATAACTCGTTTATTTAGCCAAGAGACAATTACATGCATTAGCCATGTCAATATAAACTTACATCTAAATATATGTAAAAGTTATTACAATTTATTATATTATATATTGTAATACATCATTTGAGGGTTGATGCATTAAACATTATTATTATTATATGCATTACAAATAATTGTAACCATTATATTTAATACTTTTATAAAAAAGTTAAAAATGGTAACATTTTTTTTTAGTTTCTTTTTTGTAGTTTTCCTAAATTCGGCTAACCTCTAAATTAACTTTGCGTTGCAGAGGCCATGCTGCCTGTACAGGTTTCATATTGTTCTGTTGTTCCTATTAGTTAATTTTTTATCTTTTATTTATGTTCTTATTCATCTTTTGTGTGTATTATATGTTTATTATTTGTTTATTTATCAGTTTTCAAAGTTGTCAATATTTTGTAGACTATGTAGGTGGGGTTTATTTGTTGTTTTATTTTTGTTATTGTGTATTTATTTTTTTAGTTCTATTTATTCATTGCTTGATATTCTGTAAATACAGGGCGTTTCAAAAAGAATCATCCGATTTTAAAAATTTATTGCTATTCATCTTTAAGTCCGATTTGATAGAACAATGTACTGTCAGTAAGAGGAAGCTCTCAAGTTTCGAGTGTTTTCCAGCTAGGTAGCAGTAGCGCGCTTCTGTCAACGCCCAGCTCAGTTATTGACAAAATGGCATCTAAACAACAGAAGGCTTTTTGTGTTATACGGTTTGCTAGATGTGAGTCTGTGATTACCGGTGCAACGTGAATTTCGTATCACATATGGTGCTGATCCTCCTACAGCCCAGAGCATAAGAAGATGGTATAAGCAATTTACTGATACAGGCTGTCTCTGTAAAGGCAAAATCATCGGGTCGTCCACGTGTGTCCAATGAAGACGTGGAGCGCATCCGCGACAGTTTCGCCCGTAGCCCGCAAAAATCCAACTCGCCGTGCTGGTAGGGAACTTAACATTCCTTCAACATCAGTATGGCGTGTTTTACGCCCGACGTTTACCATTTGAAACCATACAGGATTCAATTACTACAAGCTTTGCATGAAGGTGATAAACAACAACGTGTTCAGTTTTGTGAGTTTTATCCTAAGCCAGATGGCAGTTTGACGATGATTTGGTAACACGCATGGTTTTAGTGACGAGGCAACTTTCCATTTGAGTGGAAAAGTTAACCGTCACAATGTGAGAATATGGGGAACCGAGCAACCACATCACATCGTACAGCATGAGGCGAGATTCCCCAAAACTTAATGTTTTCTGTGCAATCTCACGGAATAAAGTGTACGGTCCCTTTTTCTTTCAAGAGAACAACTGTTACGGGATTGACATATCTCGATATGTTAGAAAACTATCTCTTCCCTCAGTTAGAAACAGATTCCAATGACTTCGTGTACCAGCAGGACGGTGCCACCACCCACACTGGAATCTTCATGTGAGAGAGTTTTTAAATTGGTAAGGCTTCCTCAAAGATGGATCGGTCGTACTGGACCTAACGATTCCGCGTTAAATCACTGGCCTCCAAGGTCACCGGACCTTACTGTTTGCGACTTCTTTTTGTGGGGATTTGTGAAAGACATTGTTTATATCCCTCCCCTTCCAACAACATTGGTTGAACTAAGGAACCGCATTAGAGCAGCCATCGAATCTATCACTCAAGAAATGCTAGCTAAGGTGTGGGACGAATTTGAGTATCGCATAGACATATGCCGTGCATCTCAAGGGGGCCATATTGAGCACCTGTAAATGGTATGTAAAAAAAAACTTTATTTTAACTATGTAAAAAAACTTATAGTTATCCTTTAATATAAAATTAACCTCATGTCCATATTATTATTAGTATTGAAATTATAAACCTACAAAATCGGATGATTCTTTTTGAAACACCCTGTATTTTTACTATTGTTATTTTCAGAAAATTCTAATTTTGTTGGCTAGGCCTTAAAATAATTCTTTTACACTCTACAACTGGCAACATACGAACTTTTCATTTAATTTCTGTCATTAATTCTTGAATTAAGAAATGTATTTTTTTAATAAACTACATTTTTGTTGGTAAGCAGTGTTTTTTGTTCTGTTTCCTTCTGAGTCCAGTGCCTTTGCACCCATTCTTGATGGGCCCAGTAATGATTTTAACTATACTTAAGAAGTAGAAGTGGAAAAAGTATATTATCAAACATGTTCATATAAATAATAAACTTATTATAGTTTGCATTTTGTTTTAGGTGACAGGCTGGTTGGTTACGCTTTGTACTTTTACACATATTCGGCTTGGCATGGAAGAAAAATGTTTTTGGAGAACATTTATGTTTCAGAAGAAGTGAGGGGTAATAAAGTTGGCCACAAGTTGTTCAAGGAAGCTGCTAAGGTAGTTATATACCCAGACCATTAAAGTAATTTTTCTTAGTGAATATTAAATTTACCCATTAGAATGTTTCCAAAGTTTGTGTATTCTGAATTAGACAAATAGTGATTTTTGGGAAGAAGAGAACAACACAGTTGAAGTTTGTAAGTCAGTTGATAAATTAAGAAAAAGTAACACACACTCAACAGTGCCTGATATTACAACCAATCAAGTAATTAAGAGAGGCCAGGCAAATGGCATAAATAACCAGAAAAGCTGGTTGAACTCTATTTTATTTATTTTTTTCCACACTAAAAATTGTAATCATCTATTGACAGTTCCCAAAATCTAAAATACTGAGCAGATTATCTTTTACAGATCACATGACTTCTTTAAAGGAAATCAGTTAGTAATTTAAAATATTTTGTAATAAATTCTAGATTGAAATTGAAAAAAGCTCTTATTTATTTGGTGAAGTTAGGACTATATAGTCCTTTCTTCCACAAAAGTACAGATAAAATGTGTATATTTGAATATAATGGCAACATCAAAAGTAAATTGAAAAAATGCCACTTACTTGATAACATGTTTTTATTTAGTTGCCTTTATGCAAAGCTTGTATGATTTTAAAAGTACATAAGAATAACAAAATCAATTTCATAGCACATAACTGTATAAGGGTTAATTTAATAGGTTACAAAGATCAAATTGGTTTTTAGTTAACAACTAAATATCATTTTCAGATTTGTTTGTTGCTTGTACTTTTGATATGAATGTAATGTGTTAATATCACTACTGAGCACTTGCTCTTATAATATAGCACCTTTAACTTATGATACCTTTGCACATAAATTTTATGTTACTTGAATGAGCATGTCAACACTTACAGAATCATAGTTGCTCAAGCATCTGATAGTTTGTAGAAGCTACTCTAACTCATTCGCTGCGGCGGCGCATGTGGTAGCGTAACGTGTGGTGCGGCGCTTCCTGCACCATGGCCGCACGTTGACATATTTCAGCATAGTGCAAAATCTATACATGTGCAATCCATGCAATATTTTTATTAGTTCATTTGGTACATTTTTGTAAATTGAACCCCCCTTAAACCGTTGGTTCATTCTATTCTAGTCTATTTATTCATTATCAGAAGCTATAATAAACAAATCTAAATCTCCCGTTATATCATTGAACTCTAAAGTCACTTTCTACGACTAACTGGTAGTCACATTTAGGTCAATAACAGCTAGTCTAGATGGTCCAGCCATGTTAAAAACACTAATAATAAGAAATATACACACTAAACACTTATTTACATAAAGTACACTTCAAACAAAAAATCACAAATATGTCACACCAAAACTGTGACACAGAAAAGTTATATGCAGTGTTTGGACCACGCTACGAACAAACAACAGTTTACCCTTGCAATGCTAGATTCATGCTGATACAGAACAGTTCAGGTTGTCTAATGAGTGCAAGGCGTGTCATCAGTGTGCGTGCACCGACCGCTGTGACGATGTAAGGCGTCACCCACAGCGAATGTGCTAAGCACTGAATTGAACACTGTGATGTGTTTCTAAATAATAATGTATGATTTTAGAAGGCTTTAGCAGAGAAGTGTGTGTATGTGGACTTGGCAGTTTTGGCCTGGAATCCTGCTCGATCTTTCTATGAGTCACAAGGTTCTGTTAATATCACAAAGTCAGAAGAATGGAACCTGTATAGACTTAAAGGTGAAGCCTTACAGAAGACTGCACAGTCTTAATAAACACAATATACAAATTGGTGAATAAAGCATTTTTAGTTAATCTTAAAATGTAGATCAGCATGAGATTTAAAGTTGGAAATCCTCCGACTGCATGAAAACCGTTGTTTACACTTTAACATCTAACTGTGTACGTTGTATACAATATTTGTTGGCATGTATATATTTTAACAGTAAACTAAAATATTAAAATTGTCTTTTTAAGTGTATATTATGTGCTTTCCTTCCTTGTTTGAGGCTGTTTTATTTTTAAATATATCTAATTTTTATCAACTCTGTTTAATTTAGGTCTATATTTTAATCCTTTTATATCAAGCTATTTTTAGTCTAATCCTAACATTCTGAAAAAGATATGCAAGCTGTTTAACAATCTGAATTTTCTTTTAATGTTTGAAATTAATGCTACTAATGTGTCATTTTTCGACCTACTTCACATTTTTATTACATGCGGCCACATTAGTAATTCAACAGTTTAGATTTCCTTATTTGTATTACCAGCTATCAACTCTGTTGAACACTTAATTTATTTCACCATGAAGTCAGTCGTCTGCAACCGGTATTGTTTTAAGTTTTGTTTTTTCAGCATAATATTATTGAATCAGCAGTATACTTTAACCAATATTTAGAGTGAATTATTTTTGTTTTAATCAAACATCTTTATTTCAGTTTTCATTTTAAAAAGTCTAAAGATTGTTTTTATTTTACCAGGCAAAATTAGGGATAAGAAGCCTCTCCTCTCTAACATTTAACCCGGGGACTACCTGCTTAATATGACTTCTGAACTACGGTAGCGCACAGAAAAAACTTTTGTGGTCCTATTGAGAATCAAACTTGTACCAGCTATTAGGCAAACTACCTCCTTAGCACAGCCAGTGCTTCATTTTATACGTGAGACATTTTGAAAATATGACAATAATATTGAAAATCTGACAATTATTTTATTAGATTTTTTGTATCTAATATCTTTATTTTTAAATTGCACAGTTACAATAAGTACATTTAAATTTAAACTTTATTATTATTACTTTCCTTATATATTTAATTAGGGGACACCCCTACACGCTTTGCTACGCTCGTGAGTAAGCTCTGCCTTTAGCCCCTTTGTGGAACTTGGCCAATGGTGGTGAAAATTTTCAGCCTGCGGCTTTACCAAGACACTCTGCTACAGTCCTATTTGTAGATCTCGGTATTTTGCCTCGTGAGGAGATCAGCCTATGGTCTTGCTAGGATTCTTAACCAGTATAACCATGAATTTTGGTTTTTGGGGCAGCGGAGCCCATTAACATAGTCTTTTCTAAAATATGATGGTATATTAGTAATTAAGAGAAGAATACCTTTAATTTTATAACCTCACTTGGGTAAATTTTTTTTAAAAGTACTCAATTTTGGAGAAATTTTTTTGGGGGGGGGGAGGCAGAGCCCTTAACTTTGTTTCTTCCAAAATACAATAAATATAATGTGATTTTGGAAATAAATACCTATAGTTTGATACCCCACTTGGGCTTTTTTTTTTAGTAGTGCCCTCTTTTTGTTTTCAGAATTTTTTTGTTTTCGAGGCATATACCCCTTATTATTTGCCCATTTCAAAATCTGATTATATATTTGAATTCAGGAAAAAAATAACTTTAAATTTTATATACCCCATTTTACTTTAAAACTTTAATATTAAAATAATTTGCATTTTTTTAAATTTCATTTTTTGGGCCCCCAAATTTTTAAGTTGAAATTCTTATGAGGTGCGCGTTTGGTATGAGTGTAAAAATTGTGAAGAATTGGAAATTGCACTCAAGCTTTTTATTTTCCAAAAAGAAATACATTAGGGTAGTTTTGGGGTTAAAAATGCCGCCATCTTGTTTATAAATGTAAAAGTTAACATTTGTGAATATTCTTGGAGGTTTCAGACAGAGAGCTTTCAATTCAAGTAAAACTTTATGGGGGTAGGACGACGGAAAGTGGGCCTCAACATTTAGTGTCAGTAAGTGTTACGGCGTATGGTTTTGCGTCAAAGTTTTGGAATATAAAATGAAACTAACACTTGTGAATTATAAATGAAACAACTGTGTATGTTGAAAGCTCAAATTGTAAATGTATTCGTTATTTTGGCGTTTTTTAATATGTCCAGCCGATTAACAATATTTCGTAAAATAAAAACAATAAGTAACATGAAATAAATAATACAATTTTTATTTGGGTAAGTATATTAAATTTTTTATTAAAAATTATTACCAATAATTTAAATGGACTGTATGAATTAATCATTACAAAATAATTACTATAAAAAGATATTAATGTTTTTATAATTAAAATTAAAAAACTACAAATATAAATCCTTCTCTCTTGAAAAGTTCTTTAACTATTTAAATGAAATTTCATAAAATTTAAAGTTGTTATCAATTTAAAATCATACTAAGAACAAATTATACATGGCTACTTTTATGAAAACAAAATCTTTGGGTTTAATTGATGCAGGAGGCTCTATGGGAAGGATGCACAGCTTGTTGGCGGCTCATTTGAAGACCCGTTGTCGACTTGTCCCCTCAGTGAAATAAATCTTTTAAATAAATGCAAGGATGTTTTGGTTGTTTAAATCTGATACGAGTTCCAAATGAATGGCTTTTGTTGAAAAGCACACTAACAGAACAATGTAACCCTTCATTGTCTTGCTATTTGTTAGTTTTGAAGACCTGATGTGAAAGGGGCCACAGAGATGTACCGGTGTTTGTAAATGGGGGGGTGTGCTTATAGTTCTTTATTCTGGTACGTTTCGAATAATGGGCTGAATAGATCTAGGTTTGGCCTTAAAACATTTTATGTATTTGGGGCATAATTTTGCGTACAAGATCTCTTCCCTTAAGGGGCCCCAGAATGACTGATAGAAGTAGCTGATGTGGTACATGTAAATGTTGTAATCTATTAGTGCCCTACTATTAACTTGGATAACGGTGATTTTGCTGAAAGTACAGCTGGATGTTTTTTAGCTTTCACTTATGTAATGTATTATAATTAATATTAAAATACTATGTATTGAACAGGGGAGTGTGTAACTCTATATCGAGCTTTATAATATATAGACTTGCTTTGTTCGTTGGGGGCTTCACCCCCCAAACCCCAATTTTGAGCCCCATGTTACTGAAGTAGGCAAATGACTTTGAGTTGATCATGGGGCTGCTAGCTAGATTAATTACAGTCTGCTACCTTTAAAAATTACTGTTGGTCTTAATAAATTCAAACTATCGATCACATTTTGTACAGATGTACAGTATGTTCATGTCAAGTTATGAAAACTGAGGCCTATGACTCGTTGAGTAAAAAAAAAAAAATTTATAGTATTTTTTACAAACTTATAATGAAGGACAATCATAAAAACTAGTTTCTGTATAGTTTCTTAAGTATCCTCACTGTTTATCAGTCTCTAAGCAGCTATAGTATGTAAACGTTTAAAATTTTTACAAAATTCTTATTTTCCTTTAAATACTGTTTAATAGTTTTTTGGCATAGATAAAAAGAGATATTCTGAAATAATTTTGTTTGTAGAACATAATAGCCTCATAAGTTCATTTTCTAAACGATAAAACAATATTTAGTTAATAGTTGTAACAGGATATAAGGTTATAGAGTAGTTTTCTAATGTGTAATGTTATTGTGTCGATGTTGTGGCTGCAAATAAATCAAAGTATAGCAGAGAAAGGGTTTAGGAGGGTAGGAAATGTCCTTTTACTTCTTAGTAAACTTGATACTTGAACCCCCCGGAGCAGTCAACCTTAGGTTATATACAGAAGGTAAGCTGATAAATTATACTAAGCAAGTTTATCTCCACGTAACATAATAGCATGCTAGGTAGGTTTATTTATTGGAATGTCCCGACTTGACTTCAGTATGCTCTTACAAGCAAATGCCTTAAACTATGAGGAGTTTGGGAATGCTACAGTCAATGAATGACGATGTAAGCCGCTGCAGCCATAGCTTTCAACTGTAAAGCTTGCATTATTGCCACATTATAGTTCTCTAAATTTCACTTCTTTGATATTGTGAACTTAAGTGAAAAGTAAACATATGATCGTGGGCTTTTCTTTGTGCTTATATTGTCTCTTTCACGTTTTTTGTTTCTTATTGGTTATAGATTGTTCTTATTACATTAATTATAATTTCTATCGTATTATTATTTCAATAAATTAAAAATGGCTCTTCAAGCAGATTTCTACCTCCCAATTATTGTCAGTTTGTAAGTGAAACCGGTACTCTTGGCAACACAGCAGACAGAACTTCACCCCATGCAACTTACAAATTCATACCAAGTCGGGAGATTCATTTAAAAGAAGTAAGTGACTGCTCTCCAGAGTGACGAATTCAA